>CM067169.1:127058777-127080193 GCA_034093135.1 Erigeron breviscapus | reverse complement strand
AATCGATCTCCAAAACCTTCTAACCAGGGTGGAGGAGATTCAGAAGACACTTGATAAGAACACCAAGTCTTTCTCCAGATACCACAAGGACTCTTTGACAAACATCAAGGTGGTCAATCTGGGGATAAACAAGTTTTCTTCTAATGAAGACTTGGTGTTTGGAAAGCTTAATGAGTTGGTCACTGGCTGCAACAATCTGGCTGGTACTCTAAAAGAAGCCTTTGACCTAACTCACTCCAAGGTCACCAGTTCAATCTCCAACCTGCTAGGAAATACTGTCAGAACTTCAGAGGTTGACTTAAGAGAGATTGAAAGGCAGGTTAAAGAACTTATTGAAAGACCTGGCCTAGATGTAACTGGCCTTGGAGAGCAGTTGATGTTTTCAGTTGGTCAGAAGATAGAAGATACGTTGGGTGCTAGAGAAGAACGTTTGATTGAAAGGGTGATGTCTGAGATCACCAAGCTGGCCACTCCTCAGGTTGATCTGGCCCCACTTACCAGTGAGATCAACCAGTTGAGGGGCAGCATTGAAAATTTGAACACCCAAGTATCTCTACATGCTGAATCATTGAATAAACTGACCACTGAAGTAGAGAATATGGAGAAGAGTGATGAGGATGTGAAGGAAAGGGTTGTCTCTGGGTTGGATGAAGACTCCAAGATCTTGAATGAATTGAAAACTGGTCAAGACCAAGTTGTTGCAAATGTCTTGACCCAGTCCAAGGAGACGAACCATTTATGGAGGTCCTTCAGGATGATGTGTGGCATTTCAAAGAGTGTAAGGACTTGCAGTCATGGCAGCCTCTTGACCGGTTGCCATCTCACCCCTCTGAATGGGAAGCAATTAGGGCAGGTCTAGATGCTGCCAAGGGGGAAAGAGTTCAGTCCTTACACGACCAGTTGCACCTGGAAGGACTCCATCTGGATCTGGAAGAGAATTGGTTGTAGCTACCAGTACTGAAAAAGCTGGTGAGCAAAGGGTAGGTGGATCTGGTGGTAATGGAGATAGTGGGAATGTTGTGATGGACAAGGGTAAAGGATTAGCTGTTGAAGCATCTGCCCAGCCGGCCACTGATGAAATGTTTAGAAACTGGAAATACTGACATACTTCCTCCAGTTTCAGATAGTGATAGCAGAAGACTGGCCAGACTTGGAAATGACATTAAAGAAAAGAAGAAAATGAAACAAAGAAAACCAAGTGGAAGCCAGGGCACATCTTGCTCAAATCAAGTTGCTTGATATGAGTGATGCCAATCTACTGGGTATCACTAAGGATGAGTATGTTAGGGTTAAGAATGATCCTAGGATAGTTGACCAGTTGAATGAAATGCTAGATGTAGAACTAGATAGTAGACTACTATGCTGAGGATGAGGCAGAATTTGATGCCAGAAGTTTAAACATTTCAGTGGAGAAGGCTAAAGAAATGAGGGCCAGTGGGATTCTGAAGAGAATTGCAAATGTCAAAAAGGTTGTGAAGGATGTTTTGAATCCACCAAGGAGAAGGATTCCACAACCAAGAAGACCACTGACAAAAGATGCAAGGGATGCTGACCTTAGCACATTCGTTGAACCAACTGGCGAAGTTTCAAATGAAGACATTAAGTCCGCTGTACTGGCTGCTGGTGCTGGGAGTATAAAAATCACAAATGAATCTGAAGCTAGAAATACTACTCCCAGATCATGTCAACCAGAAGACATAGTGGTACTATTAGTAGTGTCAATGTTACAATCAAGCCAGGCACCAAGGTTTTTCAAATCGAAGTTAAGTACTGGTGGGCCACTGGTTAGAACTGATGATCCTGGTGCCATGCAATATGGGTTCAGCGAATGGGTGGAGATGGTGAATGTTTTGGATGCTAAGGCACAAAAGAATAGGTTCGAGAAAGCATGGGTAAACTTTCTAAGGGGGAAGATTCAACATAAAGAAAATCTTGGGCAAAAGTTGAATATTGACCCTGAAGATACTCAGCCTATCTCTTCAGTTGCCAAGAGAAGAAGAACTGGCGAAGGGCCATCTCATTAAGTTCTTTCTTCAGTTTATCTACTTGTAATTTGTATTTAAATTCTGTAACTTGTATAAATTCCATTTCCTTGTATAAATGAAGTTACCAGTTTGTAACCACAAGGTAGATAAAAGATTAAAATCTAACAAACCTAAAAGAAAAACCTAAGGCATTTATTGATCTATAAAAATGCCTTAGATAACTTAAATAGATTTAAATCGAATAAGTCTCTCCAGTTCACACTTGTACAGATACAAGAACTAGAAAAGACTTAGACTATATTTCTAGACAAATAGGGGGAATTTGTTAGGACCAGTTCACCTGGAACTGTCCAGTCACCAGTTCACAATGGCCAGTCACCAGTTGCATCTGGAGACTAGTGAAACTGGTGACCAAGATGATTTAGATATTTGTAATTCCCCCCTACTCCCTTTCTTTCTATTGTCTTGAACTACTACGTCTCCTCTGGCCTACTATCGTCTGCACGTTCCCCCCCTCTCTGGGCCCTGTATTGGCATCTGGTGACCCAGTAAACTGGTGACCAAGATGATTTTGTCGAGAAATATATTGAAGTCCAGTTGCACCGTACAGTTAACGCAACTGAAGACTTCCTCCAGTTGAGAACTGACCAAGTTGAAGACATTCCAGTTGAAGTCGAAGACAACAAATGGAAGATAGAGAATGACAATGGCAGCGAAGCCCAGTTGGACATTATAGTCAGTTACAAACTGGAGACCATCAGTGGAAAGCCCTTACAAAGCTTTACACTGATTACGAGGAATTGACTTGTATACTTTATGTACCTTTACCCGGATAATAAGCCTTGTCTTATTATTAAGTAATAAAAGGTACATAAAGGTGGTTATGTAAAGTCACTTTAACATACGACTTTACACTGCTTTTTAAGGAATTAAATGCTATTCCTTAAATGCTCTCAACCACATTTGTACGGCTAAAGTTAACATCCCAATGTTAACTTTGCCTATAAATACAAGTCATTGCACAACCAAGAATTACAAGTTATTTCACAAAGACGAATAACTTCACACTTTGCAAACCTGCAATATTCTTGGTGAACTTGTGCAATCTTCTCTCAATCGCTAAAAGGAACATTTCACAACTTTAAGTGTTCGATTGTCTTGAGAAATTCCGAGTGTAGATAAATTGTATTTCATAGGTTGTTAGGATATTTACATTCGTGTATTATCTTGGTTCCGCATCAACCTTGTAATTTGTTTAATTCAATAAATAAATTACACATTGAAAAATACATATTGTCTCATCAAGTTATCTTACAAGTTATTTGTATTATTGCATTGTTCTTTACTTATTGTCTTTTATATAAGTAATCTATCTAGAACTTGGGATATACACACTGCAACTGGTCGTCTCCAGTTCAGTGCATATATTGCAAAGTAACTCCACCATCGACATAGAGGTGTCTTCAGTAGTATCATCTAACGAGTTGGGACTTACAAAGAAAGATTTGGCTAATTGTACTATTTGCCGAGCTCAAATCTCTGCAAATAGTTGAAATAAGAAAATTGGCCGAAAAATTCTAAGTCTTGTTGAATGTTTGCCGAGCAATAAGCTCTGCAAAAGGAAGAAGTAAGAATTTTCTGTTTGTAAGGTATGCCGAGCAATGAGCTCGGCGGATAGTTGAAATTGGAAATGTTGGTCAAAAAATTTCTAAGAGTTGTGAGTTGTATTGGATGCCGAGCAGTGAGCTCGGCGGCTAGTTGAAGTGAGAAAAATTTGGTTAAGACTTTGGCTGTTTGTATTGAGTGCCGAGCAGTTAGCTCGGCAAATGCAAGTATTTGAGGTTCAGGTTGATTTGGTCGAGAATCAAGTCGGCAAACACGAGTATTGGGTCGAGTTGTTGAAATCAAGTCGGCAAATGATGTTTTGGGAGGTCGGTTAGCTCGGCAAATGGTATTTTTGGGACTTGGTGATCGGAAACTGGATATTTGAAGAACACGGCGGCCGGAAAAAGTAACCACCTCGCCGGTAAACACAAAAAAAAATCCGATTTCTTCCTCAATACTTCGAATTAGAACTCGTTTTCACCACCAAAATACTCACAAACAGATCGCGAACAAACCCTAACCACCAAAAATCAATTTTAAGCCTCGCCGGAAAAATCAAAATCTCGCCGGAAATAGTAACCGACACAAAAAGTTCACCAAACGGAAAATTGAAAACATCACCGTGATCAGAATCACACCGCGAACAAAACCTCATGATTTTCAGCTCGATTCGATCAACGACGAAGATGAATTTGAAGAGAGAAGTTATGAAAGTATTTTGTTGATTTTCTTTTTTTTTTTTTTTAATTAAAAATGTAATGAAATTGAACAATTGTATTTCGATGATAACAATGTGAAGGAACAATGACTGATCACGTGTAAAGTACTCTAGCAGAAAACAAAACAATTGACTTTTGTTATTATAACTAAGTGCCGAGATATACTAAAAACTGCACGAAATCAATCCGATTGATGAAATTGATCATATATCCATCGTATTTAACAATAATCCACTTCAGAATCAATTTCAGAATCATAATTCAGCTTCAAATTAAGCACAAAACAGAAATTTTCAGATTCAATATAAGCTCAAATCTCGAAATTTGAACAAAATCGGTTAAGAAAATGATTAGCGGATCGTTCGGATACACCGATTATGCTCTGATACCAATTGATAGAATAGATTTGAGCTTGATTGAAGGTTTAATGGAGGTTTTAGGGTTAGTGTGTGTAAAGTGTGTTTGTGTGTGAAATGGAGGTTGAAGATGAAGGGAGGAGAGAGAAAGTAATTTAGAGAGAAGTAACTATGGTAATTATGTCAAAGGCTTAGTTACATGTGGAGTGATAAGGGGTTTATATACATTTAAACCTATTTATACTAAAACCCCTTCCACAATAGCTAATTTACAATTTAACACCATTTTATATTTCTAACAATCTCCCCCTTGGTGTTGAATTGTAAATGTTGCATCGTCTTCGGTCTTTAAATAAACATGATGAGCCCATTTGTTGAAAATCTTCAATGTTGAATGGACTTTGAAGCTTTCTCATTGTCTTCAACGTCTTGTATCAACCTTGACTTTGAATCTTCTCAACAAACAAATATTTGACGATGACTTATTAAATCTATGAATTCTATCTATCAATCAAATTCTACCTAAAACCTTGAATTCTATCTATCAATCAAATTCTACCTAAAACCTTGAATTCTATCTATCAATCAAATTCTACCTAAAACCTTGAATTCTATCTATCAATCAAATTCTACCTAAAACCTTGAATTCTATCTATCAATCAAATTCTACCTAAAACCTTGAATTCTATCTATCAATCAAATTCTACCTAAAACCTTGAATTCTATCTATCAATCAAATTCTACCTAAAACCTTGAATTCTATCTATCAATCAAATTCTACCTAAAACCTTGAATTCTATCTATCAATCAAATTCTACCTAAAACCTTGAATTCTATCTATCAATCAAATTCTACCTAAAACCTTGAATTCTATCTATCAATCAAATTCTACCTAAAACCTTGAATTCTATCTATCAATCAAATTCTACCTAAAACCTTGAATTCTATCTATCAATCAAATTCTACCTAAAACCTTGAATTCTATCTATCAATCAAATTCTACCTAAAACCTTGAATTCTATCTATCAATCAAATTCTACCTAAAACCTTGAATTCTATCTATCAATCAAATTCTACCTAAAACCTTGAATTCTATCTATCAATCAAATTCTACCTAAAACCTTGAATTCTATCTATCAATCAAATTCTACCTAAAACCTTGAATTCTATCTATCAATCAAATTCTACCTAAAACCTTGAATTCTATCTATCAATCAAATTCTACCTAAAACCTTGAATTCTATCTATCAATCAAATTCTACCTAAAACCTTGAATTCTATCTATCAATCAAATTCTACCTAAAACCTTGAATTCTATCTATCAATCAAATTCTACCTAAAACCTTGAATTCTATCTATCAATCAAATTCTACCTAAAACCTTGAATTCTATCTATCAATCAAATTCTACCTAAAACCTTGAATTCTATCTATCAATCAAATTCTACCTAAAACCTTGAATTCTATCTATCAATCAAATTCTACCTATGAATCCTCAATCAATATCTATCAATCAAATTCTACCTAAAACCTTCCAAGTATCTATCAAAAGAACAATCTTCATTCAAGCTCAAACTTTTCTAATCATCAAACAATGGTCAAATTTCCAATAAATCTTTCAAATATCGATCATATACATCATCTTGAATATACTCGATCTTGAATCAATCCTTTAACTTTCTCGAAACAATCTCTCAACTTGGCACGATAATTATTCACCCTCTTTACCTAAACTAACGATCCTTTGAACAACCAAACACTATGAATTATCCTCAATCAATATCTATCAATCAAATTCTACCTAAAACCTTGAATTCTATCTATCAATCATTTAATTCTACCTAAAACCTTGAATTCTATCTATCAATCAAATTCTACCTAAAACCTTGAATTCTATCTATCAATCAAATTCTACCTAAAACCTTGAATTCTATCTATCAATCAAATTCTACCAAAACTGAATGGTCATTATTCAATCAAATCTTTCCATTATCGACCATGTACTCTCCAAAACTATAATCATCTTGAATATTATCTTCTCGAAACAATCTTTCAACTTTCTCGAAACAATCTAAAACTTTCAACATATCAAGATAATTATTCACTCCCTTCACTTAAACTAATGATCCTTTGAACAACCAAACACTATGAATTATCCTCAATCAATATCTATCAATCAAATTCTACCTAAAACCTTGAATTCTATCTATCAATCATCTAATCATTTCTCCCCCTTATGATGAATATATGAAACGGTTTCAGATTAAGCACAAAACAGAAATTTTCAGATTCAATATAAGCTCAAATCTCGAAATTTGAACAAAATCGGTTAAGAAAATGATTAGCGGATCGTTCGGATACACCGATTATGCTCTGATACCAATTGATAGAATAGATTTGAGCTTGATTGAAGGTTTAATGGAGGTTTTAGGGTTAGTGTGTGTAAAGTGTGTTTGTGTGTGAAATGGAGGTTGAAGATGAAGGGAGGAGAGAGAAAGTAATTTAGAGAGAAGTAACTATGGTAATTATGTCAAAGGCTTAGTTACATGTGGAGTGATAAGGGGTTTATATACATTTAAACCTATTTATACTAAAACCCCTTCCACAATAACTAATTTACAATTTAACACCATTTTATATTTCTAACAATCTCCCCCTTGGTGTTGAATTGTAAATGTTGCATCGTCTTCGGTCTTTAAATAAACATGATGAGCCCATTTGTTGAAAATCTTCAATGTTGAATGGACTTTGAAGCTTTCTCATTGTCTTCAACGTCTTGTATCAACCTTGACTTTGAATCTTCTCAACAAACATATATATATGACGATGACTTGAAATTTTTTCACTTGTACTGTTTGCCGAGCAAAATGCTCTGCAAACAGTTGTTTTCAAGTCTTTAAAGAAAATGAAAATTCATTTTGTGCTGTTTGCCGAGCAAAATGCTCTGCAAATGCATGGTTCAAGTCTTGACAAGTTTGAAAATCCAATTTGTACTGTTTGCCGAGCAAAATGCTCTGCAAACAGTTGTTTTCAAGTCTTTAAAGAAAATGAAAATTCATTTTGTGCTGTTTGCCGAGCAAAATGCTCTGCAAACAGTTGTTTTCAAGTCTTTAAAGAAAATGAAAATTCATTTTGTGCTGTTTGCCGAGCAAAATGCTCTGCAAACAGTTGTTCTAAGAGTTAGAAAAGGTTTTGAACTGTAACATCCCAAACTTTTCTTTACTAGTTGACTAGTGCCGTTAAGTCAATATTGTATGTGTCGTTAAGTCTATTTTAGATTTAATGCTTATATGTGGTTAATGTGTGTTATGTGTGAGGCTTGTAGCCTAAATGTTAATGTAGTATAAATGTGTGTAATATGAAGATTAATGTCTATGTAGTGACATTTAATGAAGGATTAATGATGTGTATGGTCAATAAAGTAGTTTGTGACCAATAATGAAGGATTAGGAAGCTTAGGGGCTAGTTTTGACATAGAAGGAAAGTTAAAAACGGGTTTAGGGAGTTAAGGGGTGTCATTAGGTTGGCATTTGCAGATTTTATTCCCCTAAACAAAGCCCTAGCTGATCCCCTCCCTTCCCTCTCAAGTTTCTCGCTAGATCTATTCGTTTTGGAGCCAAATCGATCGTGTATTGCTTAGATCTTGGATCTTTGTCACCTAATACAGGTAATATAGGTATTCTTCTTCTGAGATCTGATTATGTGAATCTTATATTAGTCTTAATCCAGGCCATAAGGGTTTGGGTTGGGTTATTTGATTAAACGTTCACCAATTTCATGTTATTCGGGTGATTAAATGGTTGATTTATGATGTAAAGGATTAAGGGATAAATAGGATGATTAAAGGTGATGAAAGTGCAATTAAAAGGATTAATTTTAAGTCCCCAGGTTGGATTTGGGGCATGGGTTCGTATGGAATTCGTTTGATCAAAGAACAAAAATTAGTTTGCTGGTCGGCACCCCAGGTGCGGCGCACCAAAGTAGTGGTGCGGCGCACCACTGCCCAGTTGGGTTTTTGGGTTTCTTATGATGGACCCCGATATGCGACGCACCAAGGGCTGGTGCGGCGCACCTGGTCTTGATCTGAATTCCCTGGAGGATTGGTGCGACGCACCACATGGAAGGTGCGGCGCACCACATGCCCAGATTTCACAAAAGGTGTCGTTTAGCTTATATTTCGATCTTATACTTGTTCTAGGTTATTGGAGACACCTAGTCATCGTTGTATTGTGCTTGTAGCTTGTTGTTAGCTGTATCAAGGTAAGATACACTACTTTTGGCACGCTGAGGGTTCAACAAGCAAAGGTTTCATACTTATAACTTCCTTAACGGTAACTTATGATATATGTGGGTATCTCGGGTTACACGGGAGGTATTATGGGATATGTAGTTGACCATGAGACCTGAAATGCAGACCCTAATGTAGTGAAATGAAGTGTTGTTTAATGTCGTGTATTGATATGTAGTTTATGTAGAATTACGAAGTATCTTATTATGTGTGAAATGTAAAAATGGAGTTAATGTGTGACATATGCATACTACATGGCTTGTACACCTAGCTCACTAGACTTGGTAGGTTGCCATGTCACTTGCACGTTTAAGGGCCCAAACGAAATGAAGGTAATGTGTGATTATGTTAGGTTATGTGTGTTGCCTAAACTATTATGTGTGAAATCGAGCTCGTAAATATAATGCAGGAAAGTGTTAAGCTTAACCCGTACAAGTCTTAGCCGGACGAGTACGTTGACGTAGTTGTTGCTTGGGTGGCTCCTTGCAACATGGTCTTTATAATGCAGGGCGAGTAATACGAGGGGTTTGACCAACCTCCACATACGGATTACTCATGGATTGGCTTGCCATTCCTTAACGACATACGATGATTAGCCTTTGGTTGATCGTCCAGTCGGGTGTGATGCAGGGCACACTTATATGCAGTAAACGAAGATATGTGTGACAATGTGTGAACTAATGCAGGATAAGCACATTTAGGATGATTATCCTAATTGATATGAAGTTGTTATGCAGTTATGTGTGTTGTGTGTTGTGCCTAATGAGTTTGTCTATTAACGAAGAAATGTTTTAATTGGACAAATGCTTTTAAATTAAGTGTGGTCTTACTTAGTTATTCTTATAGCTAACACTTGTTTCTTTAATGTGGTTGTTCCCTCAGGTTTAGCTTGAAGGACTTGTAGGTGCAGGACGTGAGAGCGTGGGTAGAAAGCATGCAGATTCCTTAGCTACCCCTAGTTGCTTATTATGGAGACTTTTGATTACATTTCATTTTGATGTCGAATATATGTAATAATGTGTGAACGGTTGTTTAATGTTGGGCAACCGTTGGGTTTTCATTTGAACTATTGTTGATATGGCATGTAACACCAACTAAATGCAGAAACCGAAATGTTTTTATCGGTTTTGACTTTTACGGTCTTTACTTCCGCAATTTAACACCGTTAGGTGAAGTATTTTTGAAAACCCATATTTTTAAACGTCGGGTGTTACAAGTTGGTATCAAAGCATTGGTTTAAGTGAACCAAAATTCGACTTATGCCGTAGGATTTTGGACTTAGACCGATGAGAAGTAGGTTAGGCTTAAGTAGGATGCCTAGCTAATGAAGTGGAATGCTCTAGGACGGGTTGGGGAGTGAGTGATAGTGTGATTTAAGGCTTGTTTATTGTGTGTGATAATGTAGTTATATGTAGTAGAGCCTTAACATATGTAGTCACTCTTTAACTCTTGCTAACCATCGTCGTTGCTTTGTAGAGTTAATGGCAAACACTAGAGCTAGTAACCAGAGAGCAGGAGGAAATGGTGGTGGTATTCCTCCTAACGGAAACGGGGCTGGAAATGAAGTAGAACAAAGGCTACCCCGTGTACAAAATCGCCGTCTTGGTGATCCACCAACCGCCTCTGAAGTAGATAGAGCAAACCGGGTAATAGAGCAGGTTCCCAATTACATGAAGAATTGAGAGCTATCCGAGCTCTCTTAATGAGAAATGAAGAGGAATTAGCTCAATTGAGGGATGAAAGAAATGCAGAAAGGATTGGGAGTGAACAAAGGGGTGAGCGTTCGGAAGGGAATTACTCTAATCCCTCCCAAAGTGCTGAACCATCCATGGCAGCCGTGGGTGTTAATGAAGTTAATGGAGGAGGACTTGGAGTTGTTAATGCACCTCGTGTTAATAACTTCAATATGAAAGTTTTCAGAAATGTGGTGCCAAGGAGTTTGATGGTACCCAAAATGCAGTGGGTGCTATGGAGTGGATCGAGGACATTGAGGTGGTTTTTGCATCTTGCTATTGTCCGGATGATATGAAGGTTTTGTGTGCTAGTAGGATGTTGAAGAAGAATGCCCGTAATTGGTGGAGGGCTACTACAGTGTCTATGGCTCCTGAGGTACTTGCAGTTATGCCTTGGGGAACATTTAAGGAGAAGTTTTAGAGGAGTATGTGGGAACGCGTGAGTTAAGGTTGATTGAAAGGAGTTTAGATCGTTGGTTGCTAAACCCGGTGCAATTTCTGATTATGCACACTTGTTTATGGAGAAGTTGAAGTTTGTTGGACACTTGGTTCGAAGGCAGGAGGACCAAATCGAGGCTTATTGTGATGGTCTCCCCGTTAGTTATCGTGGATTATGTAGACAACATGTGACTTTATCGGCGGCTATTAAGGAGTCAAAGAGGTTGGATGATGACTTCAAAAGTGAGAAAGTTGTGGTGAAGGTTGATGACAAGAAAGCAGGGTTCAAAAGAGGGTCAAATTGGTCATCTAATAACAATAATAAGAAGTTTCGTGGGAATTCTAGCTCAAGTGGTGACAAAGATAAAAAGAAGAATGGGTCTTGGTGTGCTTTTTGCAAGAATGTTCATGAAGGTCAATGTTCCGACAAGACAAGAAGGTGTCATAAGTGCGGGAAGTCGGGACATCTTGCAACGGAATGTAGGGACAAGACTCGTTGTTACAAGTGTCAGGAAACGGATCATCTTATTGCCGATTGCCCACAAATGAAGAATGACGGGAAGAAAGCAGCCACTTCAGCAACAAAAGTGAGAGCCTTGCAGATGACTATGGATGATGCTAAGAACAACGACGAGGTGGTAAGTGGTACTTTCCTTGTTAATTCAAAACCTGCTTCTGTTTTATTTGATTCGGGTGCAAATAGGCGTTTGTGTCTACTTTATTTGCTCCTAAGCTAGGAAGAGTCACTACCCCTTTAGATTGCTCGATAGAGTGGAAATTGCTAATGGTACGGTTAGTGATATACGTGTGGGTTATGATGATTGTGACATTGAGATTGAAGGTCGTTTGTTTCCGGTCCAGTTATTGCCTACTACTTTAGCCGGTTTTGATGTAGTGATTGGTATGGATTGGTTGTCTAGAAATGAAGCTAATATTTTGTGTTCCCAAAGATTATTCGGTTTCCTACATCCGATGGTAATGTGGTAACGGTTTATGGAGATAAGAAGAGAGGGGGATAAAGATCATTAGTATGATGAAGGCTATTAAATGTATAAGGAAGAATAAGAGTCATTTCTTGGCCTATGTTATTGATGTGAGAAAGGAGAAGCCTTCTATTGCTAGTGTTGATGTAGTATCCGATTTTCCCGATGTGTTTCCCGAAGATCTTCCTGGTATCCCTCCTGACCGTGAAGTTACTTTTCAGATAGATCTTATTCCCGGTGCTACACCTGTTGCTAAAGCACCTTACCGATTAGCTCCTACAGAAATGAAAGAGTTAATGTCCCAACTTCAGGAGTTACTTGACAAAGGTTTCATTCAACCTAGTTCCTCGCCTTGGGGAGCTCCGGTTCTCTTTGTTAAAAAGAAGGATGGATCTATGCGCATGTGCATAGACTACCGTGAGTTGAATAAGCGAACGGTTAAGAATAAATATCCTCTCCCGCGAATTGATGATCTCTTTGATCAACTACATGGTGCTTCATATTTTTCAAAGATAGATTACGGTCCGGTTATCATCAATTGAAGGTTAAGAAGGAGGATGTAGCAAAGACAACCTTCCGGACTAGATATGGTCATTATGAGTTCTTGGTCATGCCATTTGGGTTGACTAATGCTCCAGCCGCGTTTATGGATTTAATGAATCGGGTATGCCGTCCCTTTCTAGATCATTTTGTTATTGTGTTTATTGACGATATTTTGATCTATTCTAAGTCAGAAGATGAGCATCGTGAGCACTTGAAAGCAGTTTTGGAGGTGTTGAGGGAGAAGAAGTTGTATGCCAAGTTTTCTAAATGCGAGTTTTGGCTTCGAGAGGTGCAGTTTCTTGGTCAAGTTATTTCATCGGAAGGTATTAAAGTAGATCCTTCAAAGATTGAAGCTGTTTCAAAGTGGGAGCAGCCAAAGACTCCTACTGAGATTAAAAGTTTTCTTGGCTTGGCTGGATATTATAGAAGGTTCATTCAGGATTTCTCCCGAATAGCCAAGCCTATGACCGAACTAACGAAGAAAGGAGTAAAGTTTGAGTGGACTGATAAGCAGGAGAATGCATTTCAAACGTTGAAGAAGAAGTTGTGTGAAGCTCCTATACTTGCCTTACCTGAAGGTACCGATGATTTGGTTGTGTATAGTGATGCATCTATCACGGGTTTGGGTTGTGTACTGATGCAGAGGGACAAGGTGATCGCCTATGCTTCCCGCCAGTTGAAACCACATGAGAAGAATTACCCTACCCATGATCTTGAACTGGCCGCAGTTGTTTTTGCATTGAAATTGTGGAGACATTACCTTTATGGTACAAAATGCACTTTGTTTACCGATCATAAAAGTTTGCAGTATGTCTTTAATCAAAAGGAAATGAACGTGAGACAAAGGAGGTGGATGGAATTACTTAAGGATTATGATTGTGAAATCAAATACCATCCGGGTAAAGCCAATGTAGTGGCGGATGCACTAAGTAGGAAGGTGCAAAGTTCTTCTTGTAAGTTGATGAGTATGCAAGTTCAAGCCAAGTCGGGGCTACTTGATCGAATTAAAGAAGCACAAGTGAGGGCATTGATGAAGGATAACATTGACAATGAAAGCATTGGAAAGAAGAAACGTCTTGTGATGGAGACTAATAGCCGTGGGTTCAAAACATACAAGGGTCGAATTTGGGTGCCATTGCTTGGTGGTAACCGAGAATTGATCCTTGAGGAAGCCCATAGAAGTAGATATTCGGTTCATCCCGGTGTCACCAAAATGTATGCAGATTTGAAGTCGATTTATTGGTGGCCGGATATTAAAGGGGAAGTAGCTCATTTTGTAGCAAAGTGTTTGACGTGTGCACGTGTGAAAACGGATCATCAAAAGCCGTATGGTTTGTTGCATCAATTAGACATTCCCGAGTGGAAATGGGATCATATTACCATGGACTTTGTAACGAAGCTACCTAAAACGCCGAAAGGGAATGATATGATATGGGTGATTGTGGATAGATTGACGAAGAGTGCTCATTTTCTAGCTACCCGACAAGATGTGCCTTTAACGAAGATGGCAAATATGTACATTGATGAAGTAGTTGCGAAACATGGAGTTCCTTTATCTATTGTTTCGGATCGAGACTCGAGGTTTGTGTCAAACTTTTGGAAGGGTCTTCAACGGGAGTTGGGTAGTAGAATAAATTTGAGTACCGCCTATCATCCTCAAACCGATGGGCAAAGTGAGAGAACCATTCAAACCTTGGAGGATATGTTGAGAACGTGTGTACTTGAATACGGTGGAGCATGGGATGATCATTTGAGGATGATGAGTTTGCTTACAACAATAGTCACCATGCAAGCATTGGAATGCCACCATTTGAGATGTTATATGGTAGAAGGTGTAGGACTCCAAGTTGTTGGATGGAGCCCGGTGAAAAGCAGTTGACCGGCCCCGAAATTATTGAAATTACCTCTGAAAAGGTTAATGTAGCTAAAGAAGCCTTACGTGTGGCAAGAGAAAGGCAAAAAACATATGCAGATAAGAAAAGGAGACCGATTGAGTTTAATGTTGGTGATTTAGTGATGCTGAAAGTATCACCTTGGAAAGGAGTTATTCGATTTGGAAAGAAGGGAAAATTGAGTCCACGTTTCATTGGACCTTTTAAAGTTGTGAAGCGCGTTAAAGACGTGGCATATCAGTTGGAATTACCTCCAGAATTGGATGGAATTCACAACACCTTCCATGTATCCTACTTGAGGAAATGTTTAGCTGAGGAGTCAAGTGTGATTCCTATTAAAGACGTGAGTATTGACCCAATGAAGAGAATAGTAGACGAACCGGTAGCGATACTTGGAAAAAAGCAAAAGAAGTTACGCCGAAAAGTGATTGACCTTGTGTTGATAAAGTGGAAGCATAATCATGGAGAAAGCTTAACGTGGGAACTGAAGCAGTAATGAAGGAAAAGTATCCCGAGTTGTTCCTTACTGATGAGATTCCGGGGACGGAATCCTCTTAAGGGGGAGGTAATTGTAACATCCAAACTTTTCTTTACTAGTTGACTAGTGCCGTTAAGTCACTATTGTGTGTGTCGTTAAGTCTATTTTAGATTTAATGCTTATATGTAGTTAATGTGTGTTTTGTGTGAGGCTTGTAAGCCTAAATATTAATGTAGTATAAATGTGTGTAATATGAAGATTAATGTCTATGTAGTGACATTTAATGAAGGATTAATGATGTGTATGGTCAATAAAGTAGTTTGTGACCAATAATGAAGGATTAGGAAGCTTAGGGGCTAGTTTTGACATAGAAGGAAAGTTAAAAACGGGTTTAGGGAGTTAAGGGGTGTCATTAGGTTGGCATTTGCAGATTTTATTCCCCTAAACAAAGCCCTAGCTGATCCCCTCCCTTCCCTCTCAAGTTTCTCGCTAGATCTATTCGTTTTGGAGCCAAATCGATCGTGTATTGCTTAGATCTTGGATCTTTGTCACCTAATACAGGTAATATAGGTATTCTTCTTCTGAGATCTGATTGTGTGAATCTTATATTAGTCTTAATCCAGGCCATAAGGGTTTGGGTTGGGTTATTTGATTAAACGTTCACCAATTTCATGTTATTCGGGTGATTAAATGGTTGATTTATGATGTAAAGGATTAAGGGATAAATAGGATGATTAAAGGTGATGAAAGTGCAATTAAAAGGATTAATTTTAAGTCCCCAGGTTGGATTTGGGGCATGGGTTCGTATGGAATTCGTTTGATCAAAGAACAAAAATTAGTTTGCTGGTCGGCACCCCAGGTGCGGCGCACCAAAGTAGTGGTGCGGCGCACCACTGCCCAGTTGGGTTTTTGGGTTTCTTATGATGGACCCCGATATGCGACGCACCAAGGGCTGGTGCGGCGCACCTGGTCTTGATCTGAATTCCCTGGAGGATTGGTGCGACGCACCACATGGAAGGTGCGGCGCACCACATGCCCAGATTTCACAAAAGGTGTCGTTTAGCTTATATTTCGATCTTATACTTGTTCTAGGTTATTGGAGACACCTAGTCATCGTTGCATTGTGCTTGTAGCTTGTTGTTAAGCTGTATCAAGGTAAGATACACTACTTTTTGTCACGCTGAGGGTTCAACAAGCAAAGGTTTCATACTTATAACTTCCTTAACGGTAACTTATGATATATGTGGGTATCTTGGGTTACACGGGAGGTATTATGGGATATGTAGTTGACCATGAGACCTGAAATGCAGACCCTAATGTAGTGAAATGAAGTGTTGTTTAATGTCGTGTATTGATATGTAGTTTATGTAGAATTACGAAGTATCTTATTATGTGTGAAATGTAGAAATGGAGTTAATGTGTGACATATGCATACTACATGGCTTGTACACCTAGCTCACTAGACTTGGTAGGTTGCCATGTCACTTGCACGTTTAAGGGCCAAACGAAATGAAGGTAATGTGTGATTATGTTTAGGTTATGTGTGTTGCCTAAACTATTATGTGTGAAATCGAGCTCGTAAATAAAATGCAGGGAAAGTGTTAAGCTTAACCCGTACAAGTCTTAGCCGGACGAGTACGTTGACGTAGTTGTTGCTTGGGTGGCTCCTTGCAACATGGTCTTTATAATGCAGGGCGAGTAATACGAGGGGTTTGACCAACCTCCACATACTGATTACTCTTGGATTGGCTTGCCATTCCTTAACGACATACGATGATTAGCCTTTGGTTGATCATCCAGTCGGGTGTGATGCATGGCACACTTATATGCAGTAAACGAAGATATGTGTGACAATGTGTGAACTAATGCAGGATAGGCACATTTAGGATGATTATCCTAATTGATATGAAGTTGTTATGCAGTTATGTGTGTTGTGTGTTGTGCCTAATGAGTTTGTCTATTAACGAAGAAATGTTTTTATTGGACAAATGCTTTTAAATTAAGTGTGGTCTTACTTAGCTATTCTTATAGCTAACACTTGTTTCTTTAATGTGGTTGTTCCCTCAGGTTTAGCTTGAAGGACTTGTAGGTGCAGGACGTGAGAGCGTGGGTAGAAAGCATGCAGATTCCTTAGCTACCCCTAGTTGCTTATTATGGAGACTTTTGATTACATTTCATTTTGATGTCGAATATATGTAATAATGTGTGAACGGTTGTTTAATGTTGGGCAACCGTTGGGTTTTCATTTGAACTATTGTTTGATATGGCATGTAACACCAACTAAATGCAGAAACCGAATGTTTTTATCGGTTTTGACTTTTACGGTCTTTACTTCCGCAATTTAACACCGTTAGGTGAAAGATTTTTGAAAAACCCATATTTTTAAACGTCGGGTGTTACATGAACAAAATGCACTGTTTGCCGAGCAAACTGCTCTGCAAACAGTTGGTTTTAAGACTTGAAGAAATTTTGGAATTCAAAAAGGCCTGTTTGCCGAGCTCAAAGCTCTGCAAACAGTTTATTTTAAAACTTGGATTCATTTTGAAAACCAAAAGCCTTGAATGCCGAGCAAAATGCTCTGCATCAAGTTGTTTTAAAGACTTGGTGAAAAATTTATCTGGTTTGATAAAGACAAGTATTTGCCGAGCAAAATGCTCTGCAAATGACACTTTTGATCCAAAAATTTGTTTAAGTAATGTATGAACATGTTAACCAGAAATTATGAAGATTTGAAGAACATCAAGAACAAACAACACATTTGCCGAGCAAAATGCTCTGCAAATGGTACTTTTCATCAAAAAACTCATATTGTTACCCAGCCCTTTATCATTCAAATCCAGAAAAGTTCAAACCCATGCAGATTAAGACATAAAATTCACAAAAACAACAAGTATGAACCCTAATCATGCATCTAACATCATCAAAATACAGATCAAAACATCAAATCGAGCAAAACGATCAAGGCAGTTCATTTAGGCATTTTATCAAACAGTTGGTGATCAAGAAATATTACCTTTAGACTAATGATCGAACCGAAGGAAAAAGAAGATACTTAGCACAAGTATGATCACAAGTATGAACCCACTTCGAATATTCCACAAATGATGATAACGATTGATTGATTGATGTAAAAAGTGATCGGTTTTGAGAGAAAAGGATAAAGAAAGAAATGGTTTGAATTTGAAAAGAAGTGATTTGGACCGCCCATTTTTCTTTTAAAACACGAATCCGGGTCGCGGGTCTGGGTTTGACCCGCGTGCCAACCCAGATCTCGAAATGGTTTTGGGCTTAGCAGTTCAGTTGGGCTCATTTGGTTTTGGGTTTTAAACAAATCAAACAAATGAAATAAAACAAATGTAAAAAAAACTTTCAGAAAAAAAAAAAATTAAAAACAGATTTAGAAAATAAAAATTTAAAGAAAAATCTTTTTATCATTTTTAAAATTTTATAATTTTGTATTTGGTTTTTCAAATTTAAAAACAAACACACATAACAACCAAAAAAACTTTAAAATTTTTTTACACATACTAGAAAATCACACAAAAATTTACATGCATTTGCACACTCCCCCTCAAATAAAGCATATATGACAACACTATATTTACAAACTCCCCCTAAAATCATGCATTCTACCCTTTTTCTCCCCCTCAAACATTGCATGTAATAACAAGTAAAACACATCAATGTTTGAAACAGAAAATGAACATAGTATACATGTCATGAAAGCATTTAAGTTTGTAAATCTAGCATTCCCAACTTGGTTTTAAGAAAGTTAAACCTGTTTTCGTCCAGAGGTTTGGTGAAAAGATCAGCAAGTTGGTAGTCTGTTGGGACAAAATAGAGTTCGATGTTACCTTTCTCGACATGATCTTTAAGAAAATGGTACCGAACATCTATATGCTTGGTCTTTGTGTGCTGCACCGGGTTGCAAGAAATAGCAATAGCACTCTTTGAGTCACAGTAAATGGGAATTCTGTTGAATTGAAATCCATAATCAGTCAACTGCGTCTTCATCCAAAGAACTTGTGAACAACAGCTTGCTGCAGCAACGTATTCAGCTTCTGCAGTAGATGTGGATACACAGTTTTGTTTCTTCGAAGACCAACTGACTAATCTATCCCCTAAAAACTGTACGCTCCCAGAAGTACTCTTTCGATCAAGCTTACAACCTGCATGGTCAGCATCCGAATATGCAATCAACTGAAACCCAGTATCCCTTGGATACCAGAGACCAAGGTTCACTGTGCCTTTCAGGTATCGGAAGATCCGTTTAACGGCCTGGAAATGACTTTCCTTGGGATTGGCCTGGTACCTGGCACATATGCATGTGGCAAACATAATATCCGGGCGACTTGCAGTCAAATACATGAGTGACCCTATCATACTGCGATATTTCTTTTGATCAAAAGATTTTCCATTTAAGTCAGCATTAATCTTTGTTCGAGCTTCCGTGGGTGTCCCAATTGTTTGACAATCCATCATATCAAACTTTTTCAACATGTCAAGAATGTACTTAGATTGACAGATAAAAGTACCATTTGACAACTGTTTTACTTGAAGACCAAGGAAAAAGTTTAATTCACCCATCATGCTCATTTCAAATTTCTTGATCATTAAGGTGAAAAATTCTTGCAGTATTTAGGGTTAGTTGACCCGAAAATTATGTCGTCAACATAAATCTGGATTAGAATGATGTCACTCCCTTGTCGTTTGATAAACAAGGTAGTGTCAATCGAACCTTTGCTAAAACCAGATTTCACAAGATAAGAAGATAGAGCATCATACCATGCACGAGGCGCTTGTTTCAGACCATATAAAGCCTTGTCTAACCTGTAAACATAGTCCGGATGTGTAGAATTCACAAAACCTTCTGGTTGTTCTATGTACACTTCTTCTTTGAGAATCCCATTCAAGAAGGCAGTTTTAACATCCATCTGGTAGACTTTGAAGTTCTTGTAGGCAGCATAGGCAAGAAACATCCGAATAGCCTCAATTCGTGCAACTGGTGCGAATGTCTCATCGTAGTCAATTCCATCTTGTTGGAAGTATCCCTTCGCAACCAATCGTGCTTTGTTACGTACAACAACTCCAGTTTCATCCTTTTTGTTCTTGAAGATCCATTTGGTCTTAATTGGCTCCTTGTACTTGTAAGGATTGGGAACCAATTTCCACACCTCAAGACGTTCGAACTGATTAAGTTCTTCTTGCATTGCTTTCACCCAATCTGGACAACTTAGAGCTTCATTCACTGTCTTTGGTTCAACAATACTCAGAAAATTCACAAACAGACATTCATTCGCGGATACGGATCTTGTCTGAACTCCAGTTGTTGGATTACCAATGACTTGAGAAATTGGATGAGCTCTTGTCCATTTGGTTGTGTGAGGAATTGGATCAAGTGGATCACCAGATTCTTCAGGATCAATAAAATCAGGAGAATGTTGTTCTGTTAATTGTTCAAACGAAGTTGCAATTGGTTCAACAAAGTCGTCGTGATCATAAACTTCAGGATTGGTTGAAAGATTTGTCACTTGAGAGAAATTATGAGGTTGAGTATGCAACTCTAAATATCGGTAGGTGGAGGAGAATCAGATGATGAATTAACATCTGATGATTGTGATGGTGAAGACTCATTTGGATCCATCTCTTTTGAATTTGAACTGGATGGTTCATTTGCATTTACTTCAGATTCAGGAACTTTCTTCGGAACTTGGAAAAATTCTTCAAACAAGATATCCAAATCTTGTGTTGTTGGAGTAGAGAATGATGATTGACATTTGAAGCAGTCTTTGTTGCGGAAGCTTGTGGACTTTGAAGTTCGGGTCTTGAACTGTGTTGTTCAAGAACCATTCCCGAGAGTTCATCAAATCTAACATTCATCACTCTCTTCGATTCTCTTGGTTCTTCGGTTATATACTCGATAAGCAATGGATTCTCTTGAATAACCGATGAAATATGCCTCATCGCCTTTTGGTTCAAATTTGCCCAAATTATCTCGATCATTGAGAACATAACATACACATCCAAAAATGTGCAAGAAGTTCACATTGGGCTTTCGTTTGTTTATCACCTCATAAGGAGTTTATCAAACCTCTTGTTAATGATTGATCTATTTTGAGTGAAACAAGCAGTAGCAACAGCTTCAGCCCATAGATTCGGAGGTAACTTAGAATAAGCAAGCATTGTTCTAGCTGCTTCAACAAGAGTTCGATTTCGACGTTCAACTACTCCATTCTGTTGAGGTGTCCTGAGCAGCGGAATTGATGAGTAATACCCATGGACTTGAAGAAAGAATCAATTGTTGAATTCTTGAATTCAGTGCCATTGTCTGAGCGAACAATTCTAACTGATGATTTAAGATTTACTTGAGTCTTCTTTATGAAATCAATAATGCATC
>CM067169.1:126988467-127057777 GCA_034093135.1 Erigeron breviscapus | reverse complement strand
AGGAGTGGGAAGAGGGTTTAACATTTCTCATTCGGCTGGCAATTTTATCAAAAAAATTAACAGGTTGTACACAGCTGTTTTCCATACTCAATATTTTACCTATTACTCCCTCTATGATATGACTATTGGCATACTTGGTCCAGAGTCTGTAAGCTATATCAGAAATGGAACCATGACTTTTTTCGTTCAAATGTGATTAGTTATATTGTTTAAACTTTTCTTTAATAAAGTTATGTTGAGTTCGTATGAGAAAAAGGACATGACATTTAATTGCACTAGTCATTTAATTTGATAGAATGTTTAATTATCAAGCAATCATATAATAATAATAATAATAATGTATTATTAACAACTCACTAAGAATCTATAAGCTAGCATTGGTACATACGCTATCAAAACCAACGAGAAGTAATTAGTAGTATGGTACCGTATCATTGCATACTTTCTTATTGTCGAGCACTAACATAATTTAACATCATATTGACGTATGGACTTGTACATGTCCCATATGAGTGGAGCTACACTTAAATGTTCCAACCTTTTGATCTGAACTAAAATACGACATCTTTATGAAATCATTTCGATCAAATTAGATATTTTTCTTTTCTTTTCATGAATTTAAAATATATGATCATTACATCTTTGATTGAGATCCTCTAAAGTTATTTTCAACTTTATTAATAAAATTAGAAACAAATGGTCAAAATACCCAACTTTACTAATAAAATTAGAAACAACTTTAGAAGATCCTTATATTTAAATCTTGTTGAAGATGGTTTATTTTATGTTTTATGTGTGTGATAAATGTTTTAATAACTTAACTAAGAAAATGAAATGATATAATTTTTTTTTATAATCTTATATAAATTTCCTTGAGACCATTTTCAATCCCAGAGTTATGGCATGTTTAATGCAGCAGGCATAACACCGGCTCTCAGTTTTATATGATTGGAACACAAGGTTTATTATTCTTTGTTTTATGGGATTAAAAATTTCCATTATTTTGAAAATCTGATTTTTTTTCGTAAAGGTGTATTTACATGTTTTTTTTTATTAAAGAGTGAGATTATAAAACTAAGTTATAAATTAAAAGGATCGGAAGCAAAAGTAGTTGGACATTAAACTAACATAATACTAGAAATTAATATACATCAAAGCATATTTGTCGGTGTTGTGAGACATTTTACTGTAACTAAACACTGTAGCTAACAATATATACTTTTTTTGCTTCAGGTACAACTGTGTATTGTTTTGGCTTGGTTATCACATGAAAATTTCTCCTGCTTATCCAACTCTATATAATTCTTCATGGATGTTTGTTTGCGTTTTCTCTTAGATGCCTGGTTTGATAAATGAAATAAAAAGTGAGTTTTTGGTTGAAAATGATCTAATCTCATATGTTACATGGGAATAAAACTTGTATATGAAAAGCCCAAATCAAAAAATACAAGGACCAAACTTGTAAAAACCTTTCCCACCCTTTTCTTCCTCTCACGCTTTTTCCGTACATATAAAAAAACCATTTTAATCTTAAACCATGAAACACAAACACCCTTTTTTTTTTCTCACACACAACACATTTTCATTTTCTGTTACAAAACCATGAACAAAACAAATATAAAATGACCCTCACCATCACCACCACCACCACCATAAAATTTCTTAAACCCTAAACTCTGTTTTCCAGCCCGGAACAATTCGGGCCAACCCAAAAAAATGGACCCATGCCCATTTATCCGGCTATCCATATCAAACCTGGCACTCAAAATCCCAATAGCATCAAAACCACCCACTCCTTCCCTAATCCACCCTTCTTCTTCTTCACCATGTTTTTGCAAAATCAAACTCAACAAAAAAAACTTCCCAACCCACATAACCCAAATCCATTTTTTTGACCCGACCCAACCCGACCCACCTACACCAACCCAACCCATAACTTTCCATCTCACCAAAACAGATCTCAATAACTTCACATCCAAATTATCTCTTTTCAAAACTACCCAAATTTCTTTGAAAATATCTGTTTTCATGGGCCGGATAGGGAGTAGTTGTGGGTTGAGTTCGGGTAAGTTGTTGGGTAAAGTTGTTGTGCCGTTGGATTTAAATGGGTCGGAATGTAAAACGACGACGTTTCATAATGGATGGGTTAGTTTTGGTGGTGATATTAATAATAATAAATCGACTCAGTTTCATTTGAATGTGAAAAGTGAACCGGATCCGAGATTTGTTTTTGAATTTGAAGGTGAACCGGTTTTAAGCCCACAGGTTTTTCAGATACAGGGGAGCTTACGTCAGCCGGTTTTTACTTGTAAGTTTAGCTTCAGGTCAAACACTGCTGCTGACCGTAGTAATCAACGCTCTAGGTAACTAGTAATTTTTTCCTTTTTTTTTAAATTTTGTTTTTTTAATTAATCTTTTGTGTTTATTTAAATTGATTAATTGATAATGTAGGTTATTGATTAGAATTAGTTAATTGGGGATTTAAGAAATTGATTCTGTTTAGGATTAGATCCCTAACTTTAATCTTGTTACATATAATTCGGATTTTTTCTGATTTTGTAATGGTTATTTAATTAGGTTAAATGTGCTTTGCTTCATGTGTGAATTTGAATGACTAATTAATTAAATATTCAGAACTCATTTTTTTTCAATTTTCCAATATATTATTATTATTATTTTGTTGGATCGGCAACTTTAGTATAGTTTCGGGCCGACCATCAGTTTACACACGACCAGGTAGTCGGTTGTCTTAACCAGTTAACCGGACCTTGCTAAATCAAACGCTAACAGTGTTTTTATTTATTATTTCTCTCCATTGTATTTATTCTTACACAATGTTATACACACCTATGTCACTATGGGAACTATTCCTAAGTTGTGTCGCTAGTTAATATATTCTGCTGTACATGTCTCCAGTTGTGCATTCGTGTGTACATTTATAATCTCCCTACAACCCTCTTTTGTAACTCTCTATTTCTCTTTTATGATGAATCATGTAACCCAGTTTGCGCGAAACATCCCGAATGATGTCTACACGCTCAGCACGCCCAACAGCAATTAGTAGCACAATCCTTAACCTGACACGTGGACCCATAACTAACAGTCAGGGTATGAAGCACACCATAGATCTCGCCTATACCTCATGCATCATTGACAAGATAACGGAGGTGTGTACATGTCACCTACACACAGAGTGCGCGGCATAACATATGCGTCGATACATCAGATACCAAACAGTGTACTAATACATCTTACAAAGCTTTACACTGATTACGAGGAAAAGACTTTTATGCTTTATGTGCTATTACACGGATAAAAGGATTTATCTATGTATAAAGTACAAAAAGGTACATAAAGCTGGTTGAGTAAAGTTGCTTTATACTGTAACTTTACACAACATTTTAAGGAATTAAATGTTATTCCTTAAATGTTCTCAACCATATTTGTACGGCCAAAGTTGACATCCCCAATGTCAACTTTGCCTATAAATACAATTCATTGCACAACAAGAATCATATACAACACATACTTTGCAAACCTGCAATATTCTTGGTGAACCTGTGCAATATTCTCTCAATCGCTAAAAGGAACATTTCACAACTTTAAGTGTTTCGATTGTTTAGAGAATTTCCAAGTGTATATCAATTGTAGTTCATAGGTTGTTAGGATATTTACATATTTGTATTATCTTGGTTCCGCAACAACCTTGTAATTTATTTAAAGTTAATAAATAAATTACACTTGAAAATTACATATTGTCTCACCAATTTACTTTACAAGTATTTTATATTATTGCATTGTTCTTTACTTATTGTCACTTAAATAAGTAATCTATCCAAGAACTTGGTATATACTCACTGCAACTGGTAATCTCCAATTCAGTGCTTATATTGCAAAGTAACTCCACCATTGACATTGAGGTGTTTTCAGGTAGTACCATCTATTGAGTTGGGACTTACACCCCAGATCCGGCAGACGGCGGCGGTAAGGTGGTTGAATTATGGTTTGGGCGGTTCGGGTTTTTTTGTGAAGAAATCGGCTTCTCCACCCCCAAAGCGTTAATCTGGTCAGGATTGATCGTTGAAACTCCTCCCCCATCAGAATTCGCTGCCATGACCACCCCCTGGTGGCCGGCAGCCACCCCTATTGCGGCGGCCGGCGGCGGATGTGTGGTGTTTGAATTGATTTCGGACAAATTCAATTGGGGGATCGATTTGATTTGATCAGAATTGAAAGAATCGGCCACAAAAGATGAAGAAGAAGATGATCTGAGGTTGTAATTGTAACAACCCTACTTTTTAAATATTATATATGAGCTAGTTATGTTGCCGTTGATCTCGCAAGCCATAGTTATACTTAAAGCTAGTAGATAATGCCCCTAAGCTAGCAATCTAAAGCTATTGTTCAATACTAAATATGAATTATAAAGTACCATCGAACAAAAATTTATTTATGATCAATCGGATTATCTAAATAATAATGTAAGTCTCACAAGTTGAGATAACTATCAAAAATCCTTACGAAGGTCCAACAACTTAATCATTTAGCTAATTAAAGTAAATTCGGCCACAAAAATAAAATCTCTACTTCAAAATATGTTATAAGTTCGTATGCGCATAAAAGCGTTTAAATCATAATAAGTATATATACATATATACATATACGCTTAAAATAAATACAAGTTTATAATCAAAGGCATATGTAACATATTAGAAACACAAAAATGTATACATTCAAGCATATATACATGACATATATGTACATATGCACATATTAGAACAAACATCAACTAATAACTACAAACTAACACATTTAACCTTACAAAATATATACACACTTACACCTACCATACATACACATTATATACAACATTTTATATAAAAAAAAAAATACAAAAACCCTTCCCCATGCCCTAATGAGGCCGGCCCCCCCTTCACACCACACACACACAAATTCAAATCACTTATACACTCCTTTCTCTCTTGAAACTCACACACCTCTTTACTTCTTCTCACACTCTTCACTCTTTTCACACACTCTTCTCTTCTCTCAAAAAAACTCTCCATTCTCTTCTCTTCTCCCTCTCATTTTCGGCCATCACCAAGAACAAAGAAAAACATCATCAAAAATCAAGTAAACACTTACTAATAATAAGGGTTTTAAGTTAGATTAATAAAGGGTTAATACAAGCAAGGTTCAAGGGTTGTTCTAGGCTTAGATTCAAGGTGTTATTGGGGTTTGAAGGCCACGAAAATCTGCCCTATTACATCATCCAAAATCAAGTTCAAGAGGGTATAATCTTCATCCTTTTTACTAGATCTAATCTCGTTTTTGTTTATATTCAAAGGTTTTTATCAAAAACTCATACTTTCTTCTTGTTTTCTTTGTAATATACACTTAATGAGGGCAAAGTTGATAGGATCTTTCTTTCCATGCTCATGCATGTCGAATCTAATAAGAAAGATCCAAGGATTCAACAAGTTTAAGACCCAAAAGTGTGGTTATAGATTCGTAGTTTTTAAAGTGACTTTCTTGTTGATAGATCTATATGTTTTTGTATATTTTTGAAGAGTATATTCTGAGATTTTTCATATAAAAGATGTTTTTTTATTGTTGAAAGTTAGATCTATAAAAGTTGATAGTAAAAAGTGTTGATTTCGAATGCATATATGCTAGATTTAAGAAAGTTGGATCTTTTGTTGGATTATGAGATGGATATGGACTTGTTATAAGTGAAAAATATGTTAATATATGTTAATATTCTGGAAAAATTGATAAAATATCAAGGGTATAAAGCTTGAATCAAACATGTTAAAATAAGCTAGAAATCACAAACCGAAAACACGCAAAAATGCATTTTGAGCACACACATGCACCATAATCTTATGACCAATAAAATATGATAAACCTACTGGAAAAATGTTGAAATAAAAGCACAAAACTCAGATCTATTAGTTCATGACAACAACAAGCTCAAAAACCACCTTTTCGGGTCAAATAATCACTAACCGAAAGCACTAAATTGCACATATCACACCACCACCACTCTCACGATTTTGGACACCAAAAGATGATGAACTTTCTGGAAATAATGAAACAAGAATGAAAATCCATTTTGAAGCACTTTAATTGCTTAAGAAATGAGGCTAAAATCACTATTTCGGTAAACGATTTTTAATCATAAAACCCTCAAAATGAGCAAGACACAAGAGAGGTTGAATTGATATGATTTTGTATGGATAAAAGTTGCCTAAAAGGCCTGAGATTTTTGACCAAAATGTTTGGTGGTGATTTCTATGAATTTCCATGAATTATTGAATTTAAATGGTAATTAAAAGACATAAAAATCCATAAATAAATTATGTACATCAAGAATGAAGTTAAATCAACTTAACCATTGATAAAAATAACTAAAACCTACTGGAGAAAAATAGCTAAAAGGCAAGAGACATGTGCTACATAATTTAAAGATAAATAATTAAGTAAAAACAATTAATTAAATATTATTATTAAAATAAATGGAAAATACACAAATAAAAGTATAAATCATGAAATTATAAATTAAGAAGCTTATATATCAGAAGATAATTCAAATGAAATCATTCATAATTTATAAAGACAATTATGACACTTAAAAGTATTTTTAAGGATTTATTTAGCAAATAAATCAATAAAGTGAATAAATAAATAATTAAATATTATTAAATTAAATATATATTTACAAACCAGAAAATATACTTAAAATATTTATATTATGAGACCACTAATGTCAAATATATTACTAAGCAAAGTGTGCAATGGAAATCATATAAATCCAAGCCAAACTACCGAAATTCCAATAAACGTACAAAAACGTATAATGAGAAAACGACTCTTACCACCAAATCTCTTATACCCAAACAATGAGAACATCATAATGCACTTAAATTCCATAATCTAATGACAACCAAATATGGCAAGTCTACTAGTATACATCTCATGATCTAGCTCACTAGTTCATGTCACGCGAACTTACGCCACGAATATATACGTTATGGTTTAGGCTTGCTTGAGGCGCAACAAATCTAAGCGGAGGAATCACGTTTGATCAGCCCCTATTCACTCTCTAATCAAGTGAGTCATAGCCCCCTTTCAAACTCTTTTATGTGTTTACTTTCGGGGTGAAAAACATGTTTAATTAAAATGGCTTTATTTTATGAAATGATTCTTTGAAACAATGATAATGATGTGGGAATTATATTGTATGTTCAACATGCTATATGTTATATGATGAGCTTGAGTACTGTCAAACGGTGGTCCCCTATACACTACTATTAACTCATTTGAGGCCTGTAGTTAGAGGGTTGCGCAACTAGGACTTGTCCCCTCATCCACTATTATAGGTAACGGTGGGATGTTTGGTCTGCCTTGGTGGCCACCTTCATCGCCAGTCTGGCCCTCGCGGTGCTCTAACTACTATATATTTATGGGCGTCTCCATGGCACGACCCTTGGTTATCTTTATGCACGTGATTGACAGCATGTGCTTATCATTATCTTATCATTTGGGACATTATATCTGATTATTGGGACATAACCGGTCTTAGTAGTGGCTCAAGAACAATCTCATCAAGTTATGTCATGGTAATCTTACCATTGACTCAGAGGTATTGACATTATATTATGGATGGAAATTGTGGATTGAACATACGGTTTGGGTACGGACAGTATGATGGAACTCTTGGAAATTTATGACTTATTCTTTCTTGAATTGGATTAAATATATGTGTGTTGTTAGCATAATCCTATGAACTCACTCAACTCTCGTAGTTGACACTTTTTCTCATGCTTTTCAGGTCTAGGGCAATAAGTTAGCTTTTGGACCGCTTCATGGATGATGTGTTTACTTGTTGTATGTGGACTAGTAACGCAAACATTTGATCTTTTGGTTATGAATTTGGTTATGTAATGATTATTAAACGTCAACTTGAACTTGTTACCTTTTTAATTTGAATGGCATTTGAAACTTTATGTTGATGTTTATTACTTAAATCTTTTGTACCATGTCGTTCTGTGGCATCTCGTGTTTCCGCTATAGTCGAGGTGTTACAGAAAAATGGTATCAGAGATCAAGGTTATAGAGAATTTTGCTATAACCTACGTATTTTCAAAAACGAGTCGAATATTTCTTAAACAGTTGAGTCGATCATAAAGTATTCTCGTTTTACTTATGCATAGCCTGATCAACTATGCCTAACTAAAATTTAATATGGAATGATCGAAATGATTGTCTAAGGGATATTCAAAATGAGTCTTTTGAAAATAAGCTTTAAAAACGATTCTTGGTGCAAAAGATACATAACCAAATCCAACGTTTGCATTACCTATTAGAACCCTTAGTGATACCCCCACTTGGCTAGCATTAATTTGTCCATTTAGGTGTAATACATGAGAGCTATGCACAAGTTGAATTCCAGTCATTACTTTAATTATAAATGATTATGTCAGTCGTGCGAGTTGAGTTGGTCGTCGGTTGTGAATGGTCATGTCGTTGTTCGGTTGTTAAGTTTGTGAGTCGTTGGTCGAGTTGATTGGTTGCTTGTCAAATGGTTAAGGTCGTCTCATGGTCCGTCGAGTCGTCTTGCTGTCCGTAAGTTGCCATATGGGTCGTCAAAGGTCAAGTCGGTCATCCATGGTCGTCTAAGCGTCGAGTCAAGTCGTCATCTCACGCCTTTGTGAAACTTGTGTAGGAACAACATGTCACGAGCAAGTGGAGCTTCCGGATCAGCCCTTAGACCAAGGAACTTGTACGGATTTGCGGACTACTTGGAAGAGGAAGAAAGGAGAAGCCTAGAGCAAGAGCAACCTCCCCAACCACTCCCAGAAGAAGAGGAAGAGGAGACCGATCCAAGTGAAGGCCCATCGGAGGATGACAATGCTAGAAGTATTGCCCCTAGCCAATCTGAACGCCGCTCACCCTCGCCACCACCATCACCACCTGCCCCTAGAGCACCTACTCCGCCGAGGCAAGATGCACCCATGAACCTGAGTGATGGGCGATTTCCAGCCCAAGACCCCTACTTCCAGCCGCGTCTTCCTCGTGATCATCCCTGGTACCATCTTGGACATAGACGTCAAGGAGAGGAGCCACACCGCCCAGTCTATGGGGTACCCCCTCCACCTCCCATTGGTATGACTCGTGAAGAAAGGGAGAGGGTGTGTGGGATAGCAAACGGGTTAAGGGATGCTAGAGTAAGGGTGAGGACTCAAGAGGTGATGATGGAAAGGGCCTTAGGAGTTATGGATCGAACGGGAGACTATGCGAGCTTGGCGATATCAGAAGTCCGACGAGTTAATGAGGTGATATTCATTATGGGATGTGTGCTTACGGCTCTTTGCACTCTCGTAATAGCTCTCATGCTTAGGAAGTAAACCTAAGAGCTACTTTATTTATGAACTTAATTGATGTATGAACGTTTGTACTTTGTTTCACTTTCTTGAACTTCCTAGCTTTTGTGTGACGATGATCACATAGCATTTGGCATGTAGCAATTTTGTGAACTCATATTGAATGATATGTATGTAAGCTTGATGCCTTCCTATGGTTACAAAATGTTCTATCCTTGTTGTGATAAAGTTATCTCGATTATAAAAGTTATAGTTACAGCAGGAAATCAGCTCTGACCACTTTTAGTAGAACGGCCATATCTGGAGTTCTATTTCGTCTTTTGACCTGATTCCAATTGGAGGTGAAACTTAACTCATAGGGCTACGTTTCATATTTTATGAGTTTTGCCCAGATCGTCCATCTTAATCCACTTTTACGTGCTCCAAGTTCGTACACAGATTCTGTACTTCTCTTAATTAACCTAGAAAGCATGGTTGATTAATTTTAGAAATTTCCTAACCATTTATTTACTCATAATGACAAGTGAGCCGTAATTATAAAAAGGAATATGAGTCGGGATATACGTATACATATGTGTACAAACGAACCCTCTATGCACTAAATAACTTTAGATATACTCGTGTGAGATCAAGAAGTCGTGAGTCAAGTTTATGTAGTATGATTCAATAAACGAATAACTAAACTATATTATCCTTTGTAGAGACATGGCTCCACGAAGGACCGGTGGAGAAACAAGTGAAGAGGCCCAGCGAAGAGCCGAATTAGCTGAGCTTATCTCTCAACAGATCAATGCCGCCATGCCGAACATTGCCACCCAAATAGCAGAGAATGTAACCGCTACACTCAACACGGCTAGAAGACAAGATGGAGGAGAGAATGCTATTGACAGGAATGCCTACAAGGCTTTCACGTCTTGCAATCCCAAGGAGTTTCATGGGACAGAAGGTCCTGTTGCATTGCTTACTTGGTTCCAAAGCATGGAAGCCAACTTGAACATCATTACCTGTGCGCCGGCTGACCGTGTGAAGTTTGCTGCTAGTAAGCTTCAGGGAAGAGCTCTTACTTGGTGGAATCTCCAAGCGACTACTAGAGGTCCTGTAGCAGTCAATGCTTTGACTTGGGAGCAGTTTAAAGATGAGTTGAAGCGTGAGTATTGTCCACGAGAAGAGGTACAAAAACTAGAGATGGAGTTCTGGAACCACGCCATGAGAGGACTGGAATTGGAGGCCTATGTGATCCGCTTTCACGAGTTGAGCGTGTTGGTGCCAGAGATGGTAACCCCTGTGGCTAAGAAGGTTAAGAGATTTATCTATGGATTGGCACCGGAAGTTAGGTTGATGGTCACTGCAGCAAGTCCTACCACTCTGGAGTAGGCTATAAGCTTGGCAACCAGGCTAGTGAACGATTTGGTTAGGCGTGGGAAGTATACAAGAGGAGAATCAAGTTCGAGACAAGGTGGAGGAAATCGGTTGGCGATCGAAAAGGGAATGGACCGGATAAGAGGCAAAAGATTGTGAGAAACTATGGGGTTGTGGATGCTAACCCCAATCCATATCGTGGCATGCCCCCAAGGTGCAACCGATGTGGTTATAGTCACTTGGGTGAATGCAAGCGTTGCACAACTTGCAACCGCATGGGTCACCTTGCTACTCACTGCCGAAGCGGGCTAAGGAATGAAGGACAACGAGGAGGATGTCACGAATGTGGAAGTACAGATCATTGGAGAAATGCTTGTCCTAGGTTGAGGAGAGCACAAGGCAACCGTGGAAATGGAAATGGTAACCGTGGTAACTTTAGGAATGTTGGAAATCGCGGGAACCAAGCAAACCGAGGAAACAATGGAAATCAAGTCAATCGAGGAAATGTTGGGAATCAAGCTAATATTGGGAATCAAGGCAACAACGCTAACCAAGGAAATCGTGGCAATCAAGGAGGTCAAGCCCGAGGAAGGGTGTATGCCATGGGAGCGAATGAGGCACGTGATGACCCTAATGTCATCGTAGGTACGTTTCCAATAAATAATGTTTATGCATCTATGTTGTTTGATTCTGGAGCCGAAAGAAGTTTTATTTCCTTTGAATTTAAAGAACTGATTGATAAGAAACCTAGTGAACTGGAGGAAACTTATTATGTTGAATATGCTAATGGAAACGAGTATAAGGCTAAGGAAATTATTGCTGATTGTAAGTTAACTTTAGATGAGAAGGACTATAGTATAGACTTGATTCCCATAGAAATAGGAAGTTTTGATGTGATAGTAGGAATGGATTGGTTGTCGAAAATGCGTGCTGAAATACTTTGCCATGAAAGGATCATTAAGATTCCTTTAGATAGCGGTGAGGTGCTAATAGTTCAAGGCCATAAGGCGGGAGTCCAACCTAAGTTGGTGTCGTCCATGAAGGTGAGGAAGTACCTACGGAATGAATGTCACACATACTTGGCACAAGTAGTGGATAAGCGAGTGAAAGATAAGGACCCTCTCAAGGTAGCTGTGGTTAGAGATTTTCTAGATGTGTTTCCGGACGAACTACCTGGACTTCCCCCAGCGAGACAAGTAGAGTTTACTATCGATTTAGTTCCCGGGGCAGCCCCCGTGGCTAAGGCACCATATAGACTAGCGCCCTCCGAAATGCGAGAACTCTCGGAGCAATTGCAAGAATTGCTTGATAAAGGTTTAATCCAACCTAGTTCTTCACCTTGGGGTGCGCCGATCCTCTTTGTCAAGAAGAAGGATGGATCTTTGAGGATGTGCATCGACTATAGAGAGTTGAATAAATTGACGATCAAGAATAGGTACCCGTTGCCGCGAATAGACGATTTGTTCGACCAACTGCAAGGAGCGTCGCATTTCTCGAAAATTGACCTTAGGTCCGGCTATCATCAGTTGAGGGTACGAGGAGAAGATGTACCTAAAACGGATTTCAGAACTCGCTATGGGCACTATGAATTCCTAGTGATGCCCTTTGGTCTCACAAATGCACCAGCCGTTTTCATGGACCTAATGAATAGGATCTGCAGGCCATACTTGGATAAGTTCGTCATAGTGTTCATCAATGACATTCTGATATACTCTAGAAGCAAGGAGGAGCACGAGAAGCACCTGAGGATAATCTTGCAGCTACTTAGGGACGAGAAGCTATATGCGAAGTTTTCTAAGTGTGAATTTTGGCTCCGACAAGTCCAATTTCTGGGACACGTTGTGAACGAGGAAGGGATTCATGTAGATCCGTCTAAGATAGAGGCAATCAAGAAATGGGAGACACCCAAGACACCAACGGAAGTGCGTAGCTTCCTAGGCTTGGCGGGTTATTATAGGAGGTTCATTCAGGGATTTTCTAAGATTGCGGTACCTTTAACCCAATTAACCCAAAAGGCAAGAGAGTTCGAATGGGGTGAAGAACAAGAGCAGGCGTTTCAAACGCTTAAGGACATGTTGTGTGAAGCACCAATACTAGCGTTGCCGGATGGAATGGAAGGATTTGTAGTATATTGTGATGCGTCGAATAAAGGGCTAGGGTGCGTACTAATGCAAAGAGACAAGGTTATTGCGTACGCATCCAGGCAATTAAAGCCACATGAGAAGAATTATTCAACACACGATTTGGAGCTAGGAGCCGTAGTGTTTGCCTTGAAGATATGGCGACATTATCTTTATGGAACCAAGTGCACCATATTTACTGATCACAAGAGCTTACAAGACATCTTCGATCAGAAGATGTTAAACATGAGGCAAAGAAGGTGGATGGAGCTACTTAACGATTACGAGTGCGAAATTAAGTACCACCCAGGAAAGGCAAATGTTGTTGCTGACGCCCTTAGTAGGAAGGTGAGCACTAGGTGTCGAAGACAAGAATTTATCACTTACAGGTGAAAATGTCTCTAAGGGACAGATTCTTAGAAGATCAAGCAAAAGCTTTTGAAGGGAAGAACATTGAAGAAGAGGCATTGAGTGGAGTGGAAACAAGGTTCGATAGGGATGATGAAGGCATCTTGTATTTCAAGGGAAGAGCTTGGGTCCCAAATATCAACGGGCTGAGAGAGGTGTTAATGAATGAAGCTCACAATTCAAAATACTCGATTCATCCAGGAGCAGATAAGATGTACCAGGGTCTAAAAAGGGACTTTTGGTGGCCTGGGATGAAAGGTGATGTAGCTCTATATGTGAGCCGATGCATGACTTGTGCGATGGTCAAAGCTGAGCACCAAAAGCCAGCCGGACTCTTAAAGCAGCCGGAAATACCCGAGTGGAAGTGGGAGCAAATAGCAATGGACCTAGTGACGAAATTGCCTCGGACGAAGAAAGGTCATGATGCTATATGGGTGATTGTTGATCGTCTTACGAAATCAGCCCATTTCATCCCCATCAAAGAAGATTGGAACACTGAGCGGTTAGCACGTTTGTACGTCGAAAAGATTGTGACATTACATGGTGTACCTCTGTCCATAATATCCGATAGGGATGGTAGATTTACCTCACATTTCTGGGGTCTTGTACAAGAAGCTTTGGGCACTACGTTAGCATTAAGCACGGCTTACCACCCACAAACGGATGGGCAAAGTGAGCGTACAATACAAACATTGGAGGATATGCTAAGAGCTTGCGCATTAGAATTTAGTGGAAGTTGGGATGAACACTTGCCATACGCAGAATTTACTTACAACAATAGTTATCACTCTAGCATACAATGCACGCCGTTTGAAGCTCTATACGGGCGTAAATGTAGATCACCCATGTGTTGGGTAGAGGCGGGCGAGAGAAGCCTAGCTACCGTTGATTTTATCCAAGAGACAACGGACAAAGTGGCGGTCATTAAAGAAAAGCTTAAAGCCTCGAGAGATCGGCAAAAGAGTTATGCGGATAAAAGGAGGAAGCCCCTAGAATTTGAGGTTGGCGACAAAGTACTATTAAAGGTGTCGCCATGGAAGGGAACCGTAAGGTTCGGCAAAAGAGGAAAGTTGAGCCCCCGATACATTGGGCCATTCGAAATTATTGCTAGAATAGGCCCTGTAGCCTATAAGTTGAAATTACCCCAAGAATTGGGAGATGTTCATGACACATTCCATGTGTCGAACTTGAAGAAATGTGTGGCGGATGATTCGAAGGTGGTCCCACTTGAGGAACTACGTGTGGAGAATAAGCTCCAATTTCGCGAGGAGCCAATAGAAGTTCTCGACCGCGATGAGAAACGCCTAAAGAGGAGCAAGATCCCTATTGTTAAAGTTAGATGGAATACGAAACGCGGACCAGAGTTTACCTGGGAGCGCGAGGACTTTATACGCGAGAAATATCCGCACTTACTCCCTAAGCAAATTCAAATTCCGAGACGGAATTCTTCTAAGGGGGTAAGGATGTAACAACCCTACTTTTTAAATATTATATATGAGCTAGTTATGTTGCCGTTGATCTCGCAAGCCATAGTTATACTTAAAGCTAGTAGATAATGCCCCTAAGCTAGCAATCTAAAGCTATTGTTCAATACTAAATATGAATTATAAAGTACCATCGAACAAAAATTTATTTATGATCAATCGGATTATCTAAATAATAATGTAAGTCTCACAAGTTGAGATAACTATCAAAAATCCTTACGAAGGTCCAACAACTTAATCATTTAGCTAATTAAAGTAAATTCGGTCACAAAAATAAAATCTCTACTTCAAAATATGTTATAAGTTCGTATGCGCATAAAAGCGTTTAAATCATAATAAGTATATATATATATATATATACATATATACATATACGCTTAAAATAAATACAAGTTTATAATCAAAGGCATATGTAACATATTAGAAACACAAAAATGTATACATTCAAGCATATATACATGACATATATGTACATATGCACATATTAGAACAAACATCAACTAATAACTACAAACTAACACATTTAACCTTACAAAATATATACACACTTACACCTACCATACATACACATTATATACAACATTTTATATAAAAAAAAAAAATACAAAAACCCTTCCCCATGCCCTAATGAGGCCGGCCCCCCCTTCACACCACACACACACAAATTCAAATCACTTATACACTCCTTTCTCTCTTGAAACTCACACACCTCTTTACTTCTTCTCACACTCTTCACTCTTTTCACACACTCTTCTCTTCTCTCAAAAAAACTCTCCATTCTCTTCTCTTCTCCCTCTCATTTTCGGCCATCACCAAGAACAAAGAAAAACATCATCAAAAATCAAGTAAACACTTACTAATAATAAGGGTTTTAAGTTAGATTAATAAAGGGTTAATACAAGCAAGGTTCAAGGGTTGTTCTAGGCTTAGATTCAAGGTGTTATTGGGGTTTGAAGGCCACGAAAATCTGCCCTATTACATCATCCAAAATCAAGTTCAAGAGGGTATAATCTTCATCCTTTTTACTAGATCTAATCTCGTTTTTGTTTATATTCAAAGGTTTTATCAAAACTCATACTTTCTTCTTGTTTTCTTTGTAATATACACTTAATGAGGGCAAAGTTGATAGGATCTTTCTTTCCATGCTCATGCATGTCGAATCTAATAAGAAAGATCCAAGGATTCAACAAGTTTAAGACCCAAAAGTGTGGTTATAGATTCGTAGTTTTTTAAAGTGACTTTCTTGTTGATAGATCTATATGTTTTTGTATATTTTTGAAGAGTATATTCTGAGATTTTTCATATAAAAGATGTTTTTGTATTGTTGAAAGTTAGATCTATAAAAGTTGATAGTAAAAAGTGTTGATTCGAATGCATATATGCTAGATTTAAGAAAGTTGGATCTTTTGTTGGATTATGAGATGGATATGGACTTGTTATAAGTGAAAAATATGTTAATATTAGTGTTAATATTCTGGAAAAATTGATAAAATATCAAGGGTATAAAGCTTGAATCAAAACATGTTAAAATAAGCTAGAAATCACAAACCGAAAACACGCAAAATGCATTTTGAGCACACACATGCACCATAATCTTATGACCAAGAAAATATGATAAACCTACTGGAAAAATGTTGAAATAAAAGCACAAAACTCAGATCTATTAGTTCATGACAACAACAAGCTCAAAAACCACCTTTTCGGGTCAAATAATCACTAACCGAAAGCACTAAATTGCACATATCACACCACCACCACTCTCACGATTTTGGACACCAAAATATGATGAACTTTCTGGAAATAATGAAACAAGAATGAAAATCCATTTTGAGCACACACATGCACCATAATCTTATGACCAAGAAAATATGATAAACCTACTGGAAAAATGTTGAAATAAAAGCACAAAACTCAGATCTATTAGTTCATGACAACAACAAGCTCAAAAACCACCTTTTCGGGTCAAATAATCACTAACCGAAAGCACTAAATTGCACATATCACACCACCACCACTCTCACGATTTTGGACACCAAAATATGATGAACTTTCTGGAAATAATGAAACAAGAATGAAAATCCATTTTGAAGCACTTTAATTGCTTAAGAAATGAGGCTAAAATCACTATTTCGGTAAACGATTTTTAATCATAAAACCCTCAAAATGAGCAAGACACAAGAGAGGTTGAATTGATATGATTTTGTATGGATAAAAGTTGCCTAAAAGGCCTGAGATTTTTGACCAAAATGTTTGGTGGTGATTTCTATGAATTTCCATGAATTATTGAATTTAAATGGTAATTAAAAGACATAAAAATCCATAAATAAATTATGTACATCAAGAATGAAGTTAAATCAACTTAACCATTGATAAAAATAACTAAAACCTACTGGAGAAAAATAGCTAAAAGGCAAGAGACATGTGCTACATAATTTAAAGATAAATAATTAAGTAAAAACAATTAATTAAATATTATTATTAAAATAAATGGAAAATACACAAATAAAAGTATAAATCATGAAATTATAAATTAAGAAGCTTATATATCAGAAGATAATTCAAATGAAATCATTCATAATTTATAAAGACAATTATGACACTTAAAAGTATTTTTAAGGATTTATTTAGCAAATAAATCAATAAAGTGAATAAATAAATAATTAAATATTATTAAATTAAATATATATTTACAAACCAGAAAATATACTTAAAATATTTATATTATGAGACCACTAATGTCAAATATTATTACTAAGCAAAGTGTGCAATGGAAATCATATAAATCCAAGCCAAACTACCGAAATTCCAATAAACGTACAAAAACGTATAATGAGAAAACGACTCTTACCACCAAATCTCTTATACCCAAACAATGAGAACATCATAATGCACTTAAATTCCATAATCTAATGACAACCAAATATGGGCAAGTCTACTAGTATACATCTCATGATCTAGCTCACTAGTTCATGTCACGCGAACTTACGCCGCGAATATATACGTTATGGTTTAGGCTTGCTTGAGGCGCAACAAATCTAAGCGGAGGAATCACGTTTGATCAGCCCCTATTCACTCTCTAATCAAGTGAGTCATATCCCCCTTTCAAACTCTTTTATGTGTTTACTTTCGGGGTGAAAAGCATGTTTAATTAAAATGGCTTTATCTTATGAAATGATTCTTTGAAACAATGATAATGATGTGGGAATTATATTGTATGTTCAACATGCTATATGTTATATGATGAGCTTGAGTACTGTCAAACGGTGGTCCCCTGTACACTACTATTAACTCATTTGAGGCCTGTAGTTAGAGGGTTGCGCAACTAGGACTTGTCCCCTCATCCACTATTATAGGTAACGGTGGGATGTTTGGTCTGCCTTGGTGGCCACCTTCATCGCCAGTCTGGCCTCGCGGTGCTCTAACTACTATATATTTATGGGCGTCTCCATGGCACGACCCTTGGTTATCTTTATGCACGTGATTGACAGCATGTGCTTATCATTATCTTATCATTTGGGACATTATATCTGATTATTGGGACATAACCGGTCTTAGTAGTGGCTCAAGAACAATCTCATCAAGTTATGTCATGGTAATCTTACCATTGACTCAGAGGTATTGACATTATATTATGGATGGAAATTGTGGATTGAACATACGGTTTGGGTACGGACAGTATGATGGAACTCTTGGAAATTTATGACTTATTCTTTCTTGAATTGGATTAAATATATGTGTGTTGTTAGCATAATCCTATGAACTCACTCAACTCTCGTAGTTGACACTTTTTCTCATGCTTTTCAGGTCTAGGGCAATAAGTTAGCTTTTGGACCGCTTCATGGATGATGTGTTTACTTGTTGTATGTGGACTAGTAACGCAAACATTTGATCTTTTGGTTATGAATTTGGTTATGTAATGATTATTAAACGTCAACTTGAACTTGTTACCTTTTTAATTTGAATGGCATTTGAAACTTTATGTTGATGTTTATTACTTAAATCTTTTGTACCATGTCGTTCTGTGGCATCTCGTGTTTCCGCTATAGTCGGGGTGTTACAGTAATTGGATCGAATTGAACTAGAAACATTCGAATCAAGACCAATTTTTTTAGGGTTTATATTTTCGAATTCCACATCAATCGTTTTCGAATTATTCCCAGCTTTTCCTCGATCTTTGAGTGACTTACTTGGCATGATTGGGTTCGATTTTGAATAAGGAACATGAATTGATAAACAGATTTATGATTTGAATTGTGTTTTTGTTGAAAATTGAAGAATTAAATTCGTTTTTGGCCTAGGGGAAAAAATTGCCTTTTTTGAGAGAAAAAACACACATTACACCTTTCCCCGATAATTACTTGTCAAAAGAAATTATTATCTCCATATTTATATAAAATCAAATACCAAATTACTAACTATAAACTACAATATGTATATATATCTACATAATTGTAAGTCCCCTGGTACGGATCGTCAATAGCTTGATCCAGTTATCTTGAGGTGCGGAATCCCTCACAATAACTTGGTGATCAACAAAAAGCCCCTAGATCATCTGCGGCCTCGCAGATCTTCTTCGGGCTAGCGGAACAACCTTTGACGACTTTAACCTGCAATACCTACTTGATAATTTGACAAATGTTCAACCCTAAACTCTGTTAGGGTTTGGTTTATATAGGTAACACCCGACATGGGCTTCAGCACATCGGCCTCGTAAACCCAGCCCAACCCGTCACTAATGCGAGGTCGCATTCTGTGATTGGCCTCGTATTTGTCTCTGCAAATACGGGGTCGTATTACCTATATGACTACTCGTATTTGTCCCTGCAAATACGGGGTCGTATTACCTATATGACTGACTCGTATTTGTCTCTGCAAATACGGGGTCGTATTACCTATATGACTGACTCGTATTTGTCTCTGCAAATACGGGGTCGTATTACCTATATGACTGACTCGTATTTGTCTCTGCAAATACGGGGTCGTATTACCTATATGACTGCCTCGTATTTGTCTCTGCAAATACGGGGTCGTATTACCTATATGACTGACTCGTATTTGTCCCTGCAAATACGGGGTCGTATTACCTATATGACTGACTCGTATTTGTCCCTGCAAATACGGGGTCGCATTACATCTATGAATTGCGAACTCGCAATTCACACTTAGCAGATTTACTATACATTCAATACTTAAACTTAATCTAGTATTCTATGCATAATACTAAGTTCATTAATGACAATCACATTACAAAGACATATAACAATATAAGCCCAAACAATCTAGACTGCTATTTACATAGACGTGCACTCACAGACTCCCCCTTGGCAATAGCTTCTAGACGTTAACATATCTATGTCTTTGTCTTGTCTTCATCATTAATCTAGTTTCTCTGCTTTTTCTTCTTGCTCCTGCTCTGCTCCTTCTCAGTCTCAGTCTCGAAATCAGAATCTGCCTCTGACTCTGACTCTGAAGGAGTATGAGTTAACCCTAACCGTTCTTTCTCTTGATCCCTCATATATCCTGGATCATAATAATAATCCGTAATCTCTGCCCTAGCTCTCATATGAGACTGTGGATCATATCCCAACCTCTTCTCCAGTCTATGCACAATAATTGGATGCAAATCTGACTCGGTAGAAGTATTATTGGTAGAATCGGTCTTGGTAGACTCACTATCCTGAGCACGAGCATTTTCAGCATCAAGAGTAATAGCATCAGATTGCCCTACCAAATCCTTACCCTGGTCTAATCGATCAACGTCAACATCTTCTGTAAGGGGTTTGGTTTGAGGTGCATCAGACTCAACTACTATCTTCAACTTTGTGACAACCAGTTCTTGAGTCTGTGGAGCTTCAGAAACTGCCTTGCCAGTAACACCAGCCTGGCTAGACTCCCCTTGAGTCTCTGTTCTCAAACTAGAACCTTCTCCAAGCTCCTGAGTAGCTCTGGCAGCATCTGGATCTTCATTGTGATCGTCATCATGCCTTGCCTTAGTCAGCTCATCACCTTTGCAACCTAAGCTATCTCTCTCAGCTCTAACCTTGAGATAGTTATCGATGAGATCATGCAGTTTTTCTTCGGCAATTTTGACTCCCTTTTTTAATGCATCTTCCATCCTGATAACCTTCTCATCTAGAGCCACATACTTTTTATACATCTTGGACACTACCACCTCGGCCTTGCCCAACTTGTCTTCAAGAAATGTGTTCTTGTCACTAACAACCTTCAAATCATCAGTCAAACGAGTAATCAAACTTCCCATCTCATTCATCTATCTCTGCAGATCACTAAGATTGGTTTCTTCACTTGTTTGTAACTGTGGCTGTGTAGTCTCAGGAACAACAACCCTTGGCATACTTTGTGAGCCACCAGCAACAGCAGAAATCTCTTGTTCCCTGACTAGTCTAGTTCTCTTTGGCATAGACTGCTCTGGCACCCAGTCTTCATCTGTTTCTCTCCTTCTTCTTCCTTGAGTTGCCTCAGTAGGTTTAGGAACCATTTTAGATCCAACTCTGATGAATGCATGAGATCTATAAGGATCTTCATCACCATAACTGCTAGAATCATCATCAGAATGGATAGAAGGCTCTCTGTCTGCTTGAACATCAGCAACAGCCTTTACTTTACCTTCAGCATCCATACCAGATCCACTAGCCTGACCCGCTCTTGACCTACTAGCTTCTTCAGTACCTGACCCACTAACTCTAGCTGCTTCAGAACCATCTGCAGCTTCAGCTACATAATCATCTATGTCCTGGTCAAGATCCACATCTACTAGGTCATCAACATTGGCAATGTACCTTTGCACTTGAGCAATATCACCATCTGGATCGGCCATTTGTTCCAATAAATCATCTACAATCTCAGGATTGGCTCCAGGTTGGTTTATCACATCATCTGCAACCTGTACAACAACTTCAGGCTCTTCTGGTGCATCTTCCCGAACTACTACATCATGTAACTGCTCAACATACTCAGCAGCTTCATCACCCTCTGGCTGAGGCCCTTCATAAGCTGATATGACCCCATCAGTAGGTGCTATGTAGTTAGAATTGATGATGGCACCGAACAATGCAACATCTTGTGCATTTGGATCATTTTGGTATCGAGACACAAACTCATCATAACCACGTCGGATGATCGAGCTCACTTGCTTTACTTCTCCTACAGCATGTAGATTTGGAAGTCGAGCATTGATAATCATCATCACGAATCGAGGATACATCAAAAACTCTTTCCTGTGGCTGTGATCTGTTTCTTCATCTCATCAAAGAAGAATTTCGAGAAACTATATGGCTTGTTAAATACCAAGCCCACCATCTGTGCTTGGGCTTCCTGGTTTAACGTATCATAACCAGACTTCTTGTTGCTTAAACTAACCAGCAACACATGCGCAAGTGTTAGGACCAGTTCACCTGGAACTGTCCAGTCACCAGTTTACACTTGCCAGCCACCAGTTGCATCTGGAGACCAGTGAAACTGGTGACCAAGAAGATTTGTCCAGAAATATATTGAAGTCCAGTTGCACCGTACAGTCAACGCAACTGAAGACTTCCTCCAGTTGAGAACTGGCCAAGTTAAAGAATCATTCCAGTTGAAGTCGAAGACAACAAATGGAAGATAGAGAATGGCAATGGCAGAGGAGCCCAGTTGACATTCTAGTCAGTTACAAACTAGAGACCATCAGTGGAAAGCCCTTACAAAGCTTTACACTGATTACGAGGAATTGACTTGTATGCTTTATGCACCTTTACCCGGATAATAAGCCTTATCTTATTATTTAAGTAATAAAAGGTACATAAAGCTGGTTGAATAAAGTTGCTTTATCCGACAACTTTACACTGCCTTTTAAGGAATTAAATGCTATTCCTTAAATGCTCTCAACCACATTTGTACGGCCAAAGTTAACTTTGCCTATAAATACAAGTCATTGCACAACCAAGAATATTACTTCTTCGAATACTCTTCGATAGAATTCACACTTTGCAAACCTGCAATATTCTTGATGAACTTGTGCAATATTCTCTCAATCGCTAAAAGGAACATTTCACAACTTTAAGTGTTTCGATTGTCTTGAGAAATTCCGAGTGTAGATCAATTGTATTTCATAGGTTGTTAGGATATTTACATTCTTTGTATTATCTTGGTTCCGCAACAACCTTGTAATTTGTTTAACATCATTAAATAAAGTACACATTGAAAATTACATATTGTCTCATCAAGTTACTTTACAAGTTATTTGTATTATTGCATTGTTCTTTACTTATTGTCATTTACATAAGTAATCTATCTAGAACTTGGTATATACACACTGCAACTGGTCGTCTCCAGTTCAGTGCATATATTGCAAAGTAACTCCACCATCGACATTGAGGTGTCTTCAGTAGTACCATCTATTGATTTGGGACTTACAAGTGGTATCAGAGCAGAAGGCTAATAAACTTGCCTAGATCTGCTAAGATGAACAATTCTGAAGGTGGAGATGGTTCTGGTCAAGGTGAAATCCCTTTGAATAATAATGCCCAACCTTTTCAAAATGTTAATACTAATCATCCTCCTCCTTCTACCCCAAACCACGTCCATGTACACTACTCTAACACTCCTGTTCCCAAATTCGATGGAAACAGTGAGACTTTCGGTACATGGAAGGCTAGAATGCTTTTGCATTTTGGTGGTATTGAGAGGTATATGTTGAAAATCCTTAAGGATGGACCATATATACCCATGTCTCTTGGGGTGAGTCCTCTTTTAGATCCAACTGGAAGAAGAGGTTCAAGAGAAAAGCCTGAAGACCATTGGTCTGATGAGGATCGTAGACTTGTTGATCTGGACACCAGACTCAAGAACATGATCCTTGGGGCTGTTCCTGAAGATCTAATTCCAACACTTGTGCTGTTCCCCAGTGCAAAATCAATGTGGGACAAATTAGTTATTCAGTTTGAAGGAGGTGATGATACTATTGTCACCAGAAAAGTTGCCTTGAACAAGAAGTATGAATCCTTCTTTGCCTTGCCCAATGAAAGTCTAACTGGTACATACACCAGATTTTCTAGCCTCATTAATCAGCTGAGAGGCTTGGGTGTAGAGAAGGATAAGGATATTATTCTTGAGAAGTTTTGTGATATTCTTTCTTCCAAATGGGAAAACATGGTTCTTGTCTTGAGATAAGGTAAAACCTTGCACAGCCATACTCTTGCATCGCTCTATGGAGCCTTCAGATTCACTGAAGATAATAATGCTGCAAGACTGGTGGCTGAGCAAGATGCCATGAACCATGCTCAGAGTTCCAAGGTTGCTAGTGTACCTGAGCGACCTTGTGCTGCTTTAATGTCTGCAGAGAGTGTCCAGGCACACTCAATGAAGGAGATGTTAAACAGTTTCTTGAACTTTGGCCTGACCACTGAAAACAGTGATGGTTGTAATGAAACTGACGATGATGATCTGGTCGCCATGATTTCTAAAACCTTTAACAGGTTTAAGCATAAATCTAAAAGATTTAATGGCCCCAACAATGCTTCCAGCTCCAGCTCTCTGGATAAGACCAATCTTACATGCTATAAGTGTGGTAAGAAAGGTCACTTTATGAAGGAATGCAGATCTAGTCAGTTGAACAACCAAACTGGCCCCCCTGTCCCTAATTTCAATCGGCCTGATGATAGCTACAAAGCTAAATACAAGAAGCTTAAGGCCCAGATTGCCCTCTCGTCCATGGAAAAGGAAAAGGATCAGTGCTTAATGGCACAAACTGAGGGAAAATGGGAGTACTCTGATGACTCATCAGTTGATGAAGAGGAGGAAAGGGACATGTGTTTCATGGCCTTGGAAGATCAACAGCAGCAGCACGTGGCAAAAGAAGATGTCATCACTGGAAGATGGGTGGACATCATCCTGAAAAAGGTATGTGATTATGATCACCAGATTGACCCTGAACTAAAACTGGACCTGGCTGAATCATTAAGTGGTGATTTAGCTTTTGTGGAAACTGTTAGAGCTGATAGTGAAAGATATCTTGACACTATCTTAATTGAACTGAACAACGTTAAGCCACAACTTAATGATTTGCAAAGTGTCCAGTTGGCTCTCAAGGAGTCAGTTTTAAAGATTGAGGCTTTGGAACTTGATAATCAAAAACTATTTTCTGATCTTGAAAAAGAACAAAAGATTATCAAGTCATGGGTAAAAGCATATGGTAAAAACTATGATGCATTTTCAAGAACTATCGATGCCCAGAAGAATGCATGGAAATCTGGAGATCTGGAGATGGCAGCTCTCATACCAGATCTTCATGCATTGCCTCCAGCTCTCAAGGTTGAAACTCCTTATGATCAACCTGAAGCTGTTGAAACTGAAACCTTTGAGACCACCTAAGCTCCAGTCAAAAACGCCACTGGTAACAAGCCTTTACCTCAAAAGTCTAAGGTGCCCAAGACCCGACAGACTAAAGCTCCAGTTGAACCAAGGTCCAAGGTTCAACGGCCTGAAGAAAATAATATTTTGGTTAATCTGGAAAGTCAACTCCAACTTTTGTCTCGGCAGGTTCAGAGTTGTACTGCCCGGATTAACAATCTGGAAGGAGGTTTGTCACCTCCAGTTTTCAAACAAAATATTAAACCACTCCCTTCAATACCTAAACTAAAGAATGTTCCATCTGGAACAAAATCTGGTAAAAATAAGGGGAGTAAGTATCAAATACCAATCGTTTTTACTCCTTCACCTGGAGCTGGTGAAAAAGCTCCAGATGCAGCCTCCAGTTCAACACCACAACAATCTACTGTGACTTCTGTAGAGAAGTCCAGCGAACCCATCAAGAAAAGATGGGTTCACAAAAAGAACTAATGATTTTTTTGTGTGTGTAGGGCGATCGAAAGAAGAATATCTGGTATCTGGACAGCGCTGCTGGCCGGACTATGACCGGATGTAAGCCCCTACTGGAAGAGTTCACTGTCCAAGATGGACCGACAGTGACGTTTGGTAACGATCAATCTGGAAAGACTGAAGGATATGGTGTGCTCAATAATGGACAAGTCGAATTCAAAAGAGTTGCATTTGTGAATGGTTTGAAATACAACCTGATCAGTGTCAGCCAACTTTGTGATGATGGCTTCAGAGTTTTGTTCGATATTGCTCAAGGCACCATATTTAACAAGGATTGGAAAGTGGTGATGATTGCACCAAGAAAAGGAAATGTGTACATCATGAATATGGAACCAGCTCCAAAAGAGCAATGTTTCTATACTAAAGCTGATGAGGACACCAACTGGCTATGGCATAAAAGATTATCCCATCTTAATTTTAAGAATATCAACAAGTTGTCTCGCAAACAACTGGTTGATGGGATACCTCAAATTTCTTTCAATAAAGAAAAACCATGTCCAGGGTGTGAGATGGGCAAGCAGAAAAGAGCCAGTTTCAAAACTAGGCAAAATTTTAGCATCACTGAACCTCTTCACATGCTACATATGGATCACTTTGGTCCAGTGAATGTTCAAACTAGAGCTGGAAAGAAGTACACTCTAGTTGTGGTTGATGAATTCACCAGATACTGCTGGGTGGTATTCATCAGATCCAAAAGTGATGCACCTGCTGAAATCATCTCTCTCATCAAAAGAATTGAGCTCAAGTATACTCGAAAAGTTTGTCAGTTGCGAAGTGATAATGGTACTGAATTCCAAAATAAGGTACTTGAAACATTTTGCAATGACACTGGCATCTCTCAAAACTTCTCATCAGTTCACTCTCCAGAGCAAAATGGAGTTGTTGAAAGAAAGAATCACACACTGATAGAAGCAGCCAGAAGCATGCTATCTGAATCTGGTCTTCCCACCAGTTTTTGGGCTGAGGCAGTTGCTACTGCTTGTCACACCCAAAACCGGTCAGTATACATCAAGAGACATAAGAAGACTGCCTATGAAGTACTCAGGAATCGTAAACCAAATATTGATTACTTTCATGTATTTGGTTGTCCAGTTTATATCTTAAACGATTCCAGTCAGCTTGGAAAGTTTGATGCAAAAGCTGATGAAGGAGTATTTCTAGGTTATTCAGATATTCGAAAGGCCTTTAGAGTTTATAATTATAGACTCCAAAAGGTTCATGAGACAATTCATGTCACATTCGATGAATCAACTGAAGCAATCAACAAGAGACCAAGCCTTGATATTACTCTAGTCATTCCAATCAATTTTGGTGAAACTGACCAAGTTCATCGGTCAGTTGTTTCACCAGAAGATGTTTCCAGTTACAACAAATTGGAACCAGTTAAGAAGAAGAACACCACCAGTGACACATCATTCTATCCCTCCATCAATTTTAACTTACCACAAGAATTGGTGATTGGATCTGATGTACGTGCCACTCCAATATCAGCACCAGTTCAAACACCTACTTCTCCAGTTCTTCATGAAATGCCTTCTAATGAGGAATTTCATGATGCCAATCGATACCTCATTGACTATGATGAGGATGTAGAAGTTGTTTGGACTGATCCTTCTCCAGAAGCTGTTGCAACTGAAGAAGATCGGCAGGTGACTTGCACTGATATTGTAGTTCACCAGCCTAGTCATTACACTAGATGGACTCGAGCACATCCAATTGAACAGATTGTGGGAGATCCAAATAGTGAGGTTCAGACTAGAAGAGCCACCAGTGAGCAATGCTTAAACGCCACCTTCTTATCTTTAATTGAACCAAAGAAGATTGACGAGGCTATGGCAGACCCAAGCTGGGTGGAAGCTATGCAAGAAGAGCTCCTCCAGTTTGAAAGGAACAATGTTTGGGAGCTTGTTCCTTGTCCACCAGGGTTAAAGAAAGAACCCATTGGTACCAGATGGGTCTACCGAAACAAAATGGATGAAGATGGCCATGTTGTAAGAAACAAGGCCAGACTAGTTGCCCAGGGTTATTGTCAAGCAGAGGGTATTGACTTTGATGAAACTTTTGCTCCAGTTGCAAGACTTGAAGCCATAAGAATATTTTTGGCTTATGCAGCCCATCTGCAGTTCAAGGTCTTCCAGATGGATGTCAAAAGTGCGTTCCTTAATGGAACATTGGAAGAAGAAGTTTATGTTAAGCAGACTCCAGGTTTCATTGATGAGAAGCATCCTCATTGGGTTTATAGACTGAACAAAGCATTGTATGGTCTAAGACAAGCCCCAAGAGCCTGGTATGATACTTTAACTAAACATCTTCTTAAAAATGGCTTTCAAAGAGGTGCAATAGATAATACCTTGTTTATCTTGAAAGAAAGAGGTAATATCTTATTGGTACAAATTTATGTTGATGACATTATTTTTGGTTCAACTGATGATGCAATGTGTAAAAAGTTTTCTAAAATCATGTCATCTGAGTATGAGATGAGTTTAATGGGTGAATTAACATTTTTCTTAGGTCTTCAGATTAAGCAAACTGAAAATGGAATTTTCATAAACCAAGGAAAATATGTTAGAGATTTGTTAAGAAAATACAAATATGATTCAATCCCATTGAAAAACACACCTATTGCAGCACCATTGAATTTGAACTCTGACCCAACTGGCAAACCAGTTAACATAACTGACTATAGAGGTATGGTTGGTTCACTTATGTACTTAACTGCCAGTCGACCAGATATAATGTTTGCAACATGTTTAAGTGCCAGGTTTCAGGCTAACCCTAAAGAATCACATTTGCACGCTGTAAAGCGTATCTTTAGATACCTGAAAGGGTGTCCTAATCTTGGTCTTTGGTACCCCAAAGGCTCAGGATTAGATCTAATGGGTTATTCAGATTCTGATCATGCAGGTTGTAAGATAGATAGAAAATCAACAACTGGTGGTTGTCAATTCCTTGGAGGAAAACTGGTGAGTTGGACCAGCAAGAAGCAGACTTCAGTCTCTATGTCCACTGCTGAGGCAGAGTACATTTCTGCGGCCAGTTGCTGTGCCCAGATTCTCTGGATCAAGAACCAGTTACTAGATTATGGTCAAAAGTATACAAGGACCCCAATCTTTTGTGACAACACCAGTGCAATTGCTATATCTCACAACCCAGTGATGCACTCCAAAACAAAGCATAATGACATCAGGTATCATTTCATTCGAGATCATGTTATGAAAGGAGATATTGAAATTCATTTCATCCCCACTGACAAACAGTTAGCTGATGTTTTTACAAAACCTCTCGATGAGAAAACCTTTAAACATCTCATCAGCGAACTGGGAATGTTAAATCCTTAACTGAAGCTTTCTTTGTTATTGAACGCGTCACTGACACTGATGAAGTTCTCCAGTTGAGGAGGTCCAGATAATCTTTGCTCGCCAGGCTATCGAACGCCTTTGTGATACTATCTTGGCACTAATTGATTTCTGGATCATCATTTTAGGGGGAAAGACTCAAAATAATTTTCTGACTAAAATTCGTTTTTGTTTGAAAATGCAACTGGAGAACTCTCCAGTTGGAAACTGGCACTGGACTGATCCTCCAGTGACCAGGTTCAGTCTTGTCTTATTTTTATAATGTTAGAAATACTTGGTCAATATGTGTGACACGTGATGATACTCGAGTGTTTTAAACCACTTGGTATCGTGATCTGACGTGTTTCAAGCCATTTTAGTACTTGATAACTGTTTGTATTGGGAAAACAAAAAGTGAGTGGGCGCGTGGGTAAGATAAGCCGTCGTAGCATTTAATGTTGACATGGAAAATTATGATTTTATTTCAAAATTCAAACTAACTTTGTGAAAATATCTTTAAAAGGGATTTTGTTTATTAAAATATGATTTTTGGTATTTCATTGGGATCTTGAATCCCTTATAAATACCCTTATTGGAAGAATCCAAAAGTTTTTAAAGGATTCTCCAATAGGACCCTCATTCTCTCTTAACCCACGCAAGTTGTTTCACAACTACTTGTGTGAGTTCTGGTACACTGCCAGTCTTTCTTCTGATTGTTCCTCCATCATTTTCACATTAAAGGATGAAACAATCCAGTGTACCTTGACCGCTGATGTATTGAGGGATGCCTTACGCCTTAATTACTGGAGAGAGGGTGAATCTCCAGTCGTCTTGCCCCCAAATATAAATTTTTGCCAAGTACTTCTTGAAATGGGACACAAGGAGTGTTTGGAGAATGGGGTGTTGAAGACTAAAGGTGCGATGACCATGAAGGGTCTTACACCTTCATGGAGGTTTTTTTTCATCCACCTGGTGGAGAGCATGGGTGGGAGTTCTGGTGGACTTGACCAGATTAACTCCTCACAAGCAGAAATGGCTTACTGCTTGTTGAACGGATTGAGAGTGGACTTTGCAGATATTCTGTTTAGAAGCCTGGTACAAAAGCTGAAGGGCACAAGGGGTGTGTGTATCCCCTTTTCAAGGTTCCTCTCTCTTTGTTTTAAGCATATTCTGGGCAGAGAAGCATATAATAGTACAGATTCACCGTACACTGCTCCAGATATGTTAAGGAATTTAGACTCTCTGGTATCTGAAGCTGGAGAGGTCGAAATTCCAGAACGAATGCAACTGGCATTCGCTTCAACTGATGCACCTATTAAAGGTGAGTCAGAAAGGCAACTGGGCGGGCCTCAAAATAATGAGGGACCCTCCAGTTCGTCTAAGGTTGTGGTTGAGGATAGAGCAACCATAACTGAAGCAACCCCAATCACATCTATCCCTGGTGAAGATACTTCGGCATCTGATCCACCAACAGATGCACCCATCCAGGAAACTGGGGAAGGTCATCTGGAGACTGACCAGGAAACTGGTCAGCCCTCAGTTACATTCATGGATCTGGACATGAATGTTAATGACGAGGAAATCCTTATAGAATCTTCGGATTCTGAAGGTACTGAAACAGACTTGGAGATTCTTGATGCTTCTGTACAAGCTCAAGACCCTTCATCTCCAGTCTCCCTTCCAGACGCATCAATTTCACTTTCACCCTCCCAAGAAAATGTGCCTACTGATATATCTTTCCCAACATATACTGCTCCTTCACCAACTGGGCAATTCTCATTTGCTCGAGAAATGCCACCCCCACCGACGCCGTTGTTCACACCTGAGCATTCTCAGCATGGACAACACTTTGATTTTCCAGTCCTTTCTTCATCCACCACTCCTATTATATCTTTAACTGCTGGTTTGACAACTGGGGAGACTTCCTTAAGTTTGCCTCCTCCAGTTGCTCCAGTAGTAACTGCTGCTGGTCCAGTGACACCTTCTCCTTCGTCACTGGACAGTCAAGTTGTCTCACTTCAAGCCGATCTCCAAAACCTTCTAACCAGGGTGGAGGAGATTCAGAAGACGCTTGAAAAAAACACCAAGTCATTCTCCAGATACCACAAGGATCACCTGACAAACATCAAAGTGGTTGATCTGGGGATAAACAAGTTTTCATCTAATGAAGACTTGGTGTTTAAAAAGCTAAATGAGTTGGTCACTGGCTGCAACAATCTGGCTGGTACTTTAAAGGAAGCCTTTGACCTAACTCACTCCAAGGTTACAACCTCAATCTCCAACTTGCTGGGAAACACTGTTAGAACTTCAGAAGTTGATTTGAAAAAGATTGAAAGGCAGGTTAAGGAATTGATTGAAAAACCTGGCCTAGATGTAACTGGACTTGGAGAGCAGTTGATGACTTCGGTTGGTCAGAAAATAGAGGATACGCAGGGTGCTAGAGAAGCACAATTGGTTGAAAGGGTGATATCTGAGATCACCAAGCTGGCCACTCCTCAGGTTGATCTGGCCCCACTCACTAGTGAAATCAACCAGTTGAGAGGCAGCATTGAAAGTTTGAAAACCCAGGTATCTCTACATGCTCAATCTTTAGATAGACTGACAACTGAAGTAGAAAATCTGAAGAAGAAGGATGATGAAGTGAAGGATAAGGTTGTCTCTGGGTTGGATGAAGACTCCAAGATCCTAAATGAATTGAAAACTAGTCAAGAACAATTAACTGCCAATGTTTTGACCCAGTCAAAAGAGACCAACCATTTATGGAGGTCCTTCAGGATGATGTGTGGAATCTTCAAAGAGTGTAAGGACATGCAGTCATGGCAGCCTCTTGACCGGTTGCCATCTCACCCCTCTGAATGGGAAGGTATTCGGGCAGGTCTAGATGCTGCCAAGGGGGAAAGAAGTGCAGTCCTTCCACCAGTTGCACCTAGAAGGACTCCATCTGGAAGAGAATTGATTGTGGCTACCAGTACTGAAGCTGGTGAGCAAAGAGTTGGTGGATCTGGTGATGATGGTGATAGGGGAATGTTGTTTTGGATAAAGGCAAAGGTTTAGCTGGTGATGCATCTGCCCAGCCGGCCACTGATGTAATGCTTGAAACTGGTAATGCTGATGTACTTCCTCCAGTTTCAGATAGTGATAGTAGAAGACTGGCCAGACTTGGAAATGATATCAAAGAAAGAAAGAAGATAAAACAAAGAAACCAAGCTGAAGCCAGGGCACATCTTGCACAAATCAAGTTACTTGATATGAGTGATGCCAATCTTTTGGGTATCACTAAGGAGGAGTATGTCAGGATCAAGAATGATCCCAGGATAGTTGACCAGTTGAAAGAAATGCTGGATGTAGAACTGGACAGACACTATCCTGAGGATGAAGCTGAATTCGATGCCAGAAGCTTGAACATTTCATTGGAGAATGCCAAGGAGAATAGGGCCAGTGGGATTCTTAAACGAATTGCAAATGTTAAGAAGGTTGTGAAGAAGGCTTTGAATCCACCAAGAAGGATTCCACAACCAAGAAGACCACTGTCTAGAGATGCTGACCTTAGCACATTTGTTGAACCAACTGGCGAGGTTTCAAATGAAGACATCAAGTCCGCTGTACTGGCTGCTGGTGCTGGGAGTATAAAAATTACAAATGAATCTGAAGCTAGAAGCTACTACTCCCAGATCATGTCAACCAGAAGACATAGTGGTACTATCAATGGTGTAAATGTAACAATCAAGCCAGGCACCAAAGTTTTCAAGTCAAAGTTAGTTATACCAGGGGGCCACTGGTTAAAACTGACAATCCTGGTGCTATGCAATATGGGTTCAGCGAATGGGTGGAGATGGTGAATGTTTTGGATGCGAAGGCACAAAAGAATAGGTTTGAGAAAGCATGGGCAAACTTTCTAAGGGGCAAAATTCAACATAAAGAAAATCTTGAGCAAAAGTTGAATATTGATCCTGAAGACTCTCAGCCTATTTCTTTGGTGACCAAGAGAAGAAGAACTAGCGAAGGGTCATCTCATTAAGTTCTTTCTTCAGTTATCTACTTGTAATTTGTATTTACATTCTGTAACTTGTATAAATTCCATTTCCTTGTATAAATGAAGTTACTAGTTTGTAACCACAAGGTAGATAATAGATTAAAATCTAACAAACCTAAAAGAAGAATCTAAGGCATTTATTGATCTATAAAAATGCCTTGGAAACCTAGATAGATTTAAATCGAACAAGTCTCTATGGTTCACACTTGTATAGATACAAGAACTAGAAAAAGACTTAGACTATATTTCTAGACAAATAGGGGGAATTTGTTAGGACCAGTTCACCTGGAACTGTCCAGTCACCAGTTTACACTTGCCAGTCACCAGTTGCATCTGGAGACCAGTGAAACTGGTGACCAAGAAGATTTGTCCAGAAATATATTGAAGTCCAGTTGCACCGTACAGTCAACGCAACTGAAGACTTCCTCCAGTTGAGAACTGACCAAGTTGAAGAATCATTCCAGTTGAAGTCGAAGACAACAAATGGAAGATAGAGAATGGCAATGGCAGAGGAGCCCAGTTGGCATTCTAGTCAGTTACAAACTGGAGACCATCAGTGGAAAGCCCTTACAAAGCTTTACACTGATTACGAGGAATTGACTTGTATGCTTTATGTACCTTTACCCGGATAATAAGCCTTATCTTATTATTTAAGTAATAAAAGCTACATAAAGCTGGTTGAATAAAGTTGCTTTATCCGACAACTTTACACTGCCTTTTAAGGAATTAAATGCTATTCCTTAAATGCTCTCAACCACATTTGTACGGCCAAAGTTAACATCCCAATGTTAACTTTGCCTATAAATACAAGTCATTGCACAACCAAGAATATTACTTCTTCGAATACTCTTCGATAGAATTCACACTTTGCAAACCTGCAATATTCTTGGTGAACTTGTGCAATAGTCTCTCAATCGCTAAAAGGAACATTTCACAACTTTAAGTGTTTCGATTGTCTTGAGAAATTCCGAGTGTAGATCAATTGTATTTCATAGGTTGTTAGGATATTTACATTCTTTGTATTATCTTGGTTCCGCAACAACCTTGTAATTTGTTTAACATCAATAAATAAAGTACACATTGAAAATTACATATTGTCTCATCAAGTTACTTTACAAGTTATTTGTATTATTGCATTGTTCTTTACTTATTGTCATTTACATAAGTAATCTATCTAGAACTTGGTATATACACACTGCAACTGGTCGTCTCCAGTTCAGTGCATATATTGCAAAGTAACTCCACCATCGACATTGAGGTGTCTTCAGTAGTACCATCTATTGAGTTGGGACTTACAACAAGATACCTCCACCTGCCATAAAATCCCTTCTTGAACAGAGTTTTACTTGACATATCTGCAGCAAACCCCATTCTTTTGAAAGCACCTTAAATGACTTAATGTCTGAACTTGGTGAGACCTGTAGCACTACCTTCTTGTTCAACTGTGCCCAGATGTAATATACCAATGAGGTCAGCAGCTGTGAACTGTATCTGCTGCCCAACAACTATGGTATGAAATATATACACATCTCCTGCCTCCACACAGTCAGCGTTATTCCAGAAATCTCTGAGATAATCTAAATATATGACTGGAGAATGTGTAAGAACATGATGAATCCTTGATCTTCTTAAGAAAGCGAATATCTCATGATAATACGCAGTTCCCTCCTGATTATCATCAAAGTTCATCACAGAATTATGACCTGCTATGAAATCTCTTGCCATTTCTGTAATCGATAACAAATAATTAATTACTCAAATATGACATCAAAATTCATATGCAGTCATACAATTAACTTTAATTATCCCTGTAATAAAGTTAACACAACATAAATTATCCCTGTAATTTACAACATAACATAAATTATCTCTGTAATTCAGTTATAGATAGATTAACTCATTTTCAAATCTTTATTAACATAAACTTTTGAAAATCTGTTAAATTAACTTAAATTATCCCTGTAATTAAGTTAAAGATAAATTAACTCATTTTCAAATTTTTATAAAAATAAACTTTTGAAAATCTGTTAAGTCAAAAATACGAGGTCGTATCCCTGTATGAGGTCGTATTTCAAGGTCAAAATACGGTCAACCAAACTCTAAAATACGAGGTCGTATTTTCCAATTTGGCCACGTATTAGTCCAGGTCGTAAATCGGCATCGTATTCCGTCGCACTGTTCATCTTCCCCAACGCGATTTCGCGATTTACCCAACCAAAACTTGTAAAAATTGTTTCTTTATACTCGTATTCAAATGATAAAGATACCCCAACCCTTAGTTTTACCCAGAAAACATCAAAATCAAAGAAACTAAGGAAACCTAATTCAAAAAATTTGAAACCCTTTTTCTTGATTTTCTTGTTGCATGGTTAACTACTGGACGATTAGATAGTATACCTAGATTCGGTTTTTCACGGTGATGACGAATATATCAACCAAAAACACTTGATCTAATTGTATATATCGAATCTAATACGGGGTAGCAAAGTAGTATTTCGGGGTCGTAATGCTATATTTTGATAAAATAAAATGTGAGGTCGTGTTTGGGTAAAATTTGGTTTATATACCCACTTGACCCGAATGGATCTGGGTCAACCCGGCCTAATTACGAGGTCGTGTCTGCACAAGGCCCAATCGACCAATTACGAAGTCGTATTCTGCCTCTTGCAATTACGAGGTCGTAATTACCTCCTGCACACTTTAAAATCAAAATTTCGTCAAAGTTTCTGAATAATTGATCAACGATTACCACGAACTTCCTGGAAATATGAAAATTTAAAAGATTAAACCTGTAAGCATCAAATTTTCATCTTTTCCTTGATCTTCGTCTTAACCTGAAAAGTTAATAAACTTACACAAAATTCTTTAACTTTTCAACGATCAATCTTTCCAAAACTTTCTCGAATTTAGCTTTCCCGAATCTGTACCATTTGCAACAATCCATATTTCTAACCAGTTATAAAATTGATTCTTCATTCTTATACCTCCCCCTCAATTTTATGACTAGGAAGTATAACGATGACTAATCATTATAACAATTATCATTCTTATGTACTTCCCCTCAATTTATAACTGGGATACATAACTATGATAGAACAAAATATTGATTAAATATTGATTTTTTTTATTTATTTAAAATATGAAGTATTTAATCAATTTATTATCAAACCTTTCACATCCATATAAATGTTTTTATATCTAAGGTAACAAAGACCTTTCATATTCAAACAATATATCTATGTCTAAGGCATAAATATTAACTATGTAGCCTTTCACATTCAAACATAACATTTCTATGTCTAAGGCACAATATAGTCAATAACCTTTCATATTCACTCAATGTCTATGACTAAGATTTTCTTAATCTTCTTCAATCACATTAAGTCTATATCTAAGGATTTATTTAACCTTCTACATTCACATTATGTCTATGTCTAAGATTTTAATAATCTTCTACATTCACTTAATGTCTATGTCTAAGGTTTAACTAACATAGTTGATAATCTTTTATATTAAAATAAAATTATTTCTATATCTAAGATCTTTGTTAGGACCAGTTCACCTGGTAAAATGGCCAGTCTCCAGTTGCACCTGGAGACCCAGTGAAACTGTCCAGTGAAACTGGAGACCTAGATGATTTGTCGAGAAATATATTGAAGTCCAGTTGCACCGTACAATCAACGCAACTGAAGACTTCCTCCAGTTGAGAACTGACCAAGTTGAAGAATCATTCCAGTTGAAGTCGAAGACAACAAATGGAAGATAGAGAATGGCAATGGCAGCGAAGCCCAGTTGACATTCTAGTCAGTTACAAACTGGAGACCATCAGTGGAAAGCTCTTACAAAGCTTTACACTGATTACTAGGAATTGACTTTTATGCTTTATGTACCTTTACCCGGATAATAAGATTTATCTTATTATTTAATTACAAAAGGTACATAAAGGTGGTTGAGTAAAGTTGCTTTATCATGCGACTTTACACTGCCTTTTAAGGAATTAAATGTTATTCCTTAAATGCTCTCAACCACATTTGTACGGCCAAAGTTAACATCCCAATGTTAACCTTGCCTATAAATACAAGTCATTGCACAACAAGAATATGCAAGTAAATCACTTAAGTTGAATACTTCACACTTTGCATACCTGCAATATTCTTGGTGAACTTGTGCAATATTCTCTCAATCGCTAAAAGGAACATTTCACAACTTTAAGTGTTTCGATTGTCTTGAGAAATTCCGAGTGTAGATCAATTGTATTTCATAGGTTGTTAGGATATTTACATTCTTGTATTATCTTGGTTCGCAACAACCTTGTAATTTATTTAACATCAATAAATAAATTACACATTGAAAATTACATATTGTCTCATCAAGTTAGTTTACAAGTTATTTGTATTATTGCATTGTTCTTTACTTATTGTCATTTAAATAAGTAATCTATCTAGAACTTGGTATATACTCACTGCAACTGGTCGTCTCCAGTTCAGTGCATATATTGCAAAGTAACTCCACCATCGACATTGAGGTGTCTTCAGTAGTACCATCTATTGAGTTGGGACTTACAAGTTGTATCAGAGCAGAAGGCTAATAAACTTGCCTAGATCTGCTTAAGATGAACACTGCTGAAGGTGGAGATGGTTCTGGTCAAGGTGAAATCCCTTTGAATAATAATGCCCAACCTTTTCAAAATGTTAATACTAACCCTCCTCCTCCTACTACCCCAAATCACGTCCATGTACATTACTCTAACATTCCTGTTCCAAAATTTGATGGAAACAGTGAGACTTTTGATACATGGAAGGCTAGAATGCTTTTGCATTTTGGTGGGATTGAAAGGTATATGTTGAAAATCCTTAAGGACAGACCATATATACCCATGTCTCTTGGGGTAAGTCCTTTTCTTGATCTAACTGGAAGAAGAGGTTCTAGAGAAAAGCCTGAAGACCATTGGTCTGATGAGGATCGTAGACTTGTTGATCTGGACACCAGACTCAAGAACATGATCCTTGGGGCTGTTCCTGAAGATCTAATTCCAACACTTGTGTTGTTCCCCAGTGCAAAGTCAATGTGGGATGAATTAGTTATTCAGTTTGAAGGAGGTGATGACACTATTCTCACCAGAAAAGTTGCCTTGAACAAGAAGTATGAATCCTTCTTTGCGTTGCCCAATGAAAGTCTAACTGGTACATACACCAGATTTTCTAGCCTCATTAATCAACTGAGAGGCTTGGGTGTAGAGAAGGATAAGGATATTCTTCTTGAGAAGTTTTGTGATATTCTTCCTTCCAAATGGGAAAATATGGTTCTTGTCTTGAGACAAGGTAAAACCTTGCACAGCCATACTCTTGCATCGCTCTTTGGAGCCTTCAGATTCACTGAAGATAACAATGCTGCAAGACTGGTGGCTGAGCAGGATGCCAAGAACCATACCCAGAGTTCCAAGGTTGCTAGTGCAACTGAGCGACCTTGTGCTGCTTTAATGTCTGTAGAGAGTGTCCAGGCACACTCAATGAAGGAGATGTTAAACAGTTTCTTGAACTCTGGCCTGACCACTGAAAACAGTGATGGTTGTAATGAAACTGACGATGATGATCTGGTAGCCATGATTGCTAAAACCTTTAACAGGTTTAAGCATAAATCTAAAAGATTTAATGGCCCAAACAATGCTTCCAGCTCCAGCTCTCTGGATAAAACCAATCTTACATGCTATAAGTGTGGTAAGAAAGGTCACTTTATGAAGGAATGCAGATCTAGTCAGTTGAACAACCAAACTGGTCCCCCTGTCCCTAATTTCAATCGGCCTGATGATAGCTACAAAGCTAAATACAAGAAGCTTAAGGCCCAGATTGCCCTCTTGTCCATGGAAAAGGAAAAGGATCAGTGCTTAATGGCACAAACTGAGGGAAAATGGGAGTACTCTGATGACTCATCAGCTGATGAAGAAGAGGAAAGGGACATGTATTTCATGGCCTTGGAAGATCAACAGCAGCACGTGGCAAAAGAAGATGTCATCACTGGAAGATGGGTGGACATCATCTTGAAAAAGGTATGTGATTATGACCACCAAGTTGACCCAGAACTGAAACTGGACCTGGCTGACTCATTAAGTGGTGATTTAGCTTTTGTGGAAACTGTAAGAGCTGATAGTGAAAGATATCTTGACACTATCTTAATTGAACTAAACAATATTAAACCACAACTGAATGATTTGCAAAGTGTCCAGTTGGCTCTCAAGGAGTCAGTTTTAAAGATTGAGGCTTTGGAACTTGATAATCAAAAACTATTTTCTGATTTTGAAAAAGAACAAAAGATTATCAAGTCATGGGTAAAAGCATCTGGTAAAAACTATGATGCATTTTCAAGAACTATCGATGCCCAGAAGAATGCATGGAAATCTGGAGATCTGGAGATAGCAGCTCTCATACCAGATCTACATGCATTGCCTCCAGCTCTCAGGGTTGAAACACCTTATGATCAACCTGAAGCTGTTGAAACTGAACTCATTGAGACCACCCCCATTGAGGTTAAAACTGGAGCCAAACAGGCTAAAGCTCCAGTCAAAAAGGCCACTGGTAACAAGCCTTTACCTCAAAAGTCTAAGGTGCCCAAGACCCGACAGACTAAAACTCCAACTGAACCAAGGTCCAAGGTTCAGTTGCCTGATGAAAATAATATTTTGATTAAACTGGAAAGTCAACTCCAACTTTTGTCTCGACAGGTTCTGAGTTGTACTGCCCGGATTAAAAATCTGGAAGGAGGTTCATTACCTCTAGTTTTCAAACAAAATATTAAACCACTCCCTTCAAAACCTAATCAAAAGAATGTTCCATCTGGAACAAAATCTGGTAAAAATAAGGGGAGTAAGTATCTAGTACCAATCGTTTTTACTCCTGCACCTGGAGCTGGTGAAAAAGCTCCAGATGCAACCTCCAGTTCAACACCTCAACAATCAACTGTGACTTCTGTAGAGAAGTCCAGTGAACCCATCAAGAAAAGATGGGTTCACAAAAATAACTAATGATTTTTGTGGGTGTGCAGGGCGATCGAAAGAAGAATATCTGGTATCTGGACAGCGCTGCTGGCCGGACTATGACCGGATGTAAGCCCCTGCTGGAAGAGTTCACTGTCCAAGATGGACCGACAGTGACGTTTGGTAATGATCAATCTGGAAAGACTGAAGGATATGGTGTGCTCAACAATGGACAAGTCGAATTCAAAAGAGTTGCATTTGTGAATGGTTTGAAATACAACCTGATCAGTGTCAGCCAACTTTGTGATGATGGCTTCAGAGTTTTGTTCGATATTGCTCAAGGCACCATATTTAACAAGGATTGGAAAGTGGTGATGGTTGCACCAAGAAAAAGAAATGTGTACATCTTGGATATGGAACCAGCTCCAAAAGAGCAATGTTTCTATACCAAGGCTGATGAGGACACCAACTGGCTATGGCACAAAAGATTATCTCATCTTAATTTTAAAAATATTAACAAGTTGTCTCGCAAACAACTGGTTGATGGGATACCCCAGATTTCTTTTAATAAAGAAAAGCCATGTCCAGGGTGTGAGATGGGCAAGCAGAAAAGGGTCAGTTTCAAAACTAGGCAAAATTTTAGCATCACTGAACCTCTTCACATGCTACATATGGATCTCTTTGGTCCAGTGAATGTTCAAACTAGAGCGGGAAAGAAGTACACTCTAGTTGTGGTTGATGAATTCACCAGATACTGTTGGGTGGTATTCATCAGATCCAAAAGTGATGCACCTACTGAAATCATCTCTCTCATCAAAAGAAATGAGCTCAAGTATACTCGAAAAGTTTGTCAGTTGCGAAGTGATAATGGTACTGAATTCCAAAATAAGGTACTTGAAACATTTTGCAATGACACTGGCATCTCTCAAAACTTCTCATCAGTTCACTCTCCAGAGCAGAATGGAGTTGTTGAAAGAAAGAATCGTACACTGATAGAAGCAGCCAGAAGTATGCTATCTGAATCTGGTCTTCCCACTAGTTTTTGGGCTGAAGCAGTTGCAACTGCTTGTCACACCCAAAACCGGTCAGTCTACATCAAGAGACATAAGAAGACTGCCTATGAAGTACTCAGGAATCGTAAACCAAATATTGGATACTTTCATGTATTTGGTTGTCCAGTTTATATCTTAAACGATTCCAGTCAGCTTGGAAAGTTTGATGCAAAAGCTGATGAAGGGGTATTTTTAGGTTATTCAGATATTCGAAAGGCCTTTAGAGTTTATAATTATAGACTCCAAAAGGTTCATGAGACAATCCATGTCACTTTCGATGAATCAACTGAAGCAATCAACAAGAGACCAAGCCTTGATATTACTCCAGTCATTCCAATCAATTTTGGTGAAACTGACCAAGTTCATCCGTCAGTTGTTTCACCAAAAGATGTTTCCAGTTACAACAAATTGGAACCAGTTAAGAAGAACACCACCAGTGACACATCATTCTATCCCTCCATCAATTTCAACTTACCACAAGAATTGGTGATTGGATCTGATGTACGTGCCACTCCAATATCAGCACCAATTCGAACTCCAACTTCTCCAGTTCTTCAAGAAATACCTTTGAATGAAGAATTTCATGATGCAAATCGTGACCTCATTGACTCTGATGAGGATGTAGAAGTAGTTTGGACTGATCCTTCTCCAGAAGCTATTGCAACTGAAGAAGATCGCCAGGTGACTTGCACTGATATTGTAGTTCACCATCCTAGTCAATACACTAGATGGACTCGAGCACATCCAATTGAACAGATTGTGGGAGATCCAAATAGTGGGGTTCAGACTAGAAGAGCCACCAGTGAGCAATGCTTAAACGTCACCTTCTTATCACTAATTGAACCAAAGAAGATTGACGAGGCTATGGCAGACCCAAGCTGGGTGGAAGCTATGCAAGAAGAGCTCGTCCAGTTTGAAAGGAACAATGTTTGGGAGCTTGTTCCTTGTCCACCAGGGTTAAAGAAAGAACCTATTGGTACAAGATGGGTCTACCGAAAAAAAATGGATGAAGATGGCCATGTTGTTAGAAACAAGGCCAGATTAGTTGCCCATGGTTATTGTCAAGCAGAGGGCGTTGACTTTGATGAAACTTTTGCTACAGTTGCAAGACTTGAAGCCATCAGAATATTTTTGGCTTATGCAGCCCATCTGCAGTTCAAGGTCTTCCAGATGGATGTCAAAAGTGCGTTCCTTAATGGAACACTGGAAGAAGAAGTTTATGTTAAGCAGACTCCAGGTTTCATCGATGAGAAGCATCCTCATTGGGTTTATAGACTGAACAAAGCATTGTATGGTCTAAGACAAGCCCCAAGAGCCTGGTCTGATACTTTAACTAAACATCTTCTTAAAAATGGCTTTCAAAGAGGTGCAATAGATAATACCTTGTTTATCTTCAAAGAAAGAGGTAATATCTTATTGGTACAAATTTATGTTGATGACATTATATTTGGTTCAACTGATGATGCAATGTGTAAAAAGTTTTCTAAAATCATGTCATCTGAGTATGAGATGAGTTTAATGGTGAATTAACATTTTTCTTAGGTCTTCAGATTAAGCAAACTGAAAATGGAATTTTCATAAACCAAGGAAAATATGTCAGAGATTTGTTAAGAAAATACAAATATGATTCAATCCCATCGAAAAACACACCTATTGCAGCACCATTAAATTGGACTCTGACCCAACTGGCAAACCAGTTAACATAACTGACTATAGAGGTATAGTTGGTTCACTGATGTACTTAACTGCCAGTCGACCAGATATAATGTTTGCAATATGTTTATGTGCCAGGTTTCAGGCTAACCCTAAAGAATAACATTTGCACGCTGTAAAGCGTATCTTTAGATACCTGAAAGGGTGTCCTAATCTTGGTCTTTGGTACCCCAAAGGCTCAGGATTAGATCTAATGGGTTATTCAGATTCTGATCATGCAGGTTGTAAGATAGATAGAAAGTCAACAACTGGTGGTTGTCACTTCCTTGGAGGAAAACTGGTAAGTTGGACCAGCAAGAAGCAGACTTCAGTCTCTATGTCTACTGCTGAGGCAAAGTACATTTTTGCGGCCAGTTGCTGTGCCCAGATTCTCTGGATCAAGAACCAGTTACTAGATTATGGTCAAAAGTATACAAGGACCCCAATCTTTTGTGACAACACCAGTGCAATTGCTATATCTCACAACCCAGTGATGCACTCCAAAACAAAGCATATTGACATCAGGTATCATTTCATTCGTGATCATGTTATGAAAGGAGACATTGAAATTCATTTCATCCCCACTGACAAACAGTTAGCTGATGTTTTTACAAAACCTCTCAATGAGAAAACCTTTAAACATCTCATCAGCGAACTGGAAATGTTAAATCCTTAAAACTGGAGCTTTCTTTGTTATTGAACGCGCCAGTGACACTGATGAAGTTCTCCAGTTGAGGAGGTCCAGATAATCTTTGCTCGCCAGGCTATCGAATGCCTTTGTGATAGTATCCTGGCACTAATTGATTTCTGGATCATCATTTTAGGGGGAAAGACTCAAAATAATTTTCTGACTAAAATTCGTTTTTGTTTGAAAATGGCAACTGGAGAACTCTTCAGTTGGAAACTCGCACTAGACTGATCCTCCAGTGACCAGGTTCAGTCTTGTCTTGTTTTTATAACGTTAGAAATACTTGGTCAATATTTGTGACACGTGATGATACTCGAGTGTTTTTAAACCACTTGGTATTGTGATCTGACGTGTTTAAAGCTATTTTAGTACTTGACAACTGTTTGTATGGGGAAAATAAAAAGTGAGTGGGCACGTGGGTAAGATAAGCCGTCGTAGCATTTAATGCTGACATGGTGGCATTTAATGTTGACATGGCAAATTATTATTTTATTTCAAAATTCAAACTCAATTTGTGAAAATATCTACAAAAAGGATTTTGTTTAATAAAATATAATTTTTGGTATTTCATTGGGATCTTGAATCCATTATAAATACCCTTATTTACTCCGAACTCATTTACTTCTTTCTCTTACATTTTTTCATTTACTTCCCAATCATCAAAATTGCTTCATTTTTCTCTCTGCTTCACAAATCAAGAACCCTAAATCCCAAATTTCATTTTCATTTTTCTATGGCTCCTAGATCATCCCGTTCAAGAGATGTAAATCTCTTGACTGTTCCATATGCTCCTTCACCAGATGTCAAACTGGCATCTGGTGCTCCTAGTAATGCTTCGGTCATCAAACTAAATCCTAATAATCCGATGGCAAGCTTACGAGGATCTCAAGGGTCCAATACCCTTATTGATAGAATCCAATTTTTTTGAAGGATTCTCCAATAGGACCCTCATTCTCTCTAAACCCACGCAAGTTGTTTCACAACTACTTGTGTGAGTTTTGGTACACTGCCGTTCTTTCTTCGATTGTTCCTCCATCAGTTTCACATTAAAGGATGGAACAATCCAGTGTACCTTGTCCGCTGACGTATTGAGGGATGCCTTACGCCTCAATTACTGGAGAGAGGGTGAATCTCCAGTCGTCTTACCCCCAAATATAAATTTTCGCCAAGTACTTCTTGAAATGGGACACAAAGAGTGCTTGGAGAATGGGGTGTTGAAGACAAAGGGTGCAATGACCATGAAGGGTCTTACACCTTCATGGAGGTATTTTTTCATCCACCTGGTGGAGAGTATGGGTGGGAGTTCAGGTGGTCTTGACCAGATTAACTCCTCACAAGCAGAAATGGCTTACTGCTTGTGGAATGGATTGAGAGTGGACTTTGCAGATATTTTGTTTAGAAGCCTAGTTCAAAAGCTGAAGGGCACCAGGGGTGTGTGTATCCCCTTTTCAAGGTTCCTCTCTCTCTGTTTTAAACATATTCTGGGCAGAGAAGCATATTTAAGTACAGATTCACCGTACACTGCGCCAGATATGTTGAGGAATTTAGACTCTCTGTTATCTGAAGCTGGAGAGGTCGAGATTCCAGAACGAATGTAACTGGCATTCGCTTCAACTGATGCACCTATTGAAGGTGAGTCAGAAAGGCAACTGGGCGGGCCTCAAAATAATGAGGGACCCTCCAGTTTGTCTAATGTTGTGGTTGAGGATAGAGCAACCATAACTGAAGCAACTCCAATTACATCTATCCCTGGTGAAGATACTTCGGTATCTGATCCACCAACAGATGCACCCATCCAGGAAACTGGGGAAGGTCATCTGGAGACTGACCCTTCTGGTCAGCCCTCAGTTACATTCATGGATCTGGACATGAGTGTTAATGATGAGGAAATCCTTATTGAATCTTCGGATTCAGAAGGTACTGAAACAGACTTGGAGAATTTTGATGCTGCTGTACCAGATCAAAACCCTTCATCTCCAGTCTCGCTTCCAGACGCATCAATTTCACTTTCACCACCACAAGAAAATGTGCCTACTGATATATCTTTCCAAACTTATACCGCTCCTTCTCCAACTGGGCAATTCTCATTTGCTCGAGAAATGCCACCCCCACCGACGCCGTTGTTCACACCTGAGCATTCTCAGCATGAACAACACATTGATTTTCCAGTCCTTTCTTCATCCACTACTCCTATTATATCTTCAGCTGCTGGCATGACAACTGGGGAGACTTCTTTAAGTTTGCCTCCTCCAGTTGCTCCAGTAGTAACTGTTGCTGGTCCAGTGACACCTTCTCCTTCGTCACTGGATAGTCAAGTTGTCTCTTTACAAGCCGATCTCCAAAACCTTCTTACCAGGGTGGAGGAGATTCAGAAGACACTTGACAAAAACACCAAGTCTTTCTCCAGATACCACAAGGATCACTTGACAAACATTAAGGTGGTTGATCTGGGGATAAACAAGTTTTCATCTAATGAAGACTTGGTGTTCAACAAGTTAAATGAGTTGGTCACTGGCTGCAATAATCTGGCTGGTACTTTGAAAGAAGCCTTTGACCTTACTCAGTCCAAGGTTACAACCTCAATCTCCAATCTACTTGGCAACACTGTAAGAACATCTGAAGTAGATTTGAGGGAGATTGAAAGGCAGGTGAAGGAACTGATTGAAAAACCTGGCCTAGATGTAACTGAACTTGGACAGCAGTTGATGACTTCAGTAGGTCAGAAGATAGAGGATACGCTGGGTGCTAGAGAAGCACAATTGATTGAAAGGGTGATGTCTGAGATCACCAAGCTGGCCACTCCTCAGGTTGATCTGGCCCCACTTACCAGTGAGATCAACCAGTTGAGAGGCAGCATTGAGAATTTGAACACCTAGGTATCTCTACATGCTCAATCTTTAGATAAACTGACAACTGAAGTAGAGAATTTGAAGAAGAAGGATGATGAAGTGAAGGAAAAGGTTGTCTCTGGTTTGGATGAAGACTCCAAGATCCTAAATGAATTAAAAACTGGTCAAGAACAGGTTACTGCAAATGTCTTGACTCAGTCAAATGAGACAAATCATTTATGGAGGTCTTTCAGGATGATGTGTGGGATTTTCAAGGAGTGTAAGGACATGCAATCTTGGCAGCCTCTTGACCGGTTGCCATCTCACCCCTCTGAATGGGAAGGTATTAGGGCAGGTCTAGATGCTGCCAAGGGGGAAAGAAGTGCAGTCCTTCCACAAGTTGCACCTGGAAGAACTTCATCTGGAAGTCAAGTTGGAAGAGAAATGGTTGTAGCTACCAGTACTGAAGCTGGTGAGCAAGATGTTAGGGGGAATGTGTTGGATAAGGGAAAAGGTTTAGCTGGTGATGCATCTGCCCAGCCGGCCACTGATGTAATGTTAGAAACTGGCAATGCTGATATACTTCCTCCAGTTTCAGATAGTGATAGCAGAAGACTGGCTAGACTTGGCAATGATATTAAAGAAAGAAAGAAGATAAAACAAAGAAACCAAGTTGAAGCCAGGGCACATCTTGCACAGATCAAGTTGCTTGATATGAGTGATGCCAATCTTTTGGGTATCACTAATGAGGAGTATGCCAGGGTTAAGAATGATCCCAGGATAGTTGACCAGTTGAAAGAAATGCTGGATGTAGAACTGGACAGACACTATCCTGAGGATGAAGCTGAATTCGATGCCAGAAGCTTGAACATTTCAGTGGAGAAGGCTAAGGAGAATAGGGCCAGTGGGATTCTTAAACGAATTGCAAATGTTAAGAAGGTTGTGAAGAAGGTATTGAATCCACCAAGAAGGATTCCACAACCAAGAAGATCACTGTCAAGAGATGCTGACCTTAGCACATTTGTTGAACCAACTGGCGAGGTTTCTAATGAAGACATCAAGTCCACTGTACTGGCTGCTGGTGCTGGGAGTATAAAAATAACAAATGAATTTGAAGCAAGAAGCTATTACCCCCAGATCATGTCAACCAGAAGACATAGTGGTACTATCAATGGTGTTAATGTAACAATCAAGCTAGGCACCAAAGTCTTTCATGTTGAAGTTAGTTATACCAGAGGGCCAATGGTTAAAACTGACAATCCTGGTGCTGTGCAATATGGGTTCAGTGAATGGGTGGAAATGGTGAATGTGTTGGATGCGAAGGCACAAAAGAATAGGTTTGAGAAAGCATGGGTGAACTTCCTAAGGGGCAAGATTCAACATAAAAAAAATCTGGAGCAAAAGTTGAATATTGACCCTGAAGACTCACAACCTATCTCTTCAGTGTCCAAGAGAAGAAGAACTGGCGAAGGGCCATCTCATTAAGTTCTTTCTCTTCAGTTATCTACTTGTATTTTGTTTTACATTCTGTAACTTGTATAAATTTCATTTCCTTGTATAAATGAAGTTACCAGTTTGTAACCACAAGGTAGATAATAGATTAAAATCTAACAAACCTAAAAGAAAAACCTAAGGCATTTATTGATCTATAAAAATGCCTTGGAAACTTAGATAGATTTAATCGAACAAGTCTCTATAGTTCACACTTGTATAGATACAAGAACTAGAAAAAGACTTAGGCAATATTTCTAGACAAATAGGGGGAATTTGTTAGGACCAGTTCACCTGGTAAACTGGCCAGTCTCCAGTTGCACCTGGAGACCCAGTGAAACTGGAGACCTAGATGATTTGTCGAGAAATATATTGAAGTCCAGTTGCACCGTACAGTCAACGCAACTGAAGACTTCCTCCAGTTGAGAACTGACCAAGTTGAAGAATCATTCCAGTTGAAGTCGAAGACAACAAATGGAAGATAGAGAATGGCAATGGCAGCGAAGCCCAGTTGACATTCTAGTCAGTTACAAACTGGAGACCATCAGTGGAAAGCTCTTACAAAGCTTTACACTGATTACGAGGAATTGACTTTTATGCTTTATGTACCTTTACCCGGATAATAAGATTTATCTTATTATTTAATTACAAAAGGTACATAAAGGTGGTTGAGTAAAGTTGCTTTATCATGCGACTTTACACTGCCTTTTAAGGAATTAAATGTTATTCCTTAAATGCTCTCAACCACATTTGTATGGCCAAAGTTAACATCCCAATGTTAACCTTGCCTATAAATACAAGTCATTGCACAACAAGAATATGCAAGTAAATCACTTAAGTTGAATACTTCACACTTTGCATACCTGCAATATTCTTGGTGAACTTGTGCAATATTCTCTCAATCGCTAAAAGGAACATTTCACAACTTTAAGTGTTTCGATTGTCTTGAGAAATTTCGAGTGTAGATCAATTGTATTTCATAGGTTGTTAGGATATTTACATTCTTGTATTATCTTGGTTCCGCAACAACCTTGTAATTTATTTAATATCAATAAATAAATTACACATTGAAAATTACATATTGTCTCATCAAGTTAGTTTACAAGTTATTTATATTATTGCATTGTTCTTTACTTATTGTCATTTAAATAAGTAATCTATCTAGAACTTGGTATATACTCACTGCAACTGGTCGTCTCCAGTTCAGTGCATATATTGCAAAGTAACTCCACCATCGACATTGAGGTGTCTTCAGTAGTACCATCTATTGAGTTGGGACTTACAATCTTCAACAAAAAATGACCTTGCTATCAACATCTTGATGTTCTTAGCATTGTCTTGAATACTTCAGTCTTTTACTTAGAAACCCTTCCCTTGGATTGACTTCTCTGCAAATATACTGAAAATCAATTTTGAGACAACAAAATATAATTGCCATACCCGAAACTTGATCCTCTGAAACTTCAGATTTGAGAAGCAAACTTCAAACTCTCTGTATCATCATAACAATCAACTAATGCACCATTGCTTGTTGTAGTTCTCCCCCTCAACGATAAATCTCTCCGAATTAAGCATATCTCGAGTCCCTGCTCGCCTTGCCTAACCAGCATGTAATAGAGAGGTAAAATTTCCAACAATCAATCCTGAACTAGTTGACTCCCATGAAAACCAGAAACTTTGAAACTTGAATCACAAACTTCAGGAACATGGAACCTATTTCAAAAGCAATTCTTTGTCTCCATAAAAGATGTTTCTTCTGATTATGATCAACATCTTCAGATAAAACATATAAAATACATCTCATGTCATGTATTCCCTGCACAAGAAGCTGTTAAACATAACACACAAACGAAAAAATGATAATGTTATTCTTCATTATTTCACTATGATAGTAACGACTTAATCTAGAACTACATTCTTCATTTTCTTCTCCAAATTTGTTATTCTTCACTATCATAAGTCATAAACATATGACATTATCTTAGTCTAGAACTACAAATCTTCAAGAACTTGAACTTTAAAAACCCTGTTTTATCGTTCAATAATCAAAACCTTATACTTCTTATTGAAATCTTAAGGTTTAAAATAAGGACCTATAAACTCCTTGTTTATCCGTCAACTTATCAGAAAAAAATTATAGAATCTTAAGATCTCTGTCTTATCATTCTACGGATACTTATCTAGAATCTTAAGAACCCTGTCTTATCATTCTACGGATACTTATCACAAATTCTAGAATCTTAAGAACTCTGTCTTATTATTCTATGGATAACCTAATCTAAGGTCTTCCAACAAAATATCCTTCATTATACAAACTTATATAGATTCCGTTTCTAAAGTCACTTGTCTTTAACTCTGTAAAAACATCTAACTGAAACCTAATCTCTTATATTTTTGTAAATGAACTTTGATAATGCAAAATCCTAAAACCATATGAAATACTCCTATGATTGCCTCATCAAACTAGTATTCATCTTGGTTAAACAATTATAAATACTCCTATGATTAGCCTCATCAAACTAGTATTTATCTTTGTTCAGTATGGATTTGCATGAACCATATCTTGCTTCCATGGTGAGATCTTGCTTGAAGACCTACAAAAACTAATATTTGTCCGCTGGTCTGCACATCTCAACAAACACATCAAATCTTCTCAAAGTAATAACATACAATCTGAAGAAATGAATAAAATAGCAAGATAAAAATGAATATACTTAGCAATCTATTATTAACCTAAGTCATTTTAAGGTCAAATAATTCACTGCAAGCACTTTCAAATTATGCACATAACATATCAAAATTATTTAGAATCTCTGTTCCAAATCTTTTTGATTCAAAAATCTTTCAAAGATCAAATTCAAAACTATGAACAACTCTGTGTCCATTCTTATGAAAATCTTCTGTTAGGACCAGTTTCAGTGAAACTGGCCAGTCTCTAGTTGCACCTGGAGACCAAGAAGATTTGTCCAGAAATATATTGAAGTCCAGTTGCATCGTACAGTCAACGCAACTGAAGACTTCCTCCAGTTGAGAACTGACCAGTTGAAGAATCCTTCCAGTTGGAGTCGAAGACAATAAGTGGAAGATAGAGAATGACAATGGCAGCGAAGCCCAGTTGACATTCTAGTCAGTTACAAACTGGAGACCGTCAGTGGAAAGCTCTTACAAAGCTTTACACTGATTACGAGGAATTGACTTTTATGCTTTATGTGCTATTACCCGGATAATAAGATTTATCTTATTATTTAAGTACAAAAAGGTACATAAAGCTGGTTGAGAAAAGTTGCTTTATACTGCAACTTTTCACAACATTTTAAGGAATTAAATGCTATTCCTTAAATGTTCTCAACCATATTTGTACGGCCAAAGTTAACATCCCAATGTTAACTTTGCCTATAAATACAAGTCATTGCACAACAAGAATAAGCAAGTGAGAACACTTCACACTTTGCATACCTGCAATATTCTTGGTGAACTTGTGCAATATTCTCTCAATCGTAAAAAGGAACATTTCACAACTTTAAGTGTTTCGATTGTTTTGAGAAATTCCAAGTGTAGATCAATTGTAGTTCATAGGTTGTTAGGATATTTACATACTTGTATTATCTTGGTTCCGCAACAACCTTGTAATTTATTTAAAGTTAATAAATAAATTACACTTGAAAATTACATATTGTCTCACCAATTTACTTTACAATTATTTTATATTATTGCATTGTTCTTTACTTATCGTCACTTAAATAAGTAATCTATCTAGAACTTGGTATATACTCTCTGTAACTGGTCGTCTCCAGTTCAGCATTTATATTGCAAAGTAACTCCACCATCGACATAGAGGTGTCTTCAGGTAGTACCATCTATTGAGTTGGGACTTACATCTTCTTTCTAAGATATAAAATGATTCTTTTAAAGATAAAATTCAAAACTATGAACATCTCTGTGTTCATTCTTAAGAAAATCTTCTTTCTAAGATATAAAATGATTCTTTTAAAGATAAAATTCAAAACTATGAACATCTCTGTGTTCATTCTTAAGAAAATCTTCTTTCTAAGATATAAAATGATTCTTTTAAAGATAAAATTCAAAACTATGAACATCTCTGTGTTCATTCTTAAGAAAATCTTCTTTCTAAGATATAAAATGATTCTTTTAAAGATAAAATTCAAAACTATGAACATCTCTGTGTTCATTCTTAAGAAAATCTTCTTTCTAAGAATCAATGCAAAAGCATTAATCTCAATATCTGTTTATTGAAATCAACAACTCTGTGTTCATTCTTAAGAAAATCTTCTTTCTAAGAATCAATGCAAAAGCATTAACTCAATATCTGTTTATTGAAATCAACAACTCTGTGTTCTTTTCCTTAAACCCATATTCTGTTAATGTGACAAACTTTCTTTTAGCTTTTGATCACAACACTATTGCTTAACTACCCTACTCGTTTATTCATTGTTCCATAAGAACGTAGTTGAGTCCTCTTGGAAACTAGATTCTATTCTGACTCTGTCTCTCGTGCAATAGGAACTTTTATTTTACAACAACAACAAAAGTTAAAAATTTTATGAAAAACACAAACACACACACACACACATACACTAAACATAAACGAATAACACACATATATAAGAGCTAAAGTTACTGCTGATAAGATCAGATTAGCAAGTTACATAAGCCTACTAGCGAGAAATAATTCTCTTATTATTAGTTATGAACAGTGATCCAAAAACGATTACCAATATGTTTGTCCTCTTAAACACTCGGTACTTCCAGTTTCCTTTTTGGTTTGTGACACTTTCGACATACCCTGGCCAAGGACAATCACAATGTAACCCGAGTAGCCTAATATGTCACTTAATCATGTTTGCGAACTTATGTGCCCCATATTCAGATACACTCTCACAATCAACACAAGCACTAAGATTAAGACATTTGGTGAGTAAAGTGAGAAAGTCTTTAAGAATCAATGCAAAAGCATTAATTCAAAACTATGAACAACTCTGTGTTCATTCTTATGAAAATCTTCTTTCTAAGATATAAAATGATTCTTTTAAAGATAAAATTCAAAACTATGAACATCTCTGTGTTCATTCTTAAGAAAATCTTCTTTCTAAGAATCAATGCAAAAGCATTAACTCAATATCTGTTTATTGAAATCAACAACTCTGTGTTCTTTTCCTTAAACCCATATTCTGTTAATGTGACAAACTTTCTTTTAGCTTTTGATCACAACACTATTGCTTAACTACCCTACTCGTTTATTCATTGTTCCATAAGAACGTAGTTGAGTCCTCTTGGAAACTAGATTCTATTCTGACTCTGTCTCTCGTGCAATAGGAACTTTTATTTTACAACAACAACAAAAGTTAAAAATTTTATGAAAAACACAAACACACACACACACACATACACTAAACATAAACGAATAACACACATATATAAGAGCTAAAGTTACTGCTGATAAGATCAGATTAGCAAGTTACATAAGCCTACTAGCGAGAAATAATTCTCTTATTATTAGTTATGAACAGTGATCCAAAAACGATTACCAATATGTTTGTCCTCTTAAACACTCGGTACTTCCAGTTTCCTTTTTGGTTTGTGACACTTTCGACATACCCTGGCCAAGGACAATCACAATGTAACCCGAGTAGCCTAATATGTCACTTAATCATGTTTGCGAACTTATGTGCCCCATATTCAGATACACTCTCACAATCAACACAAGCACTAAGATTAAGACATTTGGTGAGTAAAGTGAGAAAGTCTTTAAGAATCAAGTCAGCGGTGACAGGTCGGTGATTCCTCACGCGCAAAGCAACTTAACTTGACTCACGTACGGAAATATACTCAACATTGCATAATGCCAAGTACTTGCATATTTGTGACATTATTTTTAAGCACTTATGAAAACCCGTGACTTTCGATGAGACCCGTGTAGCGAACTTTCTGACAACCTATCCCAAGTTGGAAGCTTTAGGTAGGCTAGGTATACAAAGACACCCCAAGGACTTACTTGTTTGAATCTCAAAGGCCACATTAGCTTCATATTTTCAACAGATTTATTTTCATATTTGCATATCTTGTCACAAATATACATCCGAAAAAGCAATACATACACATATATGTACCCGAGACCTTCTTTATAAAGACCAAATATACATAATTACAATGCAAGATCTTTCATAAGATTTAAAGGACTTGTCTATTTTAAGAACAAGCATTCTCAACCATATATCTGAATACGTTTCCCATAAGAACATTGTATATATTAAGTTCAGATTATAAGGAAACCTTGGTACTTTGTGCCTATCGATACATCATATAATGGTATCACTGAACTAAGCAATTTAAAGTACAATTAAGTAGGCTTAAAAGCTAAAGTATCGTCACGTCTAATCGTCTTGATGCAGTGACCTTACTCCTTTTATTATTTTCTTTTTCTTTTTTGATTTTTTTTTGATTTTGTTTTTTATTTTGTTTTTCTGACACTATATGACACACATACATTACGACACAAATACTGACTCATTTTACAAAGTTCCTTTTGAGAGACACTGTCACTATAGATTTCTTATTCCAATCAATTGGACTAACAACTCGAAACGAGTTCGGTCGAAAGCCTTAGTGATCAGATCAGCTAAATTAAAGTCACTCGGCACTTTTTCTAGGACTATTAATTTCTTTTCAGCACAATCTCGTATAAAATGAAACCTTATGTCTATGTGCTTAGTCCTACTGTGCTTAACAGGATTATTGGTAATGGATATGGTGGATTTACTATCTGTCTTTATGAGGTACAAAGAAAAGAAAACTAAGCGTGAAAAAAAAAAAAAAAAAAAAAAAAAAAAAAAAAAAAAAAAAAAAAAAAAAAAAAAAAAAAAAAAAAAAAAAAAAAAAAAAAAAAAAAAAAAAAAAAAAAAAAAAAAAAAAAAAAAAAAAAAAAAAAAAAAAAAAAAAAAAAAAAAAAAAAAAAAAAAAAAAAAAAAAAAAAAAAAAAAAAAAAAAAAAAAAAAAAAAAAAAAAAAAAAAAAAAAAAAAAAAAAAAAAAAAAAAAAAAAAAAAAAAAAAAAAAAAAAAAAAAAAAAAAAAAAAAAAAAAAAAAAAAAAAAAAAAAAAAAAAAAAAAAAAAAAAAAAAAAAAAAAAAAAAAAAAAAAAAAAAAAAAAAAAAAAAAAAAAAAAAAAAAAAAAAAAAAAAAAAAAAAAAAAAAAAAAAAAAAAAAAAAAAAAAAAAAAAAAAAAAAAAAAAAAAAAAAAAAAAAAAAAAAAAAAAAAAAAAAAAAAAAAAAAAAAAAAAAAAAAAAAAAAAAAAAAAAAAAAAAAAAAAAAAAAAAAAAAAAAAAAAAAAAAAAAAAAAAAAAAAAAAAAAAAAAAAAAAAAAAAAAAAAAAAAAAAAAAAAAAAAAAAAAAAAAAAAAAAAAAAAAAAAAAAAAAAAAAAAAAAAAAAAAAAAAAAAAAAAAAAAAAAAAAAAAAAAAAAAAAAAAAAAAAAAAAAAAAAAAAAAAAAAAAAAAAAAAAAAAAAAAAAAAAAAAAAAAAAAAAAAAAAAAAAAAAAAAAAAAAAAAAAAAAAAAAAAAAAAAAAAAAAAAAAAAAAAAAAAAAAAAAAAAAAAAAAAAAAAAAAAAAAAAAAAAAAAAAAAAAAAAAAAAAAAAAAAAAAAAAAAAAAAAAAAAAAAAAAAAAAAAAAAAAAAAAAAAAAAAAAAAAAAAAAAAAAAAAAAAAAAAAAAAAAAAAAAAAAAAAAAAAAAAAAAAAAAAAAAAAAAAAAAAAAAAAAAAAAAAAAAAAAAAAAAAAAAAAAAAAAAAAAAAAAAAAAAAAAAAAAAAAAAAAAAAAAAAAAAAAAAAAAAAAAAAAAAAAAAAAAAAAAAAAAAAAAAAAAAAAAAAAAAAAAAAAAAAAAAAAAAAAAAAAAAAAAAAAAAAAAAAAAAAAAAAAAAAAAAAAAAAAAAAAAAAAAAAAAAAAAAAAAAAAAAAAAAAAAAAAAAAAAAAAAAAAAAAAAAAAAAAAAAAAAAAAAAAAAAAAAAAAAAAAAAAAAAAAAAAAAAAAAAAAAAAAAAAAAAAAAAAAAAAAAAAAAAAAAAAAAAAAAAAAAAAAAAAAAAAAAAAAAAAAAAAAAAAAAAAAAAAAAAAAAAAAAAAAAAAAAAAAAAAAAAAAAAAAAAAAAAAAAAAAAAAAAAAAAAAAAAAAAAAAAAAAAAAAAAAAAAAAAAAAAAAAAAAAAAAAAAAAAAAAAAAAAAAAAAAAAAAAAAAAAAAAAAAAAAAAAAAAAAAAAAAAAAAAAAAAAAAAAAAAAAAAAAAAAAAAAAAAAAAAAAAAAAAAAAAAAAAAAAAAAAAAAAAAAAAAAAAAAAAAAAAAAAAAAAAAAAAAAAAAAAAAAAAAAAAAAAAAAAAAAAAAAAAAAAAAAAAAAAAAAAAAAAAAAAAAAAAAAAAAAAAAAAAAAAAAAAAAAAAAAAAAAAAAAAAAAAAAAAAAAAAAAAAAAAAAAAAAAAAAAAAAAAAAAAAAAAAAAAAAAAAAAAAAAAAAAAAAAAAAAAAAAAAAAAAAAAAAAAAAAAAAAAAAAAAAAAAAAAAAAAAAAAAAAAAAAAAAAAAAAAAAAAAAAAAAAAAAAAAAAAAAAAAAAAAAAAAAAAAAAAAAAAAAAAAAAAAAAAAAAAAAAAAAAAAAAAAAAAAAAAAAAAAAAAAAAAAAAAAAAATAACTTCTCATGAGCAGACACAAAGGAAGCAAGCATGCCCAAATGTCCCTCAGCAGATCTTATGCTCATCGACATCCCTGTGTAACCCGAGCTTGGAGAACTACTACACTGAATCCCATTTTGTACTACCATGGCTGATTCCAGAGAAATTACATACATCAAGTTGCTGTCAGAATCCATTGACATCTTCATCTTGTTATTCTCTCCACTATAGAAGACAGTAATCCTTCCACTTGGAGATTTTCCAGAAGCAATACTAGGCTTATCAAGTTTGGGCGGTGAATTGGCCTTTCCGGTTTCACGATCTATCAGAATTAATTGATTCAGCAAAGCTTGATAGTTTGCGGGTAACTTAGACGTCATTTTCTTCGAGCTAGTAAAGTTCACGAACTGTTCAAAAATAAACGAGGTCGTAAAAGTTTACGAGGTCGCAAAGAAAAACGAGGTCGCAATTAGTTACTCGAGGTCGTAATTGAACTGGAGAGGTCTTAAAGAGCTCACGAGGTCGCAAACGAAATACGAGGTCGCAATTGAACTGGCGAGGTCGTAATTAGCTACCCAGGTCGCAATACGAGCTAGATGAGGTAATACGAGCCCGCGGGGTCGCAAACGATTCTGAAACCTTTAATACTCTTGAATTCGAAACCCTAATACCCAAAACACCTTCGACTGCTGTAATTGTCAGACTACTACTCTCTCCTTTCTGCAAATCTGATGAGATCTTCTTATGCCAAGATAGGGTATAGAAGGTACTCCTGATTTCCCTCCAAATTTTTGCCGCCTAAATATGTTCTCATGAAACTTCGAATTCCATGTAAACTTTGGATAACATGATCATAAGAAAATTTTGATGATTCTAAAATTTTTCGCCAAATCCGCGTCGACAACGGATGAAAATTCACCTAAAATTTTTCGAACGCTACCAAACTTCAAATCTTCATTTTCATCCCATTCTAAGACCCTAGAATTTTTTGTTTTTTTTTTGTTTTTTTTACATCAACAACAAAATAAGAGTCTTTAACAACAACAACATAAGAGTCTTCTCTCGGGAACTTACCCTATGTTTCTTCAGATAACCTTTTTCAACTCTGTGATTAAAGTCTTCTGATTAAACAACTTGAAACGCATAAGAACTCCTCTTTAATGTGTGGACTAGAACTGCTGCTGCTTGTATATGCGAGGTCGCAATTTCTGAGAAAATGCGAGGTCGCAACTTACTTGTTCTTTACGAGGTCGCAATTTAAGAACCAATTGCGAGGTCGTAATTCTACCAGGTAGCAAAACTTCCTGATCAGCATCTTATTCGAACGACAGCAGCTCTTCTTTTCCAGAAACCCTAATTCGTCCCCAACTTGAAAAGTAACGAATCTGGGTCTGCCTCAACATGCAAAACTAATCAGATCTTGTTTTCATCGTTACAAGGCTTTAACACTATAAAGCGTGTAAGGAGGAAAACACAATATGATATAGTTTCACACGATCAGATCTCAAAAATAAAGATTTCGGTCGTAAACTCCATGAAAAAATCACGGCTAGACGACCAGATCTCAATACTAATGTTTTCGGTCGAGAACTCCGTGAAAGAATCACGGCTAGACGACCCTAAACCGATGTTGTCTATCACCAACAAGCTATAACCTTCCGGTATTAAACCAAGAGGCTCTGATACCAATTGTAAGTCCCCTGGTACGGATCGTCAATAGCTTGATCCAGTTATCTTGAGGTGCGAAATCCCTCACAATAACTTGGTGATCAACAAAAAGCCCCTAGATCATCTGCGGCCTCGCAGATCTTCTTCGGGCTAGCGGAACAACCTTTGACGACTTTAACCTGCAATACCTACTTGATAATTCGACAAATGTTCAACCCTAAACTCTGTTAGGGTTCGGTTTATATAGGTAACACCCGACATGGGCTTCAGCACATCGGCGTCGTAAACCCAGCCCAGCCCGTCACTAATGCGAGGTCGCATTCTGTGATTGGCCTCGTATTTGTCCCTGCAAATACGGGGTCGCATTACATCTGTGAATTGCGAACTCGCAATTCACACTTAGCAGATTTACTATACATTCAATACTTAAACTTAATCTAGTATTATATGCATAATACTAAGTTCATTAATGACAATCACATTACAAAGACATATAACAATATAAGCCCAAACAATCTAGACTGCTATTGACATAGACGTGCACTTACAGACATAATAAAACAACATGATATTCAAGGTTTATATTATAATGGCCAAATTCATTAATATTACCACATATGTCCCAAATAAATGTTCATATCTCTCTCTATATATAACTATTATATACATATTTATTCAATCAAAATTTTACCATTAATTTTTGCAATGACCTTTGAATTGTATTTGTGTGAAAAAAAGTCTTTAGAGTATTATGGTCAAAAAACAAACAAATAAAAATGAAATTGTAACAGTTATTTATAATATTATTCTCAAATGTGAACATTATATAGAACAAACTAAAAATAATAAACATTATTGTTGAATACTCTATTTAATATTTAAAAACATAATACACTATTATTTTTTATCTATTATATTATTTTATTGCTTAAAAATTGTAAACTTGTGATGGAAAACAAAAAAAATGAAATTGTAAAGTTAATTATAATATTATTCTCAAATGTGAACATTATATAGAACAAACTTAAAATAATAAACATTATTGTTGAATACTCTATTTATAATATTTAAAAACAATAATATATTTGTTTAGAAATGTTTAACTAGATTTTAGGCTTGTGTCCAATATACGGGGCTTACGGTGTTATCAATATTAGATGTTAATTTATTATTGTTTAAAATTAAATTTACTATTTTGAGTGATAAAAAATGATCTATATATCAAAACTTTGAATTTATATTGAAATGTTTTTTAAAATTATGTCCATCAAAGCTGTTTACTGTGACATCCTTATCGATATCTGAATTTTATAAAATCATAATATGTTCATCAAAGTTGTAAGTTGTGACACACTTAGTGATATTTGAATATTTAAAAATCATAATAGGTCACTATTATTTTATTTATTTTATTGTTACACATAGTGTATTACATTCTTATTTTACATTATTAGAAATAATTTCTTATTTTTAGATGAAACGTATCATAAATATTTCAATTAAAATATGAAAATATTATATGTAATTACTATAAAGATTATATTTCTACATGTTTTTTTTTATATATATGTCATGATAATTAGTAAAGAAAACTTCAAAAAAAGATAAAAAAACAGTACAATTAATTTATAATAAACGTACTATTAAGATATATATTAGCTATTATTTTATTGATATAGATTACTATTATTCTATTGGACATATATTAGCTATTATTTTTTATCTATTATATTAGTTTTATTGCTTAAAAATTGTAAACTTGTGATGGAAAACAAAAAAATGTAAATTAAAGTCAAAATTGAAAACAAAAGTCAACTTTAAGAAATCGAAAGTTACGATTGTTGATAAGTTATTAGAGCAACTGTGCTTTAGTATAATAATAGATAGTGAAAATTTTACTTTTACTCATATAATTAATAAAGGCTTATGTCAATGAGTGTATTGTATTTCTTTAATGTTCGTTTTTAATCAAGTACTTTATATATTATTTAATTGAGTTATTATATTCTTGAATTTTAAAGTCCCGTGATATTTCTATGTAAGAATTTATGTAAATCTTAATACAATTCATTTTACTAATTTAAAATTCATTAAAAAAATTTAATGGCTCATAATATAACTTTAAATACAAGAAAAAGTTTATTTAATATGATTTCATATATATAGTAAATATACACTATATTATAAAGGGAGCGGCTATCTACACACATCAACTGTTTGAAGCAAACACTACCGAAACGGCCCGTTTGACGTTAAACGCCCGTACACCACTCCGTTTTATATGAAACGCCGCGTATGACCGGTGTGTAGATAGTAAAACTGCAGAGGGAATTACACGTGGTCTGACACACATGTCAGAGGAATGACAATTCCTCCGTTTTTACTACCATTTTACACAAAACTCTACGTATTAGGTGAACTTCTAAAACTGGCCATTTTACGTAAAACTGTGTATATGCCAGTGCCGTTTTGTAAGCAGATGTGGGCTTTGCATTGGGCTTTGATTGGATGATGGACTTGTTCAAGATGAAGAGTTTAGATATTCTAGTTTTGTTTTTATTTTTTTATAAAAATTATTGTAATAAATTCTTTTTTAGATGTTTTTTATTTTCTTTTATAGTACTTTATAGTTTTACGTATTGTAATAAATTCTTTTTTAGATTGAAATATTGTGTATAGGTTTGAAAAATAGACAAAGTTTATACTTTATGAAATCAACTAACAATTGTTTGTATTATTATGGAATTATGTTACTAGGCTTATGAAAGATCGAAAGTTTGTATTGTATCTCGATAGCCGTCTGTTCAATGCAATAAAAAACGAATTTGTGTCTACGTAATGTATTTAACCGGATGAACCTTACAAAATAACCAACACAAAAATTACATAACTTAAGAAAGTAGTCAAGTACACCAATCTTCTTAACACATTTGCTACCAAACTTAAACTAATTTTATCACCTGTTACTCAACTACCATAGCATCTTCAGCCGTTAATCCTGGTCCGGGAATTGTTTTGGCAAGTCTTTTCCTTAAAACTCTTTCACTTGGAGGCCTTCTCTTTGCCATCATATTTTCACTTGGAGGCCTTCTCTTTGCCATCATCTTGACTCTGCTTCTCTTCTTGGTTCCTTCATTCACAGATTCGTATTTAGTTACATTGGATAGAAGGTATTCGAGATCGTTAAATTACATATACTTTTTGGCTTTGTTAACTACACGCACCGGTCATTATTGATTATCCCTTGTAAGAATAAAACAAGTTGACTAAGCATGATATCGTTTTTTGTTAGTTTGTAGAATTTTTGTTACCTAGTTTATAAAAATATTGTAATTCATGTTTTTTAATACTAACATGAAAACACATTGTATCACGCATGAACAGAACATACAAATTTACCATCGATGAAACAAAGGAAATTATCCGGAAAAATAAAAGTATCAAAAAATATGGTGGAAACATACGTCAAATAGCTACAAAAAATTGTACGAAAATTGGTTATCATCAAAGTGATCAAGGGGATTACCATCTAACTGGGTGAAGCATTGACCCGGAGTTACATCATACTGGGAGCACTGACCAAGCAACGTAAGAACAGTGGAGTCATCGAACCGGGGCGACTGATGATGCGGCGGAGTAAAAGTGGATCGATCAAACTGGTTGGAGGCATTAACCGGAGTAGTATCAAACTGGGAGGACTGAAGCGGCGGAGGAGCAGTGGAGTCATTGAACTGGGAGGACTGAAGCGGCGGAGGACCAGTGGGGTCATTGAACTGGGAGGACTGATGAAGCGGCGGAGGACCAGTGGAGTGATCAGACCGGGTGGAGTCATTAACAGGAGTAACATCAAAAAGGGATTGAGCAGTGCAGTTGGTCTCATAAAACTGGGTCTCATGCAGAGGATTAGTGAATTTCACGCCGCCAAAACACGGGGGGGGGGGTGGGGGGGTTCTTCTTCAGTGGCATCACTTGGCGGATCAGTCGGGGGAGAAACATATTCTGACGTTTTTGGAGGAGAAGAAGTGCCTTCAACCGGGCTGATTGCTCCGCAGAGCCATTTCAACAGGGCCTGCATATGCTCTGTCAGCCTTGTCATTCCCCGGACCTGCTGCTCGAGACCGTCAAGGCGTGTCGAGATCTCATCCACCTTCTCTGTAGTCTCCTTAGGGAGGCGGACGACCTGATATGAGCGTTTTCGGTGGTACTCTGGCTCCCGCTCCTCTTCCTCCTCCCTGTGACCCCCCTCGTGCACTTGGTGAATCTCCACTGCCGGTAAAGGTGGCGACAACATGATCTCCGTCAAGTCCGGTCCCTTCCACTGGTCTCTTTTCTGATTTGTCATCAGAGTTGGAACAACGTCTATGAGTTTAAGGATGCCCATCCCATACATGCTGGTCCTGTTGTTCACCTTTGGGGACACCGCGGGGATCTTTAGTTCAGCGTACTTCTGATGCAGGTTCAACGACTATGCGATCATGGTGATGATATGCCCGCATACAATCTTCCCGCAAGCCTTCCTGCAACAGATATGTATATTACTCATTAATATATAAAGACGTCATAAATAATAAGGCATTGAAAATACTAAAAAGCGGGGAAATGTACTTGGAGTAAAACCGGTGAAAGTAATGAGCAAGAACATGGGCCAGGTTGCAGGGTTGGCGCATCAGAAAACACTACAAAAGAAACAGGTCGGTCACGGACATGTGCTCTCCGCCCTGGCTACGCCCGTTTATCGTCTTTGTGTTCAGGCGGTGGAAGTAGCGGAACAAAGGGTCCCTGTTTACACGGAAAAAACAACAACGACCCAATGCATCATCATATATATATGGCGTAGCAATGCATCATCATATAAATTGGAACCAAAACAACTAGCCGGGATACAAACAAGAAACTGCTACATTGTGTCTCACAAATTTCTAGTATCACTCTTTCGATATAACAAAGCAGTCCACAAACAAGAAACTGCTACATTGTGTCGTAACAACATTGCAAGATTCGACATAAAACATTATATAAAAGAATACTAAAATTCATAAAGATGAATATGAACATCGACGTTACCTGATCTGTGTCACCCGTTCCCGCTTGAAGGTCTTTTCATGATTGGGAGCGATCGCCTTCCAAAAGTCGGACAACTCGTCAATTGGCGCATCCCACAGATCCATCCTGTACACCTTACCGAATAAACAGAACTCCAACTCATGTCGGCGTGGTTCTTGCTCCGGCACCTCAGGTCGGCCGCGTTGTTCCTCCGACTTTTTCTTCTCGTTGTACCTTTACAAAAAAATGATGTTATTAATCACTCGGGAAAAAAATTAGTATTCCATTAACCATTAGACGGTACCTGAACGTGGAGAGGAACTCTGAACACATCCCCCGATACGCAGGCAAATCCTGCTGATACAAGTGAGACCACGGGGTGTTCTCTCCACCGAGAAAATGCATGGCCCTTTCCTTTAAATTCAACTCTTGAAATGTATTAAAACAAATCACACCACCGGGCGCCACCTCCACTCTCTTGATCCGGTCAAACCTTTCAGCCTTCCATGTCTTGCTTTAAACTTTGTGTGCGGGTACTCAGCAAGCAGCTTGTCTTTATCAGTCTTAGGCCACTTCGTCCTTGGTGGTATTGCTTTTCGTCTTCGTTTTCTGGGCGGGGCCTCTTCCTCTGTGTCGTCTGAGTCATCATACGACTCTTCATGGTCTTCTTCAGGATTGGTATCCTTTTCCTCTTGATGTTGACCTGCCGCTGCGTTGACCTCTTCATAGTGGGGGGCCACGTTCTCCTGGGGGTTGATGTGGTCGGTGTTTTCGGGTGCCGCCATCTGCAAACAAAGTAAATAAATAGAATTAGGATCAAGTAAATAATAAGTAGGCACCTAGAATAATGACATCAAACTGTTACGTACAAAGTTATAAAATTCATAATCCTTCCTGGGGTTTGTAACAGCCAACTGGTTACACGAACTGATATCAGAGACACAATGGTTGTCAATGATATCGTGGGTAGGGTTATCAATCATCTTATTAGAAGGAGTATTGTATGATTTTGTATGACAATAAGCAGGTAATGTGAATTATTGAAAGTAAAGGTAAAGGAGGAGATTGGGGACAAGAGTAAATGTGATCTGATATATTGGGACCAGGGGGCTCCGTTTTGTGTAAGCCTCCCCGTTTTGTGACCATCTTTCCGTTTTACAACAGTATCTCCGTTTTCTTAATTTCAAGGGGGTAAAATATACAAAATCATCACAATTCGTACACCAGTTAAATTTTGAAAAACTTGGGCTTTTACGTAAGACGTGAGCAGTGATAGAGGATCAAAAACGAACCAAATACATTTATGATTTATAAAAACATATGTATGTAAGTTTGAAATTGTAAACCGAATACCCATGAACCCTAATTGACTTACATGATGAGGTTGAATACAGATCGACACATACGAATATATATATATATATAAAACTGTAAATATATATATATTTGTATATATCTATACAACAAAGTAAACACAAATGATTATATATATATATTATATATATATATTATATATATATATAATATATATATATAATATATATATATATTATATATATATATAATATATATATATATATTATATATATATATAATATATATATATATATATATATAATATATATATATAATATATATATATATTATATATATATATAATATATATATATAATATATATATATAATATATATATATATATTATATATATTTTTAGTAAAAAGTAAAAATGAGAAAGTGACATCAGGCAGTCGTTTTTTTATATATACCTGTTCAAAACGGCCGTTTTATGTAAAACGGCATGTTATGAATTTTTTTTTTTTAAAAAAATAAAAAAAATGTCATACACTTGTATTGTATAAGATAAAAATTCAAACTACACATATAGAAATACAATAAAACTTTTATTACAAATACCAAATGTAATTTTCTAAATACAAACTTGAACATTACAAATATAATACAGATTTTATTACGTGAACTGTGGTCAGCAACGCAAAGCATAACTAGCCGCACAAATCTATGTGCTGACGGCGTGTTCCCGGAGGTCGGTTGAGTTCTCGGATCCGTATGTACTCATCCATACGATGACGGTAGATTATTTCCCACTCACACGCTTCTGGTGTCCGCCAGTGTGCACAGTACATATTAACTGGCGGCACGGGGTAATCGCCTTCTAGTTTAACGTTGATGAAATGAGAGTTGCTGACTAGACAGACTGTGACGTACCGATGCGGGTAGTAGTTCCCTTCCGGATCTTGAGGGGGGGCATTCCGAAGGGGGAAAAAGTTTCGCTACCAGTAGTCGTTAGAAAATGGACAATCGCATTAAACCTTTGCGCGATGATGAGTCCGGCGTACGGGAACATCATATACTTTTCCTGAGGTGCCCTCTGAAGTGGATTTTCCCAGTACAATTGCGAACGCACAATATCAAAAGTACCTGTCATTTGATAGTCAATACGATTCTTCCACCAGCCCGAATTGGGACCCTCCAACTCTTGTAGCATTTCTTGTCGAACAAAAAAATGGTCCTTCTCTGTATATCCCAGACCCACAGCGACCGAAGCAAAACCGCAGTGGCCATTTCCCGGGACATCCGTTATGCGTGAGACGAATGTGTGGAAAATCGATGGTATCCACCTCTCGAAACGCATAATGTCGATGACGTCCACCTCTAGATTCATCAAGGGGAACCCGGGGATGTTTCCGGGGATGGCGCCAGGTCATTGAGCAGTTGATCTACTACGATTGAAACCAGGGGACATTGTTGATTGGGACCTGACAGTTCCGGATTAGCTATGTCTGCCTTGATTAGGTGTTCCCTGCGACCCTATGTCCGAAGGTTTTGGCCGAGAGGCATCCGCTGCCCTATGGTTTTGTCGACTTGTGGTTGGACGGCCGCGTGTGTCTTCTTGTACCCTTGGAGCTTTCCTTGTTCATTTTGATGGGAATACCGCTGACAATACCTTAGATACCATGCTTTTTTTCACTGCTGGTGATTTCTCTGAAAGAACTTCCTGGGTGGCCGCCCCCAACTGTTGCGCATAGTCAGTATCTTCTTGCACATTGAATGAAGGGGCAAAATCAAGCTTCCGCCAAAACACATCAACATTCTCGATTTTTATTGTCGTCCCTGTGGAAGGATGGATACAGTCATTTTATGCATACACTACAAAACAACCGAAATACGGTAAAATTATTCTTGCAACCTTGAATCATCATTTGTTCAAGCCGACATGCGCATGGTAACCCACAACTTGTGTAAAGTTGGCAACTACAGCTCTCGTTATTCTCCTGCAGCTTCTGTATACGCTTTCTCTCCTCTTCCATAAGGTCGATAGCGGTAAGTGACACCTTTCGATACAGATCGACAAACATTTCCCTGCCATAACAGTTCCTTACTAGCCTGTGATGATCCATTACCTTTGTGAGACTGTTGCCGAACGTGTGTCTGATCGCTATGTACTGTGACATGACGACTTCGTCGACAAAATCGACGACCTTTACCAACGAGTTGTTTGCGTTCTTAAGGAATTTTTTAAGATTTGCATGCTGGCTTTCCACTCGGTTGGTGGTCCGTTGGTTGAAGTTTAAATGTTGGTCTGTCCATGCGGATACAAACATGTTTCTATACAGTCCTAACCAATTGTCATACACATAATCCCAAACACCTGGAAGGAGAAATAAAAAAAATTATATATATTATTTAAAAGCATATGACTATTTATTATATATTAGGATGTATATAAACTTCAATATTAAGCATGTATATAACTTACGGTCTCGCTCGAGTTGGTGAAGAAAGTTCCTAAGCACACCCACGTTGTAGTCATATAACGTCTCAGTGGTGGAATCACATAGGGTTTTCCAGTAGTGTTCGAATCTAGCCCAGTTTTCCCCTTTAAAATATTTTTTGTGATATTTTGCTATATTCTCGGTTATGTGCCACCTACATAGACAATTGCTTACATTGGGAAATGAGTCACTGACCGCGTTCATTAAAGCAAGATCCCTACTAGTAACGATTACGCGCGGTTCCATGCAACTATTCAGCATATCTCGAAGCCTATCAAGTACCCATTTGTAGTTGTCCCATCGTTCCTTCTGTACAAACGCGTGTGCAACGGATATCGACTTGCCGGTTGATGTCAGTCCAACTACTTGTACAAGAGGGAACCTATACTTGTTGGTCTTGTAAGTTTTGTCGATCAAAAGCACATGGGGGAATGCACGCCACATTTCGTACGACTTGGGATGAACAAAGAACAACATGTCCAACTCTTCTGTTTCGGGGTCCTATCGTGTGTAGTATACGTACTCCTTCGATCGAAGTACATTCTCCAACACCTGCATAGGGGTATCACCTATTTTTTTTCCTTGCTTGATCTTGTCAGTGGTGTTGTTTATGTCTTTCCTAACGGCATAAGATCCGGGAAACAATTTTCGCACGGCCAACAATATTTTACGTGGTTCGAGACCATGTTCGTGTAACGTCCCTACCGTATTCACTTGATCCGGGGTCATCCTCCTCGCAAAAGTGTTGGTCTCCATAAACCTTGCTGTTGATGCATGTTGATGTAACAACAGCAACTTAGATTTGATTATGTCTTATTCATTTATATGTAATTAATAGATTATGGACTTCGTGTTTTAGTAATGATTGATTACATGTTTTGGTGTTTTATATATGTTTATATATGATGGTTGTTATGTATGTCATACAAGTACAATCATAATATATGTTAGGTTCTTGTACATAAAGTACTAGGAAAATAACTAAGCATAAGATGTTGATGGTTTTAGTACTAACGAAGATGATCTTCGTTAGGAATGAACGAAGATTATCTTCGTTCTAAGGGCTGGGCTGCTAAGTTCGTTAGAACAAAGCCCAGCAAGCCCAATATCAATTGGAACATATATAAACGACTGAAAACCTAAATTGAGTTTAATCCAGTCGTCTAATCACACACCATTACTGCTTCTAAGTTCGTTGGCTATCATTAGCAAACGAATATAGCTTAATTAAGGCTGTTAACAATCTTGTTAATTAGCAATAATATAGATAACTAATCAAACAGTTATCTCGTGAGGATTCCGCACTCACGACATAACATAGACGATCTCGAGAGCGATCCGAAGCTATCGAGGGACTCACAAGTGGTATCAGAGCCTATTCGATATCCAATCGAAGGTTTAGATCGTCCGTTTGATTATTTATATTCTGTGTTCTTCGAAAACCCAAAACTGCTGTTAAGTTCGTTTTCCTCAACGAACTTAGCCAAACGAATTTAATATTAAATTCGTTCCTTGGCTTTTGAACTTCCTACGAAGTTATTCATCAAACGAAGTTATCTTCTTTTTCGTTTTGAATCTTTTTCAAACGAATTTAACTTATCTTCGTTCAAATTTTGTCTACGAATTTAGGCCATCTTCGTTTGAACTTTCTCTTACGAAGTTAATCTTATCTTCGTTTGGTTTCACCTTACGAACTTAGATTTCCTTACGAACTTAGTTTATCTTCGTTTGAAGTCCTATCTTCGTTCCATCTATATCTTCGTTTAGAACTTATCTTCGTTCCTTAGCTCATGGCTTCCACATCATCTGTCAACAGTGCTGTTGCACAATATCTAAATTCTCTGGTCTATCATGATCATCTAGTCGGAAGGACTAATTCTCCACCGAAGTTAGTCTCATTAGCTGATTTCTGGGCGTGGAGAGGTCGATTCGAGGACTTTATTCAAAGAGAAGATTTGAATATGTGGATTATGATTACGGAAGGATATGAGTGGCCTACTCTTACAGTCAATGGCGTTACTTCGACATACAAGATGGCAGAATTAAAAGGAGAAGAAAAGACTGCATATGCTATCGAAGTAAAGGCTCTTTCTACTCTTCGGATGTGCATTCCACAAGAGTTAGTACATCTGTTTCCCAAACAAGAATACAAAACTTCAAAGCAGCTGTTTGATGCTATTGAAGCACATTGTGAAGGAGATCCACTACTGAAGAAAAATAGAATTAAGATGCTTAAGAAACAATTTGACTGTTTCAACGCTACCAAGAACGAACAGGTTGAAGATCTTATTCTGAGATATCAACATCTGCTTGCCGAGTTAGCGTATTGGTGATCATTTTGACAATATCTCCATAGCCAATAATAGGGGCGATATGGTCATTTCCAAATCTCACAATTCCCATGAACCGT
>CM067169.1:126962800-126987467 GCA_034093135.1 Erigeron breviscapus | reverse complement strand
AAAAAAAAAAAAAAAAAAAAAACTAGATGTATACAATAACCATCATATTTGAAAAGCAAAATAGTTGATTTTAGTGTCATTGGTATGTAGTTTTAGTGTAATTGTAATTTAATTACTTGAAACCAAGGATTTGATTAAGCTCAAATACGAGTTGATGAATGCAGAATGCACCCTCGTTGGAGCTAATTTGATTTCTATGTTGTATAACAAGGTTTCAAGGGGTTGGGGCGTTGGGCCAACTTCCCCTACTTGGTTGTGACTTTTCATCTAGTAGTTTTATACGGTAAGTTTTATAACTAATAAATATCAAGTCTGAATCATGAACAATGATATTATGTAGGGTCGGCCCAATAGGCTAGTTGGTTAGGCGATCGCTTAAAGTCCTCAAATAACTAGGGTCACAAATACCTAAGATCCCCAATTTTAATGTTATTGAGCTGATATAAATATCACAATATATGTATATACATCATGCAAGGTGACATTTGAATCCTTCAAGCCATCAAAATTAGGGTTTATAGCATCAGTCTGTCCTTTATCAAGCAAATTCAGCCTCTCCCCGTAAAAAGAAGGTGGCATCGGATCATCAAAAGCAAATCTGGATGTTTGTTTATCAATATTAGGGTTTTCAATATGTGAGTTGACCCGTTTTGTATCCATCTCTGACCCAAGACCCGACCCAGCAGCCACCTGGGATTCATCAAGCGCACCACCAGGGGTCCCCTGGTGGCTGGCCGGAATCTGTACAGTAGCAGCAACAGCCATGAGCGGTGGGACAGAAAATAGAGGGCGGCTAAGGTTTTCAGGATTTTCAGGGTTTTTGATCAATCCCCCAGCCCCTAAATCTTGAATCCGCTCAGAATCCAACACTGGACTCCCAACCCCATCGATAATCGCTGCCATGGCCACCCTATTTAATCTTTTTGATGATTTAAGTGGAGTGAAATTTGTTTGAAGATTTTATAAAGTTGAGTTTATATATTAAAAAATTGATTTTGGTTGGGTTGTTGATGGGAGTGTAGAAATTGGTTTTAGTGGGTTGGGTAGATATAAGAGAGAGAAATAAATATTTTAATGAATAATATTGTTGGGTTGGGTTGTAATGTGAATGTTAATGGGATGTAAAAGTTAGATTTTGTTGGGTTGGATAAATGTAAGAGAGAGAAAATTAGTTTTTTAATAAATAATGTTAGTTGGTTGGGTTGTGAATGGGGATGGCCTAAAAGATAGAACCATAGGTTGAAAGTACTGTACATATTAATGATAAAAAAAGAGGCAAATTTTAAAAACTATAATCAGATTCAAACCCATGTAAGACCATCACCGATGCTAAACACCAATTTGGTGTAGTTTCCATATATATATATATATATATATTATATATATATATATATATTATATATATATATATATATATATTATATATATATATATTATATATATATATATATATATTATATATATATATATTATATATATATATTATATATATATATTATATATATATATATTATATATAGATTAGGTGTCTAACAGCAACATATTCATATATATATATATATATAATATATTATATATAAACACTAAAATTAAAGAGTTACACTAAGCCTAACACTATATAATACTGTATAAAAGTTTTGTTTAAGGTAGGGCTGTAAACGGTTCAGTTCGGTTAGGTTAGCTAGAAATTTCGAACCGTTTTTTCGGATTCGGTTCGGTTCGGTTAGCTAGAAATTTTGAACCGTTAATTTTGGTTACCCGTAAATCGGTTAATTTCGGTTAACCATTTATTAAATTCATGTTAATATAAAGTTCAAGTTTTCAATTATAATAGTAATTTACATTGTAATTAATTAATTTTTCTATGTATAATAGTCATTTAACTACATTAATATCTTGTTTTATAAATAAATATAGATTACATCTAATTTTGAAATACTTTTTTCCGATGTTATATTTATACAATGCAAGTTTCTATCTAAAAGTATCATGATTTACTACTTAAAATGTCTTTTATATGATATTACTAATATTTTTGATAAATATTTTAAACAAAGTTAACAACTTTTCTTAAAAAGAGTATATATATAAGAAAATTACTTAGAATATCCAAGCTAATCATAGATTGTGAAAGAAAGTTAGTAAAATTGTTAGAATTTACACAACAAATATAGAAATTAGCTGAAAAGATACGCTAATGATGTATTCATGTGATACATATATCTGTAATTATACATATATATGATTATATGTAGGATTAGGCATATATCAAAATTCGGTTCGGTTAATCGCGGGTAATGAATATTAAAAACTGTAACCGAATCGTTATACATCGGTTTTTTTGTTTTCGGTTTTTTCGGGTTTCGGATCGCGTGGTTCGGTCCAACTATTCAACAAAAAAAAGGCTCCACATATATAGTTTGTTTCAAGTTTTCTTGCATGCAAACCGAACATGCGAAGTGTAAAACAAATTAATCGAGACTCCTAACGACAACTGAAATCCGGTTTGTCCATCACTTTGTATACTGGCATGGGGCGTCCATTAGAGATAACCTTATACTTTGAAATGAACATTGCTAGTTTTGTGCCAACAGGCAACCCAAACTATCACATTCTAAGTTGTCATATTGATGCCTTATATTTTTAACTTTCAGAATTTATTCAGAAATTCACCCTACCCTTAATAACACCATTTTTATCAAATTCCTGACTTTTCACTGCCATAACATCGCCACATCATGCTTATTTATTTTAAAATACAAAATTAATTAAAATAACGCTACATTAAGTAAATAAAAAACATCACAAAATCTAAAAATAATTAACTGAAAATCCTAAATATTAGAAGGTGCAAATCCTAAAAACTTGCAACAGATATCCATTACAAATAAATGGTTATAAACAATATGCTTTTTAAAAAAATATATATACACATAAAGTCCATAATCATAAATACTTTTTGCAGAGGATTTGATATAAAAGAGATAAAAATTTCGAGCGGCACCTTTTTTTTAAAAAAAATTTAGAATTGTAATTTATTTGATTTAATATATAATAACTAAATATCCAATAGATATATCTAAGTGGAAATTAATTAGAATTTTTAACTTGATTTAGTTACGTATATTAAAAGGGATACTTGTGTTAAAAACACAAAATAAGATATTGACATATACAAAAAATATTTAAACTTTAATCTGAAAAAAGAGAAAATTATATTTTTGGTCCCTCAAATTGGCAGGATTCTCAGTTATTGCCTTTATGTGAATTAATTACAGAAAAAACCCTGAAGTTGGTCAAATTTTTCACTTTTCACTCCGTGACTACCAGCCGTCTATTAGGTCCGTTAAGTGAGGGGCATATTCGTCATTTCACCATGATCCCTTCTCCGTTAAGTGAGGGGCATATACGTACATCACTTTGTCGATTAGTTCTTTTTTGTTGACGGTTACAATTTTCCGGCGAGTCAAGTTTTTTCGGCGAAATCTCGATCGGATTTATTTTGGCTAGGGTTCGTGCGCGATTAATTTCTGAGTCGATTGCAACATGTTTCGTGTTCTGATTCGAAGAAATAAGAGATAAATCTAGATTTTAATTTTTCCGGCATGATTTTCAAATTTCCGGCCGCCGTGATTTCAGTTGACATTCGTTTTCTGGAAAACCTTACGAATGTGGGTTTGTGTTTGAGTATGGAAGAAGAGGAAGAAAAAATCATGGTGAAATGACGAATCTGCCCCTCACTTAACGGACCTAATAGATGGTTGTTAGTCACTGAGTGAAAAATGAAAAAATTGACCAAATTCAGAGTTTTTTCTGTAATTAATTCACTTAAGACCAATAATTGAAAATCCTGCCAAATTAAGGGACCAAAAGTGTAATTTTCTCAGAAAAAAATGAGCGGGCCTTTTTTTTAGTTTCCTTCTTTTTCTCTTTTGATATTTCCTTCTATTGGTACTCCAAACCATCATTTAATTTACTTTTTGGTTGCATGAAAAAAAGTCTGAACTCTATTCTGCTTTTACTACCACAGTACCACCCCTCCCTCGTTGTCTTGTCCACATCCTTCTTTCTTTTTTAGCCTGTAATGATTAATCACCATCCACCTCCCTTCCCTTCCTCTCCATTACTCTCATTTAATTTCACTCCACCAACTAGAATTGATTTCTAGTTATAACTTCTTAATTCCCAAAAATTCCATCACAAAAAATATGATGAATTCACTACTCACTTTCTTACTAATTTTCCTCTTCATTTCAATATCTTTCTATTCAACAACACCACCACACTTAAACTTCATAGAAACATCACGATTTTGCACATACTTAGTATGTTCGACGTCACCCCCAAAGATATCACCTCTTAATTAAAAAAAACTGTTCGTGCTGCTGGCGGGTGTTCAAGTGGGCTGTGGAATTACTTGATGAGTTATGTGATGAAAGATGGAGATAGCATTGAATTGTTGGCGAGTATGTTTTGCTAATCCTGATAATATGTTACCTTTAGTTGGTGCTCTTTATTACATTCCTTACTGATTTTCATTGGCATAAAAGTTGGTTTTGTATTTTTTTTTTGTTTTTTGTTGATTTATTTATTTATTTAGTTTTTAATTTTTTTATTAAATGTAGTTTCGGGCAAAGCAATATCGATGAGAATAGGTCGCTGATATAGTGCCGGCCCCATCGCCGGTTCTTGATGCAGGTGTTTCAGGTAAATTATGTACTGTACCATTACCAATGTCATTTAGTTGTTACTTAGGGATGTTTGGGATTGATTATGTAAAATAGATTTTGCGTTTAAAAAATCGTGTTTTGCAAAAGCATACATAATTTAGATTTTAGTTCTTTCTTTCACACTCCAATCATCTTCAAAAGATACTTATATGTATATTAACCGGATGAACTTTAAACCAAACATTTAACTTTAAATGATATACTATATTACTATATTTAAATTCAATTGCAATGTATTCAGCTAATGAGCATCAAATTGATGTTTGGATAATCTAAGATCTAAAGTTTTTTGCAAACGATAAATATTACCAAGTTATTGGATAGTAATTGCTAAGAACTTGAAAATTATCCATGGGCTGATTCTCCTTCAATAATAGTACAAAGCTCCTTCAAAAATACAACCAACACAAGTCATTGGCACCTAGAAGTCCTCCAAGAAGCAATGAGGTGAGGTATTTCAGTTCCTAATTATATGGAAACATTAGCTACACTAAAGTATTTTAGCTGTTTAAAACAACACCCTACCAAAAAAATCAAAAATAAATGTATGCAAGTAAACCTTTAATACTAATCCAAGAATATATATATATATATATATATATATATATAGGAGAGAGATCAAATAATAAGGTGTCTTAAGGGAGAGAAGGTCCTATGAACCAATCAGAACGTGACATGTGGCTTTTAAAAAAAAAATGCGGTGACATTTTTGTAAATAATTTGACTTCAAACCCAAGCTGACCCAACCCACCCCAAGCTGACCCAACCCCAAGCTGACCCCAAGCTGACCCCAAGCTGACCCAATCTCAAGCTGACCCAACCCCAAGCTGACCGCCCAAGCTTTTGTGAAGCTTGGTCAGCCTGGGTTCTGGGTCAGCTTGGGTTCTGATCAGCTTGGTTGGGTCAGCTTGGTCAGCCTGGGTTCTGGGTCAGCTTGGGTTCTGATCAGCTTGGTTGGGTCAGCTTGGTCAGCCTGGGTTCTGGGTCAGCTTGGGTTCTGATCAGCTTGGTTGGGTCAGCTTGGTCAGCCTGGGTTCTGGGTCAGCTTGGTCAGCCTGGGTTCTGGGTCAGCTTGGGTTCTGATCAGCTTGGTTGGGTCAGCTTGGTTTCAGCTTGGTTGGGTCAGCTTGGTCAGCCTGGGTTCTGGGTCAGCTTGGGTTCTACATTTGTGTAGATTAATCTACATTTGTGTAGATTATGTGTAGATTGTGTCAAGCTGACCCAACCTGACCCAGACCCCAAGCTGACCCAAGCTGACCCAACCCAAACCCAAGCTGACCCAAAACCCATAATCTACATTTGTGTAGATTAATCTACATTTGTGTAGATTATGTGTAGATTGTGTCAAGCTGACCCAACCCAAGCTAACCAAGCTGACCCAACCTGACCCAGACCCCAAGCTGACCCAACCCAAGGACCCCAAGCTGACCCACCAAGCTGACCCAACCCAACCCCAAGCTGACCCAACCCCAACCCCAAGCTGACCCAAAACCCATAATCTACATTTGTGTAGATTGTGTCAAGCTGACCCAACCCAAGCTAACCAAGCTGACCCAACCTGACCCAAGCTGACCCAACCCCAAGCTAACCAAGCTGACCCAACCCCAAGCTGACCCAACCCCAAGCTGACCCAAAACCCATAATCTACATTTGTGTAGATTAATCTACATTTGTGTAGATTGTGTCAAGCTGACCCAACCTGACCCAGACCCCAAGCTGACCCAACCCAACCCCAAGCTGACCCAACCCAACCCCAAGCTGACCCAACCTGACCCCAAGCTGACCTAACCCCAAGCTAACCCAACATGACCTAACCTAACCCCAACCCAATCTGACCCAACCCCAAGCTAACCCAACCTGACCCAACCTAACCCCAAGCTGACCCAGACCCCAAGCTGACCAAACTGATCATGCTGACCAACCAAGCTGATCTTCCCCAAGCTGACCCAGAACCCAGGCTGACCAACCAAGCTGACCAACCAAGCTGACCAACCAAGCTGACCCAACCCAAGCTGACCAAGCTGACCAACCAAGCTGACCAACCAAACTGATCAGAACCCAAGCTGACCCAGAACCCAAGCTGACCCAGAACCAGGCTGACCAAGCTTCAGAAAAGTTTGATTTATTTACCAAAATGCACCGCGCATTTTTTTCCATTTTGACACATGTCGCGTTCTAATTGGCTCATAGGACCTTCTCTCCCTTCTCTCTTAAGACACCTTCTTCCAGGATCTCTACTATATATATATATATATATATATGGGTTAGTTATTGTAAAACAAATATTTAAGTAAAACAAATAAGACAAGATCTTGATCTTATCATAATTATTGATAAACAATATATCTATTTATTAACATAAAATTAGATTATTGTCACGCGTAATATGCGGGTAAATATATATTACTTACTTTTATATTTATATTTCATAATAGTATATATATTGATATTATATACGGTATATGTTTAAAAACGATAATAGTACAAATGAAATAAAAATGTATCTCGTCCAATCATATATAAATTAAAGAGATACGATATATCAATGAGACATGGTCGTATCAATATCAACCAATATGTTGTGGGCTTATATCTCTTTATGAACATATCTATACTATCTAATAAAACAAATCATTTCTTTTTTTCCTTAAACTTTCAGCCTTTGAAAAACCAAAAATACACCTCTCCTTTATTCATTAATTTAAACATCTTCAACTAATACCTATAATACCCTTAATGAAATAATTTACAATATAGATCCCTCAACACTTAAAATAACTACACTACCACCTTTAACATCAATTACTTTTATAATCATCACCATCGTCGCCCCACCGTCGTCCCCACCGTCACCACCACCACCTCTGCCATCACTCCCTCCATCGCTGTCACATTGCGCGAACATAAGTCTAGTATTGTTAATAGGTATGGAGATGTGATGTTAGTATACATTTAAAAACTATTGAAAGTCTACCGAATGCTTTATTATATTTAGTGATTACAGACACCTTAATGTTCCTGTCATCATATATGTTTAACTCCCTTCTAACTTGTGTATATTTGTGCTGTTTTATTCCGTTCATATTCCATAGTTTATGTCTTTCTCAATCATTGCTAGTTTATTTGTATGTATTATTTTAGCTATTGTGTTATTATTAATATATATTTTGATATAGGAAAAAAGTTCAAGTAAGAACTATTTTAATTAAAGAAACCACGTGAACCTTTGAATCATAACTTGATATGTTTTCATATATGAATGGTTATATGAACAAATTTGTTCACATATGAACATATAAGTTATATATAATATTATTGTTTATATATTAATGATTTTCGCATAAATGGATGACCTTATTATTGTCTCTAACTAATGAGTTTATAAAACCTTGGTTGTAAAGAAAATATGAAGAACAATATGATATAGTATATACCGAAAATACCCTTAGTATTAGTTATGTAACATTTAATCCTTCCATGCCACGTGTCACAATCTGATTGTGTCTTATTTATTTTATGATAAGAATTGTTTTATAAATACCAAATCCTACTTAATAAATCTTATACTTAAGAACCATAATACTATAAATCCAAGTTTCATAAAATAATATACTAGCTTAGTAACTCGCGTATTGATTAAGAAAAAATTTACTTTAATTTACTTTAAAGTTCATCTGATTTACCGACTTTCAAAACAGGTATTTCATCCACCCTTTTAGACCGTTTTGCTGTGTGGTTGTTTGTGTGTTTCGAAATCTAATACTGGTTTACACCAAAACCGGTATTAGTACTGTTCTCATTGATTTCGCAAACACAAACTCTGTCCGTTTCATTTCTCAAAAATCGGTATTTGTTAAGATTTACCGAATACCGGTATTTATTTTGATAGTCATATTTTGTTCTGTGTGGCTGTGCGGTTGTGGTTATTTGAAATCTAATCCTGGTTTACACCAAAACCGGTTTTAGTACATGTTCTCGTGTATTTCCTAAACCACACTCTGTCCATTTTAGTTCTCAAATACCGGTTTTTTCAACCAATACCGGTATTTCTTCTTTGTTCTTCATCAATACCGGTTTTTGTTCTAATACCGGTATTAGTTCATCAAAACTCAAAAACCCATATTTTCAACTTCTTTCTTTCAGGCTGTCCTTTTTTTTACTCGAAAACCGGTTTTAACAACTTAAAACCGGTATTTGTTCAACTTCTTACACCATAATACCAAATTCCCTTTCCATATAAATACCGAAGAGTTGACTCGGTATTTGTAATATTTCATTTTTAATTTTTTTTCTTTTTTTACCGAAGTCTTACTTGTTAGCATCACCATTCTAAAGTATCAAAAATAAGGCCTGCCAGGATCTACATTGAATCAATATTTCTAAGTTTTTAGATAGACTACTTTCTAGAAGACTAGTGATGTGTGAAATCAAGTCTTAAAATTAATTTATAAACACGAATCACCTAGCGACTGACTACAACACACTCACAAGCAGTGAACCCGTTCGTATGCAGTATAGTTAGCTTGGTAAATCTGAAGTCGATCACAAGGACTAAAGTAAAGTAATTGTTAAAATAAAGCAGTTCAAGTAAAAAATGGGGTTTTTGTGACCGAATTGTCACTTTGCAAAAAGTTAGTTGCAAGAAATTAAACAAGTTAGTAATCCTTCAGGATTAATCGCAAAGAGAGTTTGTAATTGAAAACAATAATTTAAAAGGCATCCATCTCGAATCTGCTCAACGACATGTTCAGATTGCACATAATTAAGCTCAGATCCAATTAATTTGACAATGATAATCGTGATCAAATAAAGACACAAACTGGTACCACCAACGTTTGTAAAATCATTTCAATCACCTAAATAATCAGTTCCTTTGTAAAAGCCAGTACCACCAGTCCTTAAAACAATTTCCCTAACCAACTAGTTTGTTTGATTACCGAATTAACACTTGTATCTATGTGAAGACAACGTGGTACCACCAACCGTTAATCAACACGTTAACAAAATAATTTTTTTTATTAAAATGACATTCACTATTATACCATGAACTAATAACAATTGATTAAAGATAATTATTTGAAATCACATATATATTCAACTAGTACCACTAACGAAGAATATGTATATCACCAATATCATAATAATGATTAATAAAGAATCAAATCATCAAGATCTCGACACAACGATAATTAAAATCAACTTTGAATTAATAAAAGAGTGCAATCCTTACATATCATCTCACTGCATCAAGATGGATGATGAAATGATTAGCTACTCATTATTGAAACGAAATAACAAATCAAAATAGAAGAATTCATCGTTACCGAATACAAATAAATGAACACCAATAATGGAAATCGTCCAATCTCGTTCTTGATCTTCTCCAAATGATAAACTGATGAAAAACCTCTTGAAAAAGGCTCAAAAACGGCTGGGAAAGTAAAGATAGGGTTTTGAAATGTATTTACAAGCTTTATTTACTTCCCCTAAAAATTATCCAAATCCCGTCACCAACTGCGGCGCAGCTAAAGACCGTGGCGCAGTGCAGCTCCAAGTTGTTGACTTTCGTTGACTTGGTGACCAGCATGAACTATTGGGCTGCGGCGCAGTTTCCCTCACTGCGTCGCAACTTAACTCTCGAATCAATAGATGTGGCGCAGTTATACACTGCAGCACAGTGTCTTCTAAGTTGTCATGCTGCGATGCAGTTAACGTGGCTGCGGCGCAACTAGTGTTGTTCAGACCCCAAATCTTGACTTCATGTCTTGTGAACCTTCCGTAAGCGTTCTTTTACTCCAAAATATCGTTTTCTTCAGAAATTATGCTCAAGTACCTGTTAATATCCTGAAACACTAACAAATACCATAAACGCACCAAATGTATACGAAAACGACTGAAAAAACACTTAAAAACTACTAATTAAGACGTGGGAAAATGGTATAGAAACCACCAGATGGAAGTGGTGGTAATATTTGAATTCACTGGAACACTATCATTCTTTCTCATAAAAAGGCTTGAGCTTAGGTTGGATGTGTAAGTTCTGACTTTTTACTTCATCGTACAGCTCTACCAGCAAACAAGGAAATGGCCGGCGAAGTAGTCGTTCCAGATCTTCAATTGTATCACCAAGATCTTTATAATTCAGATTCTGCATATCTCTTCCAAAATGGTGCCCATACAGATTTCTCACAAATCGTATAAGTTCAACCGCACTCTTAGTATCATATTTTAGGGCTTGTTTATTGTAGTTATATTGATTCTTCTCAATCATAAGCAGGTCGTCGAAACAGTCACCCCAGCCATCCGGATTGGCCGAGCACCAACACTTGGACAACTTAAGTTCTAAGTCAGCAAACTTCACTGAGTATCTCATATGCTTATCATATAGAATTTCTTGAATTTCTTTAAAGAAAATAATCCTCCATTCTGCCTTCCACAACCACGTCTCCAACAAAATACGATCCAGCAAACCAGCATTTCTATTTCCTGTCATCAGCAATTGTACTACTTTTTGTGCTTCTTGGGCTTGTGGATGCATGCTTATGCTTATCATATAAATTTTCTTGAATTTCTTTAAAGAAAATAATCCTCTATTCTGCCTTCCACAACCACGTCTCCAACAAAATACGATCCAGCAAACCAGCATTTCTATTTCCTGTCATCAGCAATTGTACTACTTTTTGTGCTTCTTGGGCTTGTGGATGCATGTTAGCATGGAAATTCCTTATCCCGAGAGACACGTAGTGACCCTTGTTGTTTATTTGAACTTGATGACAATTGAAGATGTATGCTATGAGCTTAGAAATCCCGTTATAGTATGACTCTCTAGATATAGGTGTTAACGCCCTCCAATCATTGTATCCCCTGAATTTGTAGATACCATTCTCAATAAAGGTATTCCACGGGTTAATATCCCCGTGAGATAAACCTAGCTTGTGAATGTGTTTGATTCCTTCAATTATGCCCCTCAAGATGTCTAAGAATTGTGGTTTGAAACTTTCCACATTCACGGTCCGCATATAATCAGCTAAACAATTATAGAACGACTCAAATACGAACAGGTAACGGTCGTCCCCATCCTTGTTCATTCCAAAGAAAGCCTGAATGTTTCCATGGGGTGAGGTGCTCATCTTTCGAAGATAATCATATCTTCGAAACACATTCACATTGTTTCGGAGAATTGAGATAGAGGCGGGAGTTTGACAGTTCAACCCTGGAACGAGCTCATTACTAACTAGGGGATTAAGCTTCATGGGAAGTAGCTTGATCTCGTCCCTCTATCGATGCAAGTTAAGATCCATCAATGACGCACCCTCTGATGTTTTAAAATCCTTACACTCTCGGCATAGATTCCAATATATTTTGTGGCTTAGGGTATTTCTCACATGCATTGTTTCATCAGGAACTTCAAAGATTGGACAAATCAACTCCCAACCCGATGAACGGATGAAGTGGGTCGTCCTTTTAAAGTCCACCAAAGGATCGCCCGATTGCGGTGTAAACTTAATGCCAGCTTCGGATGTTTGATAATTCACTTTCATTTGCTCTTTTACCTCATCCATGGAAAAGATCCGAAGCTTATCAAACATCCGAAGCTAGCATAAAGTTTACACCGCAATCGGGCGATCCTTTGGTGGACTTTAAAAGGACGACCCACTTCATCCGTTCATCGGGTTGGGAGTTGATTTGTCCAATCTTTGAAGTTCCTGATGAAACAATGCATGTGAGAAATACCTTAAGCCACAAATTTTTTTTAAATCTATGCCGAGAGTGTAAGGATTTTAAAACATCAGAGGGTGCATCAGTGATGGATCTTAACTTGCATCGATGGAGGGACGAGATCAAGCTACTTCCCATGAAGCTTAATCCCCCAGTTAGTAATGAGCTCGTTCCAGGGTTGTACTGTCAAAATCCCGCCTCTATCTCAATTCTAGAATGTGAATGTGCTTCGAAGATATGATTATCTTCGAAAGATGAGAAACTCACCCCATGGAAACATTCAGGCTTTCTTTGGAATGACCAAGGATGGGGACGACCGTTACCTGTTCGCATTTGAGTCGGTCTCTAATTGTTTACCTTATTATATGCGGGCCGTGAATGTGGAACGTTTCAAACCACAATTCTTAGACATCTTGAGGGGTATAATTGAAGGAATCAAACACATTCTCAAGCTAGGTTTATCTCACGGGGATATTAACCCGTGGAATACCTTTATTGAGAATGGTATCTACAAATTCAGGGGATACAATGATTGGAGGGCGTTAACACCTATATCTAGAGAGTCATACTATAACGGGATTTCTAAGCTCATAGCATACATCTTCAGTTGTTATGAAGTTCAGACAAACAACAAGGGTCACTACTTGTCTCTCGGGATAAGGAATTTCCATGCTAACATGCATCCACAAGCACAAAAAGTAGTACAATTGCTGATGACAAGAAATAGAAAACTGATATTCGTGAATGTTGAATGATAGATATGTTTCTTTCGGAGTTTTGGAAGAAACGAAAAGATTGAATAGCTAGGTATCTTTATTTCTTAATCTATATATGATGATTTTGTTTTTTTATTTTTTCCATTTAATTACATTAGTTTTTTTTTTCTTTATCACAACGTGTTGAAGGTTTTATGGAAAATCATTAGGTTTCTTTTTCTTCATATAACTACTTTAACTCTTTTTTTTCCCCGAACTTTTAGTCAGGATATGACATTAGGAAAACATCACCTCATAACGGTAAAGCCTTGCACGTAACGAGATGTTGATCATGAGCTGTTACAAATAATTGAATAGAAAAACCCCAAAGCTTATCATCCTAGTGGATCAAACTTAAGACCTTGGGTAAAACCGGAAGTGTTTTTGACCAGTTGGACTGACCATCATTGGCAAAATACTGTAACTCTTAATGCGGACTTTTGAGATACCTACCCAACTTATGTATTACAAAGCATCATCAAATACTCTTTCACTACATAGATTGAACATCTGTGTTTTGGTTTAGAGTTATTCAGGTGGACGTGAAAAAGAATGCAGAGGAAGGTGACTTAACCACCTTTAGTTGCAAAAGAATGTAGAGAAAAGTGATTTAACCAACTTTTGTGGGATTACATTGTCTATTTTGTGATAACTTTGAGGTTAGAAATCGAAAATTGATGACAAAAAAATATTTGGTTTTGCCATATGTGTACAACAGTCAGTAAGTATGGTTTGTGTTAGAAATCCAAGTTGCATTACAAGGTATTAATAAAATATGGTTACATAGCGATGAACTTAATTACATTTCAAATTAAAACCTCAATTGGTTTTCATTTTGTTGTCATTTTTATTTGAATATATATGAATGTCTGTTTTATGATGTATAACCATTTACTTAAATTTCTACAGTTGTTTTTATTATATAATAATTTATGAGAAATTAATGAGAAATAACTAATAGATGTGCAACGCATGGGAATAACCTAGGATATATATATAGGGTGAGGATCCTGGAAGAAGGTGTCTTAAGGAGAGAAGAGAGAGAAGTTCCTATTGGCCAATCAAAACGCGACATGTGTCAAAATAAAAAAATTGCGCGGTGGCATAATCGTAAATAAATTAAAATTTTGTGAAGCTTGGTCATCTTGGGTTCTGGGTCAGCTTGGTCAGCTTGGGTTGAGTCAGCTTGGTCAGTTGGGTTGGGTCAGCTTGGTCAGCTGGGTTGGGTCAGCTTGGTCAGCTTGGGTTGGGTCAGCTTGGTCAGCTTGGGCTTGGGTTGGGTCAGCTTGGGTTGGGTCAGCTTGGTCAGTTGGGTTGGGTCAGCTTGGTTGGGTCAGCTTGGTCAGTTGGGTTGGGTCAGCTTGGGTGGGTCAGCTTGGGTTGGTTTGGGTCAGCTGGGTTGGGTCAGCTTGGGGTTGGGTTGGGTCAGCTTGGTTAGCTTAGGTTGGGTCAGCTTGACACAATCTACACATAATCTACACAAATGTAGATTAATCTACACAAATGTAGATTATGGGTTTTGGGTCAGCTTGGGTTGGGTCAGCTTGGGGTTGGGTCAGCTTGGTCAGTTTGGGTTGGGTCAGCTGGGTTGGGTCAGCTTGGGTTGGGTCAGCTTGACATAATCACATAATCTACACAAATGTAGATTAATCTACACAAATGTAGATTATGGATTTTGGGTCAGCTTGGGGTTCGGTTGGGTCAGCTTGGGGTTGGGTCAGCTTGGGTTCGATCAGCTTGGGATGGGTCAGCTTGGGATGGGTCAGCTTGGGATGGGACAGCTTGGGTTGGGTCAGCTTGGGGTTGGGTCAGCTTGGGGTGGGTTGGGTCAGCTTGGGTTTGAAGTCAAATATTTTCAAAAATGCCATCGCATTTTTTTTTAAAGCCACATGTCACGTTCTAATTGGTTCATAGAACCTTCTCTCCCTTAATACACCTTCTCATTTGATCTCCCTTTCCTATATAGTTATATATATATATATATATATATATATATATATATATATATATATATATATATAGTTATATAGATATATGTATATATATATATATATATATATATATATATATATATATATATATATATATATATATATATATATATATATATATATATATATATATATATATATATATATATATATATATATATATATATATATATATATATATATATATATATATATATATATATATATATATATATATATATATATATATATATATATATATATATATATATATAGAGAAATCTGAGCCTTAAGCTTTTTATATTTAGATTTATAGCTATCATCAGGCTTATTATTTGAAGTAAATGGACCAGGCTTAGATGAAAACTGACTGGACTTGCAATCTTTCATGAAATGACCTTTTCTGCCACAACTCTCTGAGCTTAATTTTCCTCAGTGTATCTAAAAGCTCCATATAGAGTTGACAGAGTGTGAGTGTGCAGAGTTTTACCTTGTCGTAAGACCAGGATCATGTGAGACCATTTGGTGGGTAGAATATCACAAAATTTCTCCAGAAGTATATCCTTGTCCTTCTCAACTCCGAGACCTCTCAACTGGTTTATGATACTCATAAATCTGGTGTAAGTACGAGTGAGAGACTCATTTGGCTGAGCAAAAAAGGACTCATACCTCTTATTTAAGGAGACTTTTCTGGTGACAATGGTGTCATCTCCTCCTTCATGCTGGTTCAATAGTTCATCCCACATGGTTTTAGCACTGGGAAAAAGAACTAGTGTGAGAATTAGGGTTTCAGGAACAGCCCCGAGGATCATGTTTTTGAGAAGGGTATCTAGATTTATCAATCTCCTCTCCTCTTCAGACCAATGTTCCTCCCTCTTTTTCCGACCTCTTCTAGATCCAGTTGGATCAAGAAGAGCATTGAGAGGTGATGTGGGGACATAAGGTCCTTCATTTAAGATTTTCATCATGTTTCTCTCAATACCAGTGATATTAAATATCATCCTAGCCTTCCACGTACCAAATTCATCACTGTTCCCACTAAATTTAGGAACAAGATTATCTGAGTAGTGCACATGCACATCTGGAGAAGCAGGAGTAGGAGGAGAGGTGGTGGATTAGTGTTATTAACAATGGGTGGGTCAGTATTTTGATCATTAACATTAACATTAGGATCAGGACCAAAATTAAAATTTCCTTGTGTATTTTCTGGGGTGGCCATCAAAGAAGCAGATCTAGGCAATGTTTAGCCTTCTGCTCTGATACCAATTGTGAGTCCCAAACTCTCTTGATGGTTAACCTAGAATGTAAAATACAACAAGTCTAATAAGCACTAGATTGGACTAGTATTACTTGAATATAAATGCAAGTATATAAACAAAGTAATACAAGACTAAAACAATAAAATAAAGGTGGAACACAATGTAATATTTTCAAGTGTATTTTTTATGATGTTAAATAAAATACAAGGTTGTGCGAAATCAATATATTACAAATATGTAAGTATCCTAACAACCTATGAATTACAAATGATCTATATTTGCCAAATAACTCTTTTTGATCGAGATACTTAAAGTTGTGAAGTATCCCTGTTTAAGATCGAGAGTATTTAGACAAATTCACCTTTAATGCTAAAAGTAATTTTAACGAAGAAATGACTTTGTATTTATAGGCAAACACTGACAATCCTCCAGTCGTAGATCTGGTAAGACTTCCAGTGGACTCCGCCATTTGTCAGTCTTCTTTATTTTAACTTCAGTCTTTGACTTCAGTGAGAATGTCTTCAGTAGAATAGATCTGGTATGGGGTGAAGTCCAGTGAGCTAATATGGAATACTCCAGATTTCCTATACAAGTATTTGCTCATTGGTCTTCCATTATTTCTGAACAAATCTTCAGAGGTACTCTAGTTTCCAAGTCTGGAGTAGGTCCAGTAAATATCATTTCTGGACAGATCTTCAGTAAGGCTCCAGTAGTCGAGTCTGAGCGAGTCCAGTAAATCTGGACCTAACAAATTCCCCCTATTTGTTTAGAAATAATGCAAGTGTTTTCAAGCTTATATCTATACAACTTTGTATGCTTGAAAAACACTTGTTTTGACTTAGTCTAAAAAATTTAAGTTACTGGAAAACACTTTATAGATCATCAGTGTTTTCAGTTTCATCTTTTAGTTCTAACTTAGACTAAATCTGATCATTTACTTTATGAATCAAAATATGTAACTATATTTACAGCCATCAACATAAAAAAAGTTACAATTTTGGAAATTAAATACAAGTACAAGTAAATGATACAAGAGTCAGGCCCTTCTCTTCGATGTCTGTCCTGGAACATCTTCAGTAGCCTTTCTCTTTGGAGATGGAGAGGATGGTACAGACTCTGGTGGCTTCAAACCTATTACAACTTCCATCTGTTGCTTTCTCTTCCATACCTTTTCAATCCTTTTCAAAAATGCTTTAACATCAGTCGACAAATCTGTCTTCCCCCTGAATGTTAAGGCAATCTCCTTCAGTTCACTCCATCCAAACGCTTGGACTGAAGCACTCTTTCTTTCATCAGTAAAGTTACCTTCCCTGGTCAAATTTATTTCAAACCTGGACATACCTTCATGATTTTCAGCAAGTTTAATCTCTGCACCAATAATCCTTCTGGCATCAGCCCTGAAATTAACATTTCTTCATACTTTGCTTTCTGCCTAGCCATCTAGATCATATATTCAGTTTCCTTGGACACTTTCTGCTGTTCTATGGCAGACTGGAATGCTTCACGATTGATTCTTTGTGAAGTATCCAAAGGAATAAAAGTGCTCAGATCAGCATCTCTGATTTCTTTTAACTGTTTGGCAGTCAGTTTGGGTAAACCTTTCAACTTCTTTCTGTACTCTATCTCCAGAGCACCAGCATTCTTCCTTATCTTTTTCTGGAGGTTCACCAGTTCCTCCGTCCTCTGTCTTATCAGTTCAGTTACACTGACACCATAAGTTACAGCATCATAAGTTTGTTCGTTTTCAGAGTACCTGGAGCGAATGTAGACATCATCTAATGCATCCAGACATTGATGAATTCTGGGGTCTTCCTTCATTCTTTTATACACATCAATATGTATGCCCAACCTGCCAGCATTGTAAGAATCAAGGGTCCCCATAGTTGCCATCTCCCTTTTGTGGGCCAGCAATTCATCCTTTTGACTTTTCTTGAATATTTCTATCAATATGCATTCTTGCTCCAGTCTCTTCGAGGTGTCTTCATCAGTAGTAAGGATTTCTGATGAACCTTCAGCAGTTTCAGTTTCACCTCCAGATATCACATGTTTCTTTCTTTTTACTGACTCTTGAGTAGTTATGATATCTGGGAATGCTTCGAATTGGGGCTCACTGGCATCAGTACCAGTAGCCTCTTCAACCTGCACAATGGCTTCAGTGCTTCTTGTGCACTGGCATCAGTACCAGTCACTCTTTCTTGTTGCACACTTTCTTCAGTGCCAAACGCCTTTTCAATTGCACATACAACCACTTCTTTCTTTTTCTTTATTAACCCAGACTTTTCAACAACCTGCGCTTCAGACTTTTCCCCCTTGGAATGTCCACCAGTTTGAGACTTGTGGGCATTCCATAATTGTTCAAGCATATATCTGTCTGTCTCACCAAAAGTTCTTCCAGCCACTGGAGTTGTGATGTTCATAGTGTGCCTTAGCTTAGTCACTTCCTTCTTGATAAATTCAATTTCTGAAGACAAGTGCTTTGGCATTTCATTTTCTATCATCTTCACAACTTGTGGCAACAACCCATCTTGAATTGTTCTAAGAACAGACCCAAAAATATCTTCAGAAATTTCTTTTAACATGCCGTGTCTGAACTTCTTAGTACATTCATCACTGATTGAACTAACAACAGCATTCTGATCAAGAGTTGGCCTACTTTCCAAACTGCTTATCCTGCTTGTCAACCTCTGAACCTCATCTGTCAGACCTGCCAGTGGTTGAACAAGTTCAGCTTTCACTGCAGTCTGAACAGAACTTACCAGCCTTGCCTCTAATCCCTGGACTGCCACTTTGATATTTTCAGAATTGTTATTTGTGGCCAGTACCAGTTCATTCAACTTTTCAAACACCAGCTTCTCATTACCAGCAAACAGATTCATTTCTGATGAAAGATTATTTGATAAAAGAGATTTGAAATCAGAAACAACCTGCGATGAAGACTGGAGTGATCTCTCCAGGTCCGCCACCTTACTTAAAAGGTCTTGGACCTCGGCTGAAGAAGAAGAGGAGGGACCACTAGGAGGATCAAGAGTGGAAGTCATTCTGGTTACCAACGGTACTTGTGTCTGGACCTCTTCAGTGGATCTTTCAGATGTTACAACAATCGAGTCCAGCACACGGTGTTCAGGAAAGTTAATTGGAGTTTCAATTGGTGGTGGTTGAGTTTGTGAAATTTGAATTGTGGGAGGATTGAAATATGGAGTGGTTTGTGGAATTGAAGGTGGTGGTGGTGCAGAAATGGATTCTGGTGGTGGTGGCATTTCAGTAAGTGGTTGGGTGACTGAAGCAATAACAGATGTGACAACATTATCTACTTCATCACCCAGATTACTCATGTCAGTATAAAAAATATTACCTTCTGACATGGGTGAATCAGCCTCATTCCAAACAAACGTTTCATCAATAGTCTGATCACCAGTCTGATCACCAACTTCGACATTCAAATCTATCTGAGCATCTTGCTCACCAGTCTCTTGCTCAACGACTTGTACAGTTTCTACCTGCTCAAAAATAGAAGACCCATCGATATTCATTACATCACCTGGATGGCTCATTTCAGCTCTATCTGGATTGACCTGAACTCCAGCCCTCATAAGGCGTCTATTTGATCTTGGTCGTCTAGGAGGGTCAACATTTTCTGGTTGTTTGTCAGGGGCCACTTGGGTTACTGGTTGCACAATTTCAATACTTAGGTCACCAGAGGGTCCTTCACCAACTAGGTTCCCACCTGGAGCTACTACCTGCGCATCTTCCAGTGCATCATTTCTAAAATGTTTCAACATATTTACAGGAATTTCAACCTCACCTGCTCTTGATTTTAAGGAACTTAATTCCCTCAGATATTCACACATAGAGAAATGATTTGTTTCATAATCATACTCAGCACCCAGAGCTCTTAGAAAAACCAGTGAAAGAAAACGAATATATGGAATGTGTGGTTTTCTACCTTTCACCTTCAGACGGTCAACCAGATCATCAAAGAAGATCTGAGCAATGTCTACTCTATATCCAAACCATAGACAGTAGGCAATCTGGAGTTGCATTTGGTTGATCTGGTCCAATCCTCCAGAACTGCCACCCAAACACTCAACAAGGTGAGTGAAAAAGTATCTCCATGAGTCAGTCAGCTTGCTCATGTAGATTGTGCCTTTCCTTGATAACTGGCCATGCTCATCTAGTATATCAGTGTGCCCCATTAATCTGCACACATCTTTGAAATTAAGACCAGTCGGGAGAGTAATCGCCATCTCATTTTCAGCCAGATAATTCAAATGAAGAATATCTCTGAGAGAATCGGCAGTGAGAGTGAAGGCCCTGGTGCCTTGTTGCAATGTATAGTTGATAGATTGAGTGCTTTCAACATATACAGCAGTATACCAAAATTCACACAAATAATCATGATACATTTTACCCAGATTAAGAGTAAGTGCACCATAAAGTGGACAACTGAGGAAAAAGGCGTTTAGTCGTCCGATGAGAGAGGTGGGAGCATGAGTGGTGCTAGTGAGTCTAGCCATCCAGTTGTTCATGTTTATCCTTATGGCCTTTGCCTCTAAGGTGATATGGGGTGCCTTAACAACATTGGCAACCGGAGCATATTCTGCAGCAAGCAGATTTTTCGGTGAATTAGATTGTCTTGGTGCCATTTTTGTTTGATAGATTGATGAAATGAAGATGAAATTGAAGAATTAGGGTTTATGAAGATTTGATGAATTTACTATGAGAGAGATTTATGATTGGAAATTGAATGAAGAATTAAATGTCAGACAACCACCAGGTTTCGTTGACGAAAAGCATCCACATTGGGTATATCGTCTGGACAAAGCGCTTTATGGCCTCAGACAAGCCCCACGTGCCTGGTATGATACTCTGACTAAACATTTATTGAAAAATGGTTTCAAAAGAGGTGCAATTGACAATACCTTATTTATTCTTCATGAAAAAGGTAATATGTTGATGGTACAAATTTATGTTGATGATATTATTTTTGGGTCTACTGATGATAAAATGTGCAAGAAATTTTCGAAAATAATGTCAACTGAATATGAAATGAGTTTGATGGGTGAATTAACATATTTTCTTGGACTCCAGATTAAACAGACCAGAGATGGTATTTTTATTAAACAGGAAAAATATGTTAGAGATCTTTTAAAGAAATATGATATGAACTCTTCACCATCTAAACCCACTCCAATTTCTGCACCATTAACACTGGACTCAGATCCAGATGGTAAACCAGTGAACACCACTGTCTATAGAGGCATGGTTGGTTCACTGATGTATTTAACTGGCAGTAGACCAGATATTATGTTTTCAACATGTTTATGTGCCAGATATCAGTCTAATCCAAAAGAATCCCATATGCTTGCTGTAAAGCGCATACTGAAATACCTTAAGGGTGTCCCCAGTTTGGGTCTTTGGTATCCCAAAGGCTCAGGCATGGATCTAATGGGTTATTCAGATTCAGATCATGCAGGTTGTAAGATAGACAGGAAATCCACTACTGGTGGATGTCATTTCCTTGGTGGCAAACTGGTCAGCTGGACCAGTAAAAAGCAAACTTCAGTTTCATTGTCCACTGCTGAAGCTGAATACGTGTCTGCAGCCAGTTGTTGTGCTCAGATACTCTGGATGAAGAACCAGTTGCGTGATTATGGTATTAAGTATTCAAAGACCCCAATCTTTTGTGATAATACCAGTGCCATTGCTATCTCGAACAATCCAGTCATGCACTCTAAGACGAAGCACATTGATCTTAGGTATCACTTCATTCGTGATAATATTGTGAAAGGCAACATTGAACTCCATTTTATTCCCACTGACAAACAACTCGCTGACATTTTTACCAAACCTCTGGATGTCAAAATTTTTGAATATCTTGTTGGTGAGTTGGGAATGTTAAACCCTTAAATCTGGAACCTTGGTATTGAACGCCTATGTGTACTATCAGGGATCCTTGATTTAAAGATTTATAAATCTATGACTGTTTAGATATCGAACGCCTTAGTGTACTATCTTTGCATTAATAGATTTCTGGATCAACATTTCAGGGGGAAGACTTTGAAAGATATATTTTTGTTCTTAAAAATGTTTTAAGTTCAGGGGGAATTTATTAATTTTGAAAGCGGGGGGAAGGGATCTTTTTTCTGCAATGGAAAAAAAACGGAGCAGATTTATTTTCTCACTGGACAAATTTTCCAGAAAATATTACTGGTACTTTGTAAATGTGTCCCTCTCACTGGTAATTAGATAGGTTGAAGTGCATGTTTGAGGTGACTTTTGTCTCCTTGTAAATGTGTCCCTCTCATTTGTCTATATTAGTTGACGTACATGTTTGAGGTTACCAGTCTCTTTCAAATGGTTTTCACTGGTACTTTACTGGAGTGTCCCTCCAGTGTACCATCAGTGCATGCTTCACTGGACTAGGGATGTGCACGGGTCAAAACCCGACCCGACCCGAACCGGTATGACCCGTGACCTGTTAAATCATGAAAAATGGAACCGTGACCCGGCCCGTTAACCTCCCGGGCGGGTCGGTTCGGGCCCGGGTTTAACCGGGTCGGGCTCGGGTTTTGAAGGTTGAACCGAAAATGGACTTTTGTTGCTACAATGGGTTGAAGTCGATAATGATCATGTTGTAGAAAACTTGTTGTATGTTTAAATGCTAAGTGAAAATCTGTTGCACAATGGGTTTTTAATGAAATGATGGAGAAGAAAATAGAAGATATATTTATGATAATTAAAAACTTCATCGGAATATGGAGAGTTTTGCAGAAAAGGTGATGTATGTGACTATATATGTGAATGTAGAAAAGTAAATGCATATCGATTTTTGAGTGTTAAATATACACATGAAACATTTTCAGCCGTTAGATCAATCCCATATTTAAAATCCACACTCCATTATACGTTGGATTCATAATACAACATGTGCTCCTTATTTCTCCACGTAATCATCTTATCCACCTATCTAGCTGTATTCCATATCACTCACATGAATTTATGTATAGATAAATATAGGTATTATATTAAATTAAATTAATGTACATAAATACATATCACACCCAACCCCACGGCCCACCCCACCCCACCCCACCCCACGTTCAAACTACAACAAAATGAGAATCTTATTCCTCCTCCTTCCTTCTTTGGTTCTTCACTTTTATATATATATATATATATATATATATATATATATATATATATATATATATATATATATATATATATATATATATATATATATATATATATATATATATATATATATATATATATATATATATATATATATATATATATATATATATATATATATATATATATATATATATATATATATATATATATATATATATATATATATATATATATATATATATATATATATATATATATATATATATATATATATATATATATATATATATATATATATATATATATATATATATATATATATATATATATATATATATATATATATATATATATATATATATATATATATATATATATATATATATATATATATATATATATATATATATATATATATATATATATATATATATATATATATATATATATATATATATATATATATATATATATATATATATATATATATATATATATATATATATATATATATATATATATATATATATATATATATATATATATATATATATATATATATATATATATATATATATATATATATATATATATATATATATATATATATATATATATATATATATATATATATATATATATATATATATATATATATATATATATATATATATATATATATATATATATATATATATATATATATATATATATATATATATATATATATATATATATATATATATATATATATATATATATATATATATATATATATATATATATATATATATATATATATATATATATATATATATATCACTCTATATATATATATATATATATATATATATATATATATATATATATATATAACGGAGTATATAATTGTCATGAATATAATCCTTCTTCAACGTACGAATCAAAGATCAAAGTACCCCATTAAAAAATTCCAATTTACCATACATACCTTTTACACTCAGATACATCTTCCTCTTTTTAATTTCTGGATCGACATTATTGTGATAATGTAGTAGAATTTTGGAAGAAAAAAACCATAGAAGATGAAGACACATAACTTCTTGAAGCTTTGAAAG
>CM067169.1:126945463-126961800 GCA_034093135.1 Erigeron breviscapus | reverse complement strand
ACACCCTAAGAATAAGGCTTTGGACTTCGGTTTGTGTTTTCTCTAACTGTGCTTCCATATTCAAAGGTGGTGGAGGTTGTGCAGAAGCAGGAGCAACAAATGGTAGTTTACCAAGCCCTTTCAGTACTTTATTCATTTGTAAATCAGTTGGACTCTCAGATTCTGTCTCAGAATCCAAGTCCTTCTCTATTGGGGCATCATAATTGATAGGCGGTGGGATGTTGTGAATTTGGGGGTGAAGAAATTGAAGTGATGGAGTGAAAGTGGGATCGGTGACATAAGCAGGAGTGGTGCCTGGTGGAAAAAATGGATGTTGATGAGATGGAGGTGGTGGAACATAAGGATCATTTTCTTGAATTTGGATTTCTGGGGGGAGGAGGAGGGGCGTTTGCGAGGATGGTGGCTGGCTCAGAATCGGATTGATTCGCCTCCAATAATCCCTCGTCAAACTCAAAATCAGCAAGAGAATCAAGATTCTCCTGAGGTAGCTCATCGTCATCCCAGAAAGCATTCACTTTTACAATCTGGTCAGATATGCTCTGGTTTGGGTCACTGGTACCCGCACCAGTTTCTGGTTCAACATCTGTAGAAGCAGGTGCATCGTTACCAGATTTAACGATTGTCTCAACCTTATCTTTAGGTCGACTAACGGGTCCCACATTCTTTTGTGGCCCACTTAGTGACCTTTCTGAACCAGCTAGTGTGGCTGAAACAGTTTTATTAAATACCTGAAGCATAACAGAAGAGAGTTCAGGCTCATTTTCAGCAGTGGATGCCTTTGAGAAATCTCTGCTGTATTCTGGTACTGAAGCTTCAGGTCCAGCTTGATTATATTCTTCACCAAGAATATCTATGAAACACAAGCTCAGAAATCTTGGAAAGGCGATATGCAGACTTCTCTTTCCTTTTAATTTTGTAATAAGTTGAGAAAAGAGAATCTCAGCAAAGTCTGCTTGTATCCCATTCCAAATATAATACCCCCATCTCAACTTGGGGTAAAGAAAGTTGGTCCAACCCTCCATGGTTGCCACCAAGACTTTCCACAATCTGGGTCCAGAAGAACCTCCAGCAATTGCCAAATCCAGACATAAAAATGTGTCCGGAGGTCTTCAGATTACCATCAGCATCCTCCATATCGCCATGACCGGTGGCGACTAGAACCTCCCTAAAATTGACTCCTTTGAGTCTTTTAGCAAACATCTGGGAAGGTTCGAGGTAGTTCAGATGAAGGGAATTTCTGAACCCCTCAAGAGTGATAACACACTGCTTGGTGCCCTCATTGAGAGTGAAGGAGATGGATTGTTCATCTTTGCTCACCACAGCAGTATACCAGAATTCAAGCAAGTATCGATGATACAATGCCTGAGGATTTGCGGTCAGAGCATAATGGAAAGGGGATTTCTCCCAAAAATCATTGATTCTTCCCATTAGCGTTTTAGATTTCACATTTAATTGAGCCAAAAAATTGCTCATGTTAAATCGGATTTGAGACGGAGTGAAATTCTTTGGCCAAGTGGCAGATGTTTTCACATCATCTGATGGAGTATATTTGAAATTGATGAGCGATTTAGGTTGCGAAGAAGATGATGATTTAGACATTTTAAGAACCGAAAGATGAAAGTGAAAGGAATATGAAGAGTTAAGGAATTTGAGAGTAAATATGAGAGAGATTGATGATTGGAAAGTAAATGAAAAACGAAGTAAATGAAAGAATGAAAAAGGAATTTGAATTTAAGATGAAATATAAAATGATTTTCCAATTAAAAACAATTTCTGGGGTCAAGTCCGCATTTAATGCAGAGACGTTTGAGTGACCCCACCCTGCAACACTTTTTCAGAAAAAGTACTCATTTCTTCCTCTTTTACGGCGCAACTTGTGTGACACATAAGCATGACCAACGTAAGTTGAAAACATAGTATGCAGTAGGTCACGTGTACACACAATTGACCAAGTATCAAAAATATCTTGAAAAGATTGATGTATTTCAGTGATGACTAAACAAATTCTGAGCATGGTCAGTTCCAAAAGGATCTGAACCATCTCAGTTAATAAAATTCAACTGAAATATTTTTGATTTTCTGAAGTGCTTCAGTTAAATACGTTTTTCTGAGTAAAAGGTTCCCCCTCAAAAATGAAGGTTTATTTTAACGTTTGAAAAATATTTAACATTCCCCCTGAAGTGATGATCCATGAATTAATAAGTGCCAAGATAGTATCACAAAGGCGTTCGATAGCTAGGCGAGCAAAAATTACATGGATCGCTCAGACTGGTGAACCAGATCAGTGTCACTGAGGCGTTCATAACAAGATTACCAGTCTAAGGATTTAACATACCCAACTCACTGACTAGATGTTTAAAGGTTTTGACATCTAAAGGTTTGTAAAAACATCAGCGAGTTGCTTATCAGTGGGAATAAAGTGCAATTCAATATCTCCTTTCAGAATATGATCGCGAATGAAATGATACCTGAGGTCGATGTGCTTGGTTTTCGAGTGCATCACAGGATTGTGAGATATGGCAATGGCACTAGTGTTATCACAAAAGATTGGAGTCTTTGTGTAAGTAACACCATAATCAGTCAGCTGGTTTTTCATCCATAAAATCTGAGCACAACAACTTGCTGCAGAAATATACTCAGCTTCTGCAGTGGATAGTGATACTGCAGTCTGCTTCTTACTGGTCCAGCTTACTAATTTGCCACCCAGGAAATGACACCCACTAGTGGTACTTTTCCTGTCTATCTTGCAACCTGCATGATCAGAATCTGAATAACCCATTAGATCTAGACTAGAGCCTTTGGGATACCAAAGACCCAGTCTGGGGACACCTTTAAGGTATCTGAAGATCCTTTTAACAGCATTTGCATGTGCTTCTCTGGGATCAGACTGAAATCTAGCACAAAGGCATGTTGCAAACATTATGTCTGGTCTACTTGCAGTTAAATACATCAGTGAACCAACCATACCACGATATTTTGTATGGTCCACTGGTTTTCCATGTGGATCAGAATCCAAAGTTAATGGAGCAGAAATAGGAGTATCTTTTGATGAGACTGAATCAAATTGATATTTCTTTAATAAATCTCTGACATATTTTTCCTGGTTTATGAAAATACCATCTTCAGTTTGTTTTACTTGAAGTCCAGAAAATATGTCAGTTCACCCATCATACTCATTTCATACTCAGAAGACATGATTTTAGAAAAAATTTCACACATCTTCTCATTTGTAGAGCCAAACACAATATCATCAACATAAATTTGTACTAGAAGGATATCACTTTTATCATGCAATATGAACAAAGTGTTATCAATTGCACCACGTTTAAAACCATTTTTAAGAAGATGTTTAGTAAGAGTATCATACCAGGCTCTGGGTGCTTGTCTCAGACCATATAAGGCTTTGTTCAGTCTGTACACCCAATGTGGTTTTTCTTCATTGATGAATCCTGGTGGTTGATACACATAAACGACTTCTTCTAGTTCTCCATTCAGGAATGCATTTTTGACATCCATTTGATAGACTTTAAACTGATGATGAGCTGCAAAGCTAAGAATATTCTGATAGCTTCAAGTCTAGCAACTGGTGCAAAAGTTTCATCAAAATCTATTCCCTCTTCTTGTGCATATCCTTTTGCAATAAGTCTTGCTTTGTTTCTTATGATGTGACCATCTTCGTCCATCTTGTTTCTGAAGACCCATCTTGTCCCAATTGGTTCCTTCTTCAGGTTACTGGGACAAGGAACGAGTTCCCATACATCATTTCTTTTAAACTGGTTGAGCTCATCTTGCATGGATTCAACCCAGCTTGGGTCTTGCATAGCCTCGTCAATCTTCTTGGGTTCAATTAAAGATAAGAAGCTGACGTTTAAGCATTGATCGCTTGTGGCTCTTCTGGTCTGAACCCCTCTACTGGACTCTCCAATAATTTGCTCGATTGGATGTGCATTTGTCCATTTAGAGTATTGACCAGGATGAATACTGATATCAGTGCAAGAACTTCTCTGAGTAACTTCAGGAGGAGCTTCAGAAAATACATTTTCAGCTTCTTCCTCTTCCTGCAGATCATGACTTGCATCATGAAATTCTTCAGAATGAGGTTGCTCAGTGGAGCCTGATATCAGAGGAGAAGCAGCATGTACATCTGATCCAATAGTCAGTTCAGAAGGTAGTTTGAAACTGACTGGAGGATAAAATGGAATGTTGCTAGGTTTGTTTATTACTGGTTCTGAACGGAGATGTTCAGAAGCAGGTTCAGGTGACTGATCAGTTTTAGCAATAGGATCAGAATCACCAAAGCTTATTGGACTTTCTGAGGGTGGTACAGGAATGGAATTTTTAAAGATTGCAGAATTGGATTCATCAAAGGCAACATGAATTGACTCATCAACCTTTTCAAGTCTCTTGTTAAAGACTCTAAAGGCTTTGCGATTTGATGAATATCCTAGGAAGTATCCTTCATCAGCTTTTGCATCAAATTTTCCAAGCTGACTTGAATCATTCAGAATGTATACTGGACACCCAAATACATAGAAGTATCCAATATTAGGCTTTCTATTTCTGAGTACTTCATAGGAGGTCTTCTTGTGTCTTTTGACATAAATAGATCTGTTTTGAGTGTAGCATGCAGTTGCAACAGCTTCAGCCCAGAAATTCTTGGGAAGACCAGATTCATTCAACATACTTCTAGCAGCTTCAATCAGCGTGCGATTCTTTCTTTCTACAACACCATTCTGCTCTGGTGTGTGTGCCGAGGAGAAGTTCTGAGATATGCCAGTTTCAGTGCAGAAGGACTCCAGAGTAGCATTTCTGAATTCAGTGCCATTGTCACTTCTGAGCTGACAAACTTTTTGCTTGTGCTTGAGCTCAATTTGTTTGATGAGAGCAATGATTTCAGCAGCAGCTTCACTTTTGGACCTGAGGAAAATTACCCAGCAGTATCTTGAATATTCATCAACGATAACAAGGGTGTACTTCTTTCCTGCTCTGGTCTGAACATTCACTGGTCCAAAAAGGTCCATGTGAAGCATATGAAGAGGTTCAGTTATACTAAAGCTTTTCTTTGTCTTGAATAAAGCTCTTTTCTGCTTACCCATTTCACAACCTGGACATGGCTTGTCTTTATTGAAAGACATAGAGGGTATCCCATCAACAAGTTGTTTTCTAGACAACTTATTGATGTTCTTGAAGTTCAGATGGGATAATCTCTTGTGCCACAACCAGTTTGTGTCTTCATCTGCCTTTGAATAGAAACATTGTTTAGAGGTAGAAGGATTCATATCAATGACATAAATGTTTCCCTTCCTTGGTGCAATCAGTACCACCTTTCCATCTCTGTTGAATATGGTGCCTTGTGAAATATCAAATAAAACCTTGAAGCCATCATCACATAGTTGACTGACACTGATCAGGTTATATTTCAAACCATTCACATATGCAACACGTGTGAATTTGACTTGACCATTATTCACCACACCATATCCCTCAGTTTTTCCATTACCATCATTTCCAAAAACTATTGAGGGCCCCTCTTGCACCCTATATTCCTCTAGCAGGGTCTGATAACCAGTCATGGTTTGACCAGCAGCACTGTCCAGAAACCATATATTCTTCTTTCGGTCTCCCTGCACACAAACAAAGATTAGTTCTTTTTGGGAACCCATCCCAAAGATGGGTTCACTAGACTCTCCCTTAGCAGTCTCAGATTTCTTTGGTTGATAAGGAACAGAAGGATCAAAGGGGATTTCAGTCATTATTTCAGATGACAAAAAAATAGTTGGTTTGATGGAGTTTTCAACCCTTTTCTTTTCAGATTTCTTCTTGGTTTGCTTAGAAAAAGGTTTTGTGTTTTGTTTAGGTTGAAAAGGAGGAGTTTCAACATTTTTTAAACGTGCATTACAACTCTGCACTTGTCTAGCCAATAGTTGAAATTGTCTTTCTAACCTTAACAAAATTGATTCTTCATTAGACACCTGAGCCTTACCTGAATCTGAGGTAGATGGCTCAGTGGGGGAGAAATTTTTCTTCTTATTTAGGTCTTTAGGAACCTTAGATGAAGTCTGAGGGGATGGCTTTTTGGATTTAGCCTTCCTTTCTGAAACAGTTGTCTGAGCTGTTTCAGATATACCCTCAGATTGTTCTTGGGCTTTATTAGTTACAGTTTTCTGCTTGCCAACTTTAGGAAAAATAATTTCAGGTTTTATTTCCTTTGGAAGAGCATCTAAATCAGTGATTATAGATGCCAAATGAAGATCACCAGACTCATATGCTGCTCTTTGTGATGCAAAAGTATTTTTAATTGCAGCATCTGGCCTTGGTGCTTTCATCCAAGATTTAATAACTGCTTGTTCTTTTTCAAGGATGGATTTTAATTCTTCCTTTTCCAATTCTAAAGTTGCAACCATAGACTGATAACTTTTTAGAGCCAATTGAACATCTTTCAGTTCTTTTAGTCTGGCATGACTGGCGTTCAGTTCAGAAGCATTATTTTCAAACATTTTAGACTTTCTGAACGCACTGTCTCAACAAAAGAGATGTCAGCCTCTAAAAGAACCAAAAGGTCCAGTTTGTGTTCCTCATTATTTTCAAAGCCAAAATTACTGACCTTTTTCATTACAATATCCACCCAGCGTCCAGATTCAACATCGGATTTGACCAAATGACCTTGATCTTCTTGTGCCATGAAACACATGTCCCTAACTTCTTCTTCATCATCAGATGATTCATCAGAATCTTCCCATTTTTTCAGTTTTGGCAATCATACAACTGTTGCTTGAGTTGTCTTGTGCCAGAAGAGCCATATGTGCCTTTAACTTCTTGTATTTGGCCTTATAGCTGTCATCAGATTTCTAAAAAATAGAATGGTTAGGAGCAGATTGTGATGATGATGGTTGACTAGATCTGCATTCCTTCATGAAATGTCCTTTCTTGCCACATTTAAAGCATTCAAGATTGGACTTGTCAATAGAAGCGCTGGAAGCAAAAGGTTTGCCAGATCGATTTGACTTGGCCTTAAAACGATTGAATGTTTTAGCCAGCATGGCAACCAGATCATCATTGTCATTCTCATCACAATCATGAGTAACATTACCAGAGACACCAGTTTTTAACATTTCAGAAACCATCTTCTTCATCGAGTCAGAAATGTCACTCTCAGAAGATAGTAGAGCAGTGCTATGAGGTTCAGAATACTGAACTATACCAGAACTGGTAGACACATGATTCTTGGCATCTTGCTCAGCCATAGCTCTCTCAGCTTTGTTCTCTTCAGTATATCTGAAGGCTCCATAAAGGGAAGCAAGAGTGTGACTGTGCAAAGTTTTGCCTTGTCTCAAGACCAAGATTAAATTTTCCCATTTGGAAGGTAAAATGTCACAAAATTTTTCCAACAAAATTTCTTTATCTTTGGTTACACCCAGGGCTTTCAGTTGATTTACCAGATTTGTGAATCTGATGTAAGTTTGAGTTAAGGTTTCCCAGGGACAGCAAAAAAAGACTCATATCTTTTGTTTAAAGCAACTTTTCTTGTGACAATTGTCTCATTTGTGCCTTCAAACTGTGTCATTAGTTCCTCCCACATTAATTTGGAATTTTCAAGTAGGACAAGAGTGGGCATAAGGGTTTCAGGAACTGCATATAAAATCATATTTTGTAACTTGGTGTCAAGGTCTACAAGTCTATGATCTTCCTCAAACCAATGATCCTTCTCCTTAGGTGACTGCCTAGGAGTCCCATCGGTATTTCTGACAATAGTAGAAGCATTCATGGGGACAAAGGGTCCTTCTTTTAAGATATCGGGCAAATGTCTTTCAACACCAGCAATATACTTTAGCATGCATGCTTTCCATGTTTGAAAGTTTTCACTGTTCCCATCAAACTTGGGAACAGGATTATTTGGAAAGTGTACGTGTACATTGTGAGATGGTATATTGTTGTTGATGACAGGGGGTGGAGTAGTGTTATTAGGGTCAGGACGTTCTTGTTGAAAGTCAGCCATCTATGTAGATCAAAGGTTAATGAATTGATATAATTCAACCTTTAGGCTCTAATACCAATTGTGAGTCCCAAATATAGATGATTAACTAAACCCGACTGGCAAGTACAACTAATCTTGATGGACAAGTTAAGTTTACGATCCAGATATGGATAACAAGAAACAATTGACTTAAAGTAAATAACAAGAACTAAATGGCTGAAACTATATAAGATATATATATGTATAATCAAGTATGTAGCATTGAGACACGTTGTTTCCTTTCTAATGTATTTGATTTATTGATATATAAACAAATACAAGGATTGTTGCGGAACAAAGATAAACACTCAAGTGTAAGTATCTAAACAATCCTGAAAAACAAGTGATCTAAATAACTTGGAAATACTCGTAAGTTTACTTAGAGTATATCTCACAAGTTGCAATGCTAAAGTTTCAAGCCATTTGCAAGTTGTGAGAAGACTTTGTATTTATAGACCAAGTCCATGATGATGTGGACAAGATCGTACAAATGTGGTTGTGAGCATTTAAGGAATTAAACCTAATTCCTTGCATGCTCATACTAGGAAGAGTATATAAGTCAGTTGATGTGACTTATAGTACTATCTTCCAAACCTATACTTTTACCTTGTACCTTTTATTAATAGATAAATCTATTAACTGGGTAAAGGTATGTAAAGTAAAAAGTCTTCCTCGTAATCAGTGTAAAGTGTTGTTAATACTTTACACTGAGATGCTTCAGTCTTCGATCTGGTATAATCACTCTTTGCTCGCTTCTGAGATGATTCTCTTCTTCATACTTCAGTCTTTGACTTCAGAATGAATGCTTCAGATTTGCCTTGATCTGAACTGAAGTGAAGCTTCAGTGAAGGAATTCTGAGACATCTCAGAATTCTGTACAAACGTCTTCACTAAACTTCAAGCTATTTCTGAACAAATTATACTTGGTCGATTTCCGACCTAACACTTTCACACATCTTGGTCGTAATGTTGATGTTTGGCAAGCAAAGAGCTACATGTAAAATTTGATTAGGAATACAGACAAACAAAACACATTATAGGAGAAACCACACGCTCAATACTATAGAGAATAAACAAGAATCTGGTAGAAACATGCAAAAGCTTTGGTTAGAATTCCTTAACTAGCAAGCACTTGTTTTCAATTCTATAAATAAACTGAAAACAATTAATATGATAGATATGACAAAGGAAAACACAAGCTAAACATAGATTTGACAAATTTAGTGACTCTGTGGACATATTAGCACATATTAGGTAATCTATTTTGATTCACCCAAAAACTAAATTCAAGATAAGCTATTACGTTAACCTCGACTAGTCAACAGAGATGAACTATATAGACAATGTGCCACCCACTTTAGGCTAAAAAGACACACGCACAACAAAAATAAAACATGTCGTGACTAGTCAAACAAAATGTGCCGCCTACTCGGAGGCTTAAAAATGGAGGACACACGCACAACAAAAATATGTTCTTTGTATTTACAAATTACATAAATAATTTAGGGAGGGCATCTATATCTAAACCAAGAATCAGAAAATATATCACTTGAAAACTAATTACCTTTGGGGCTTTTCAGTTTGGATGCACGTCTCTTCTTAACTGCATGAAAGATGAGGCATCAAGTCATAAAACACGGGACAAGAAAAGCTAACCAACATGCTATTGGCAAAATGAGCACCTAGGGCAGATTCGGAAAACATGTGCAATTTTGTCTTAATAGAGTTTACATTTCCGTGGCTACAAACACTTTGTTCATCATCTAAATATATTTTGAAATGATAATAAACATAATAAAAATAAATGCATACCTTGTTTTACATCCTGGAACATAAACTCCTTCAATGTTCTCTTGCCATCAACACAGCAACCACGACCTTATAGATGCCAGTAACCCCATCTTCATCCGCCTTTACGATCATGGTAAAGCAGTATAAACTATCCATGATGTAGTATGTGCACTTACTGACTTTTGGAGAACGGAGGCGATTGCTGTTTCCTTTCTCAACAAACTAACAGCATAAATTCGATTGTGTAACTAAAACAGTAAATGATAAAATAAAAATAAAAGAGAGTAGTACGTCTTAATTAAAAGAAGAAAGCAAGCAGAAAATAACCATACCAATTGTAACACCCCAACATGGCGGAATCATGGGGTATCACTTAGAAATAGCACAGCACGACATGGAAATTATGTAGAGTCAACTATATGAATACATGAGATCGAAACGATCCATAAACTTGTCCAAACGTATACATTCATCAACATTTATCAAATACACGTTCAATCAATAACAAAAGAAAGTTCAAATCGATAATAAATGATCCTAATAGTAACCCATTAAAGGGAAATAAGGATCCGAAGCAAGTCCAATTCTAGCAATGCAAGCATACAATCATCCATTTTGTCTCCGATTAACTTGATTACCTGAAAAGTGTACTAAAGAGCGTCAACATAAAGTTGGTGAGTTCGTAGGGACAAGCAACAAGGAATAAGGGTGTCGGGATGACAACCGTTAACGATATACAAGGATTAGAAAAACTAATCACATCAAGAAAACCCTAAAAGGGTATACGTTAGTACGATAACAACACATAACACGTTCAACATGTTCTGACACGGCTTACATATGTTTCAAAGGCGTGATCATTACGGCATGACTTACATATTTTCCAAATGCATGATCGGCTACGTTTACGGCATGACTTACATATATTTCAAAAGCATGATCAACACGGGGCGACTTACATATATTTCAAATGCGTCATAACACGGGGCGACTTACATATATTTCAAATGCGTCAAATCACGTTTACACAAATCAATACCAGACAACGTTTACGTTCAATAACGATCCAACATATACGTTACCTACAACACAACGTTTAACAATAACGATTCAATATAACGATATAACTACGTTTAACAAACACGTTTATCAAATACGATTTCATGTAACGATTAACAACATTCAACAAACACGTTTAACAAACATTTATGTACACTGAATACTGTACTACGTTACGTTCACAAATCCATCATACCACAAATCATTCAAACCACCATGCACATACATTTCATACGACTTTACATTTAAGGAATCTTTGATGCTTATATATAGGGTCACCCGCAGCCTTCCCACCACATATCCAACTCATTAAATGTATTATCGTCTTCCATGTATGTACAACTATCCTAATCATATCACATAATCCAACATCGTATGCATAATCAATCAAAAGACGTATAACAATTAACAACGTTCCATAACAATCAACAACATTCAACAACGATGCGTCTTACATAGTTAATAATTAACAATGCGCTAACGGTGCGGCTTACATAATGAATAACGCGCTAACGATGCGGCTTATATAATAAATAATGCGCTAACATATAACGGTGCGGCTTATATAATGAATAATGCGCTAACGGTGCGACTTATATAATAAATAATGCGCTAACATGTCCACATCAACAATTCAATCATACAATCAATCAAATCAACAATCAACAAACATGTACACTTTTCAGCCCGAATCTCAATTGAGTAGGGAGGGTTTACGAAACTCACCTTGATTGGATATGCGAGGTAAGTACAAGTTATAATCGAGTTATAACGTCCAACGATCGTATAGCGTTCACCACCTATAAACATATACATTACAAATCATGTGTCAAACCCTAATTAGGTTTTAGAAGGGTAAATCAACCTTAGAGGACGATTTGGGACCCAACTCGGTTACGTCACAATCCTAAATTGTCTTATCGGTTCAACCGAATATAAACAAGAACACTTCATCACGTCATTTTTGGAAATGACAGTGGATTCAAGGTATGAGGATTATACCATGATAAAGTAGACTCTCATACGATTCTAACGATAGGTCATACGTTTAAAACGGACTTACGGTTCAAAAGTGTGTAAATTTTAAAGAGTTATTTCACTGCGTCGCAGTGGAGGCTAACACCTCCCACTGCGCCGCAGTCAATTAGCTCGTCACTTTTTAACAAATTATCTCACTGCGCCGCAGTGGAGGTTAACACCTCCCACTGCGCCGCAGTCAACTAGTTTGACACTTTTACGTATAATCTCACTGCGCCGCAGTGGAGGGTAACACCTCCCACTACGCCGCAGTCAACCAAGAACAGCTGCAAATTTCCAGTTTTTCAACACGACCCAAACACGATCCAAACTATATTTTTGACATCCAAATCGTTTCTACAGCTGCAAATACTCATTTTTGACCTCTAGGAACATATACAAACATAACCCATATCATAAATTCGTCTATAACATCAACATAACCTCAAATCGCTAAAATTTCATCCAAGAACCCTATTTGAACAAAAATCAAGTTTTGACTCGATCTATGGCCCAAATATGTTTAGATTCAACTAGAAATAGGTTTAACAACATAAAATGATTGATATAGGATAGTTTTAACTTACCAAATCTTCCAAAAGCTTTCAAATTCGGATTTGACTAAAAATGAAGATTTCTTGCACTTGGAGGCTCAATCTTTTGATATGATGTATAGATGATGTTAAGGATGAAGTATTTACCACAAATCTAACCTAAGCAACACTCAAAAATCCAGAAATTTAGAGAGAAGTAGTAAGTGTTTTTAGATGTTGACTTTCTAGAGAGAAAAGAGAGATTAGAGAAGAAATGAGAAAGGAAAGGAAAAGGGGAGGGAGGTTAGGGGCCGGCCTCATTGTCTAAAATGGGGCTCCCGCTCCGCTAATTCCGACAAATAGTTAAACGTTAACCAATTAAACGCCAAAACATTTCCGTAAGCATAAACAAATTCCACGTTTCATTCCAATACGACAATACGCTCAATACTTCATATAACTTTCAAAAATCGTTTACGTTAAATTTTCGAGTCAAAACTGGTCAATTTTGGCAAATGTTACATTATTCCCCCGTTAAATGAATTTCGTCCCGAAATTCGCGTTTAACTAGACTCGTTGACCAAGTTAGTATACTTGGCTTTAATCGAATAACCCCGTTAGCAAGTAAATCAAGGTTCACGTCTAGTTTTACATCTCACCTTACGTTCGTATACCAAGTATTTCTTAGCTTTTAGTTTGTCAGTCTAAAACCTTTATTGGTTCATCTACGACCTTCAACGTTTTATCGACACGAATTTGCTTAAGAGGTACGTGAGGCGTTGGATTCGCCGACACTTCCGAAGATTAAAAATACGAATAACATTTATGAACTCCACTCAAGCCTTGAGGGAGCTCCAATCGACACGCTACCGTGCCAATTCGTTTAACGATTTTTAAATAGGCCAATATACCTTAACCCTAACGTGTCACGTTTTACAAATCGAACTGCGTCCTACCACATGGATACTTTAAGCAATACAAAATCGCCCACTTTGAAATTGAGGGGTGTTCATCTCACATTAGCATAACTCAATCGTCGTTCTCAGGCCACCCTCAACTTATCTCCGATTTGTGAGAATACGTTTGTCGTTTCACTACAAATTTTGGGCCCAATGAGTTGGCTTTCACCAACTTCCGTCCAAGCTAACGGTGGCCTACATCTTCTCTCATGTAAAACTTTAAATGGAGTCATTGAATACTAGCGTGATGGCTACTATTGTTAGAGAACTCATCTAACGGTAAATGCACGTCTCACATTGCCACCAAGCATTGATGGCACAAACTCTCAACATATTATCAAGCGTTTGAATCGTTCTTTCTCTTTGACCTTCGGTTTGCGGATGGAACGCCGTACTCACATCGAGTTGAGTATCCATCGCTCTTTGGAACACCTTCCAAAAATTTTGAAGTGAATCGGGTATCCCGATTGGTTATGACGGAAATCGGCACTCCAAATTTGGATATTACTACCTATGAGATACAACGTGCCAGGGTTTCAAAATTATCATATTCCCGGGTGGCTAAGAAGTAAATCGACTTAGTCAATCGATCACTCATCACCCATAATGGTGTTTCAACTACAATTCGTTCTAGGGAACTTCGTGATGAAGTTCATATCAATTCGTTCTCGTTTCCACTGCAACGTCACCAGTCGAGTTAGCAAACCGGGTGGTTTCTCGCGGTCGTCTTTTATTTGTAACACGTAACACATTCGCTAACATATCTAGAGATGTCTCTTTTCATTCCTGGCCAACAATTCAAATCTCTCAGTCAAAAAATACATTTTGTCAGAACCCGGGTAAACCGAGTAGGCTAACTTATGAGCTTCGTTCATCAATTTCAACTGTCATCCTCCAAGAATGGGAATCCACAATCGATCAACGAAATACAAACTGTTATCCTTCTTTCTATCACATCGTTCTTCTAAACCGTATAAGGCTTCATTGATGAAGTTTTCCGGTCTAGTTGCCAATTCTTGAGCTTCAATAATGGAGTCACGGACACTCCTCAATACGGTGAAGCTCATGGCTAATTCGTCTTGGTTTTATACGTTCTTTTCGTCTTAAGGCATCGGCTACCACATTTTCTTTACCCGGGTGATACCGGATAACACAGTCATAATCACTCAATAGTTCAAGCCACCTTCTTTGCCTCATGTTCAGGTCACTTTGAGTGAAAATGTGTTGAAGGCTTTTGTGATCGGTATAGATCACGCTCTTGGTGCCATACAAGTAATGCCTCCAACATTTCAAAGCAAATACTACCGCTCCCAATTCTAAGTCATGGGTCGGATAGTTCTTCCCATGGACCTTCAATTGGCTTGATGCATATGCTATCACCTTATCCCGTAACATTAAAACACAACCCAACCCTTGCCCGGACGCATCACAATATACAACAAAATCATCGGCTCCATCGGGCAAGTTCAAGATGGGTGCATCACACAAAATTTGTCTTAGAATGGATAAGAATGTCATCGATGAAAACAATGACAAATTGATCCAAGTAGTACACACACTCGGTTCATCTAATCCATGAACACAGCTGGTGCATTAGTCGACCCCAAAAGGCATTACCGTAAACTTGTTCCATTCTCTATAGCCAATAAACGTTCATTACGATCCGTCATTCTTTTAACAAACAAAACCGGTGTGCCCCAAGGCGATTTACTAGGGAGAATGAAACTCTTATCGTGAAGTTCTTTGAGTTGGGTGGCCAACTCTTGCAATTCGGTCATGGCTAAGCGATAAGGTGCTTTGGCCACGGGAGAAGCGTTTGGAATAAGATCAATACGGAAATCGAGTTCACGAGGTGGAGGCAATCCCGGTAGGTCATCGGGGAATACATCCGCAAATTCATTAACAACGGGCACAGACTTCAATTCAACCTTGATGACGTTAACGTTATACACTTTATTTTCCCATGACTCGGACATTTCACCTTGGACAACTAATTCCTCATCATTTTCTAACGGTATTCTAATTATTCTATTACCACATTCAATTACCGCGTTAACGGACGACATCCAATCCATACCAACAATCACATCAAAACTACTAATGTCAAAGGGGACCAAATCTATATAGAAAGAGTGGTCATTCAATTCTAGAACACAATCACGTGCAATTTGACTAATTCTAGACAAACCGCCATTTACCATTTCAATTTCCAAGTAATACTTCAACGGGCTAATACTAGCATTAATCAACGGAATAAAATCACGGGATACGAGGCTAAAGTCGACTCCGGGGTCTAATAATAACACGGTGGCAATATGGTGGTTGAGGAGAAATTTACCTTCAACGACGTTAGGATTAACACAAGTCTCGATCAAATTCACGGCAAAAGTTATCCCACGGGGAGCAAGTCGTCATTAAGCTTGTTGTTGACCACTAAGATTAGGGGCACTTATTTTGGTGGTGATTTCGACTACCATAATCATGACAAGTACCTCGGGTCATCGGGGGATTTCGAGCATCAATCGGGAGGGCATTTAAAGAAAGACATAACGTTCGGTGGAACAAATTTTGATATTTACCCCACTCGATTCTCTCACTCGTTTTGGAGTCTATAATTTATGTTAGCTCTGTTAGGACCAGTTCACCTGGAACTGGCCAGTCACCAGTTCACACTGACCAGTCACCAGTTGCATCTGGTGACCCAGTAAACTGGTGACCAAGATGATTTGTCGAGAAATATATTGAAGTCCAGTTGCACCGTACAGTTAACGCAACTGAAGACTTCCTCCAGTTGAGAACTGACAAAGTTGAAGAAGCATTCCAGTTGAAGTCGAAGACAACAAATGGAAGATAGAGAATGGCAATGGCAGCGAAGCCCAGTTGGCATTCTAGTCAGTTACAAACTGGAGATCATCAGTGGAAAGCCCTTACAAAGCTTTACACTGATTACGAGGAATTGACTTG
>CM067169.1:126898389-126944463 GCA_034093135.1 Erigeron breviscapus | reverse complement strand
TTACTTCCCTTAAAAAAAGTCTACAAAATCTAAAAAACCACATGTACTTCCCTTAAAAACCACATGTAATATATCAGTTACTTCCCTTAAAAACCACATGTACTTTTTGATTTAGGGGAGAAAGTCATAAGACTCCCAAAACTAGTCTTAAAAAAGTCTACAAAACCTAAAAAACCACATGTACTTCCCTTAAAAACCACATGTAATATATCAGTTACTTCCCTTAAAAATCACATGTACTTTTTGATTTAGGGGAGAAACACATGTAATATAGTACTTCCCTTAAAAAGTCTACAAAATCTAAAAAACCACATGTACTTCCCTTAAAAACCACATGTAATATATCAGTTACTTCCCTTAAAAACCACATGTACTTTTTGAAAAACACATGTACTTCCCTTAAAAACCACATGTAATATATCAGTTACTTCCCTTAAAAACCACATGTACTTCCCTTAAAAACCACATGTAATATATCAGTTACTTCCCTTAAAAACCACATGTACTTCCCTTAAAAACCACATGTAATATATCAGTTACTTCCCTAAAAAACCACATGTACTTCCCTTAAAAACCACATGTAATATATCAGTTACTTCCCTTAAAAATCACATGTACTTTTTGATTCCCTTAAAAACACATGTAATATTAGTTACTTCCCTTAAAAACACATGTACTTTTTGATTTAGGGGAGAAAGTCATAAGACTCCCTAAAAAAGTCTACAAAATCTAAAAAACCACATGTACTTCCCTTAAAAACCACATGTAATATATCAGTTACTTCCCTTAAAAACCACATGTACTTCCCTTAAAAACCACATGTAATATATCAGTTACTTCCCTTAAAAACCACATGTACTTTTTGAAAACCACATGTACTTCCCTTAAAAACCACATGTAATATATCAGTTACTTCCCTTAAAAACCACATGTACTTTTTGATTTAGGGGAGAAAGTCATAAGACTCCCAAAACTTAATCCTTCCCTAAAAACCACATGTAATATATCAGTTACTTCCCTTAAAAACCACATGTACTTCCCTTAAAAACCACATGTACTTCCCTTAAAAACCACATGTACTTCCCTTAAAAACCACATGTACTTCCCTTAAAAACCACATGTACTTTTAAGATAAAAGTCTATAAAAAGTCTACAAAACCTAAAAAACCACATGTACTTCCCTTAAAAACCACATGTAATATATCAGTTACTTCCCTTAAAAATCACATGTACTTCCCTTAAAAACCACATGTAATATATCAGTTACTTCCCTTAAAAACCACATGTACTTCCCTTAAAAACCACATGTAATATATCAGTTACTTCCCTTAAAAACCACATGTACTTTTTGAAAACCACATGTACTTCCCTTAAAAACCACATGTAATATATCAGTTACTTCCCTTAAAAACCACATGTACTTTTTGATTTAGGGGAGAAAGTCATAAGACTCCCTACAAAATCTAAAAAACCACATGTACTTCCCTTAAAAACCACATGTAATATATCAGTTACTTCCCTTAAAAACCACATGTACTTTTTGAAAAACCACATGTAATATATCAGTTACTTCCCTTAAAAATCACATGTACTTTTTGATTTAGGGGAGAAAGTCAATGTACTCTTAAAAAGTCTACAAAATCTAAAAAACCACATGTACTTCCCTTAAAAACCACATGTAATATATCAGTTACTTCCCTTAAAAACCACATGTACTTTTTGATTTAGGGGAGAAAGTCATAAGACTCCCAAAACTTAATCCTTCCCAAAATAAACCAATGTACTAAGATAAAAGTCTATAAAAAGTCTACAAAACCTAAAAAACCACATGTACTTCCCTTAAAAACCACATGTAATATATCAGTTACTTCCCTTAAAAATCACATGTACTTTTTGATTTAGGGGAGAAAGTCAATGTAGTCTATAAAAAGTCTACAAAACCTAAAAAACCACATGTACTTCCCTTAAAAACCACATGTAATATATCAGTTACTTCCCTTAAAAATCACATGTAACTATATATTATCTAAAAAACCACATGTACTTCCCTTAAAAACCACATGTAATATATCAGTTACTTCCCTTAAAAACCACATGTACTTCCCTTAAAAACCACATGTAATATATCAGTTACTTCCCTTAAAAACCACATGTACTTTTTGAAAAACACATGTACTTCCCTTAAAAACCACATGTAATATATCAGTTACTTCCCTTAAAAACACATGTACTTCCCTTAAAAACCACATGTAATATATCAGTTACTTCCCTTAAAAATCACATGTACTTTTTGATTTAGGGGAGAAAGTCATAAGACTCCCAAAACTTAATCCCTTAAAAACACATGTAATATTAGTTACTTCCCTTAAAAACACATGTACTTCCCTTAAAAACCACATGTAATATATCAGTTACTTCCCTTAAAAACACATGTACTTTTTGATTTAGGGGAGAAAGTCATAAGACTCCCAAAACTTACTCCCAAAAAAAGTCTACAAAATCTAAAAAACCACATGTACTTCCCTTAAAAACCACATGTAATATATCAGTTACTTCCCTTAAAAACCACATGTACTTTTTGAAAACCACATGTACTTCCCTTAAAAACCACATGTAATATATCAGTTACTTCCCTTAAAAACCACATGTACTTTTTGATTTAGGGGAAAAAATGTACTTCCCTTAAAAACCACATGTAATATATCAGTTACTTCCCTTAAAAATCACATGTACTTTTTGATTTAGGGGAGAAAGTCAATAAAAAGTCTACAAAATCTAAAAAACCACATGTACTTCCCTTAAAAACCACATGTAATATATCAGTTACTTCCCTTAAAAACCACATGTAATATATCAGTTACTTCCCTTAAAAACCACATGTACTTTTTGATTTAGGGGAGAAAGTCATAAGACTCCCAAAACTTAATCCTTCCCAAAATAAACCAATAGTATCAAATTTTCTTTCAAACTCTCTCAATCATTTTCATTTGCAGCCATGAGATTTCATCCCTTCCAAAATTTTCATTTTTATCCCTAAACTTTAAAACAACACAAAATTTATTAAAAACATAACATTTTATTAAAATTTGTACATAAATAATAAAAAGAACATTGCAACATTATTTTTAAAAACTAAAAAACGAAATTAAGTCTTCAATCGGAATTGGTTGAGCCGTCGGGTCATCAAGGAAAGCCAAGTCAATTTCGGAAACGTGCTCCGTAAGATCAAACCGGAGGCGGTGATTAATGTTTTCGTCATGTAACTCACGTAATGCATTTGGGTCATAACCTGGAGCCATCGGTTGGTCCATTGTATGGACCGACGATATCGCTCTCCCGTCGTTTTTGATGATCATCATCTGTAGTATACAACACGCGTAGACGTAGTTTCCAATCTTTTCTTTCAACATAGGTTGAAGAGGTCGAGCGAGAATAACCCATTTAACGTTAAGAACACCAAAAGCTCGTTCCACATCCTTTTTTGCCGATTCTATTAGTTTATTGAATTTCTTTTCCTTTAAATCGACTAGATGTGGATATGCTTTTACAAACGTAGACCACCTAGGATAGATGTCATCTATGAGAAGGTATCCACGTTTGTAATCGTGCCCATTTACTCTGAATGAAGTGTCTAATGATGTTCCATTTCGCTTGGTGAGATACAATGGAGACTGATTCAAGACGTTGACGTCGTTGTTTGAGCCAGGAGGACCAAAAAAAGAATGCCAAATCCACAAATCTTGAGAAGCAACGACCTCAATCATAATAGTAGGAGCTTTATGATCGCCTCTAGTATATTGCCTTATCAAAGCTTTAGGACAACTCCTTTATTCGACGTGTGTGCAATCAAGCGAATCGAGCATTCTCGGGATGTGGTGTCGGTCTTAATGCGCTTGATATATTCGCGTAATGTCATGTAAAGTCCGTCGACGTGCGTACTCATGCCGGTATAACTTTATGATCGCATCACAAAAATTATCAAGGCATTCGCGTGATGTCATTTCGGCTATGCATAAGTAGTCATCAAAGTTATCCGGCCACTCACCTATTACGAGTTGTCTAATCGCTGATGTAAATTTTTGAAGAGCCGTAAAACTCTTCCTCCCCCTCCAGTCGATCCCCTCTTGAAAATAGGGAAGTTAGCCTCGATATCGCCAACAATCTTCAAATACAACCTCCGGCTCATGCGAAAACGGTGACGAGAAATATTCTCGCCAAACTTCGGTTCGCCGATGAAATAATTGCGCATAAAAACTTGGTGTGCGTGCACACGGTTTCGTTTAATCGAAACCCGGTTCGAAGACGAGTCGGTCGAATCTTCAAGCTTGTCTAGCGCGGCTTGGAAAAATGCAAAAGTACTATTCGTGGGAAGCTCGGGAAAATCAAACATGACGAAAGATTCGTCGGATGATGATGACATTTTTTGATAATGTGGGTGATTTTTCCGAAAGTATATATGAAAGTGGGTGTGATTTTGTGTGAGTATTGTTGTGTATTTTGAAATGGCAGAAGAGGTAATACATATGAGCAAAAAAGGGTTAAAAAATGATTTTTGGTTTGAAAAAAGGGTGGTCAAACCCATTCAAACGGTCATATGACCGTTCCCAACGGATATATGCACGCTCCTCTCTCTTTTGGTTCCAACGGCTAAAGAACCCTGCGAGACGATGCCGACGGGAAGCCGTTGAGGGTTGTGGTGGTGCTTCTAGCGGCATGCACCAAGCCGTTTGCAAGCCGACCGATACTCTCCCCCCACATACCAATTAATCAAAATGACCCATTAATGTTATGCATATTCAAAAGTTTGGTTAAATGGTAGAAAGGAAAATAATACATGTGGTTTTTGTGGAAACTAACATAAATGAGAGATATTTATTGTATGTTAAAGTAAGGGGAGGGTGTCATGATATACCAATTCATACCAACCATCAATACTATATTGTTAAGTCATTTCAACCGATCAAACAAAAACTCATCATTTTTTATAAAATGTCATAATACAACAATTCATACCGTTATTTCATAAAAATTATTAAGGCATTTAATGGTCAAACGTGTCTATCGTCATATTTGGTTTCTCACTCAAACCGAGTTAAAACCACACACAATAAAATATAGTTCAATTTGAGTTTCATTCAAACCATAAACAATCACAGTTCCACTCTCCCCCCTTAATTGAGTATGTTTCTTCATATTTTCGTTTGATGCCTTATTTCTTAATTGCTTCCTATATATTTTGTGGTTACTTATTACTATTGTTTGATGCAGAGGAGATGTGTGATCGTGCGGAATCTTCCACGTGTTTCATTCGTCGACGAATTGTAAGTCTTCAAATCAACAGGGTCCATCCATTTACCCCTTTATATAATATGTATATGTATATGTATATATATGTTATGTATATGTATATTATATGTATATGTATATGTATATGTATATGTATAATATGTATACGTATATGTATATGTATATGTATATGTATATGTATATGTATATGTATATGTATATGTATATGTATATGTATATATATGTTACATTTATTAGTTTACATTTAACAAATATTATATCCGTTAATATGTACAATATTTAACGTCATATGTGAATTTCATGGGTTCAAATATATTAATATTTTCTTAGAAAGTTTTTAAATTGTTTAGATGCATTCGCAGATTCGCTATTAATAATAGTACAGTATATTGGTAGATTATAAAATCGATAAAACTTGCATACATAAGTAATCAACCGACCTTCACAACAACCCTCTTGAACTATCAGCTTTGTACATACAGAAATAGACCCTACAATGGCTACAAAGAATACTAATCATGCCATAAGTCCTTTACACAAACAATTTTAAACCTTAAACTGATTTAATATAAAACATATATTCATAAAACATTCTTCACATCATCTCATTGACAACCCACATTCTGTCCATAAAGTCTGAAAACAAATTCAAAAAAAAAAAAAAAAAAAAAAAAAAAAAAAAAAAAAAAAAAAAAAAAAAAAAAAAAACAAAAAAAAAAAAAAAAAAAAAAAAAAAAAAAAAAAAAAAAAAAAAAAAAAAAAAAAAAAAAAAAAAAAAAAAAAAAAAAAAAAAAAAAAAAAAAAAAAAAAAAAAAAAAAAAAAAAAAAAAAAAAAAAAAAAAAAAAAAAAAAAAAAAAAAAAAAAAAAAAAAAAAAAAAAAAAAAAAAAAAAAAAAAAAAAAAAAAAAAAAAAAAAAAAAAAAAAAAAAAAAAAAAAAAAAAAAAAAAAAAAAAAAAAAAAAAAAAAAAAAAAAAAAAAAAAAAAAAAAAAAAAAAAAAAAAAAAAAAAAAAAAAAAAAAAAAAAAAAAAAAAAAAAAAAAAAAAAAAAAAAAAAAAAAAAAAAAAAAAAAAAAAAAAAAAAAAAAAAAAAAAAAAAAAAAAAAAAAAAAAAAAAAAAAAAAAAAAAAAAAAAAAAAAAAAAAAAAAAAAAAAAAAAAAAAAAAAAAAAAAAAAAAAAAAAAAAAAAAAAAAAAAAAAAAAAAAAAAAAAAAAAAAAAAAAAAAAAAAAAAAAAAAAAAAAAAAAAAAAAAAAAAAAAAAAAAAAAAAAAAAAAAAAAAAAAAAAAAAAAAAAAAAAAAAAAAAAAAAAAAAAAAAAAAAAAAAAAAAAAAAAAAAAAAAAAAAAAAAAAAAAAAAAAAAAAAAAAAAAAAAAAAAAAAAAAAAAAAAAAAAAAAAAAAAAAAAAAAAAAAAAAAAAAAAAAAAAAAAAAAAAAAAAAAAAAAAAAAAAAAAAAAAAAAAAAAAAAAAAAAAAAAAAAAAAAAAAAAAAAAAAAAAAAAAAAAAAAAAAAAAAAAAAAAAAAAAAAAAAAAAAAAAAAAAAAAAAAAAAAAAAAAAAAAAAAAAAAAAAAAAAAAAAAAAAAAAAAAAAAAAAAAAAAAAAAAAAAAAAAAAAAAAAAAAAAAAAAAAAAAAAAAAAAAAAAAAAAAAAAAAAAAAAAAAAAAAAAAAAAAAAAAAAAAAAAAAAAAAAAAAAAAAAAAAAAAAAAAAAAAAAAAAAAAAAAAAAAAAAAAAAAAAAAAAAAAAAAAAAAAAAAAAAAAAAAAAAAAAAAAAAAAAAAAAAAAAAAAAAAAAAAAAAAAAAAAAAAAAAAAAAAAAAAAAAAAAAAAAAAAAAAAAAAAAAAAAAAAAAAAAAAAAAAAAAAAAAAAAAAAAAAAAAAAAAAAAAAAAAAAAAAAAAAAAAAAAAAAAAAAAAAAAAAAAAAAAAAAAAAAAAAAAAAAAAAAAAAAAAAAAAAAAAAAAAAAAAAAAAAAAAAAAAAAAAAAAAAAAAAAAAAAAAAAAAAAAAAAAAAAAAAAAAAAAAAAAAAAAAAAAAAAAAAAAAAAAAAAAAAAAAAAAAAAAAAAAAAAAAAAAAAAAAAAAAAAAAAAAAAAAAAAAAAAAAAAAAAAAAAAAAAAAAAAAAAAAAAAAAAAAAAAAAAAAAAAAAAAAAAAAAAAAAAAAAAAAAAAAAAAAAAAAAAAAAAAAAAAAAAAAAAAAAAAAAAAAAAAAAAAAAAAAAAAAAAAAAAAAAAAAAAAAAAAAAAAAAAAAAAAAAAAAAAAAAAAAAAAAAAAAAAAAAAAAAAAAAAAAAAAAAAAAAAAAAAAAAAAAAAAAAAAAAAAAAAAAAAAAAAAAAGTTAAAAAAAGAAAAAAATTTAAAGTTTTGTAGCAAAAGTTAAGAAAACCTGTTATAGGTTAAAAACCAAAGAAACTGAAACTTTGGTTGATAAAGGTAAAAAACTCGAAGTTATGCGAAAAGAAGTAGCGAAGATGAAACTTTGGCGGCAAAAGTTTGAAAACCAAAAGTTATGCGGTAAAAAACAAAACAAAAGAACGAAAACTTTAAAACAAAGCTTTCGTGACAAAATTTAAAAACTCAAAAGTTATGTGGCAAAAAGTAAAAAGGGGAAAAGTAAGATCAACCGACTTCACAAAACCCCCTGAAGTATCAAGACTTCCAACAACCCCCTGAAGTATCAACCGACCTTCACAACAACCCCCTGAAGTATCAAGACTTCCAACAACATAAGTAATCAACCGACCTTCACAACAACCCCCTGAAGTATCGATAAAAGTTCCAAACAGCCCCCTGAAGTATCAACCGACCTTCACAACAACCCTTCAACTTGAACTATCAGCTTCACAACAACCCCCTGAAGTATCAACCGACCTTCACAACAACCCCCTGAAGTATCAAGACCTTCACAACAACCCCCTGAAGTATCAACCGACCTTCACAACAACCCCCTGAAGTATCAACCGACCTTCACAACAACCCCCTGAAGTATCAACCGCTTCACAACAACCCCCTGAAGTATCAACCGACCTTCACAACAACCCCCTGAAGTATCAACCGACCTTCACAACAACCCCCTGAAGTATCAACCGACCTTCACAACAACCCCCTGAAGTATCAACCGACCTTCACAACAACCCCCTGAAGTATCAACCGACCTTCACAACAACCCCCTGAAGTATCAACCGACCTTCACAACAACCCCCTGAAGTATCAACCGACCTTCACAACAACCCCCTGAAGTATCAAGACCTTCACAACAACCCCCTGAAGTATCAACCGACCTTCACAACAACCCCCTGAAGTATCAACCGACCTTCACAACAACCCCCTGAAGTATCGATAAAAGTTCCAACAACCCCTGAAGTATCAACCGACCTTCACAACAACCCCCTGAAGTATCGATAAAAGTTCCAAACAGCCCCCTGAAGTATCAACCGACCTTCACAACAACCCTCTGAAGTATCGATAAAAGTTCCAAACCCCCTGAAGTATCAACCGACCTTCACAACAACCCCCTGAAGTATCAAGCTTCCAACAACCCCCTGAAGTATCAACCGACCTTCACAACAACCCCCTGAAGTATCAAGTTCCAAACCCCCTGAAGTATCAACCGACCTTCACAACAACCCCCTGAAGTATCGATAAAAGTTCCAAACAGCCCCCTGAAGTATCAACGACTTCCAACAACAATAAGTAATCAACCGACCTTCACAACAACCCCCTGAAGTATCGATAAAAGTTCCAAACAGCCCCCTGAAGTATCAACCGACCTTCACAACAACCCCATGAAGTATCAACCGACCTTCACAACAACCCTTCAACTTGAACTATCAGCTTTGTACATACAGAAATAGACCCTACAATGGCTACAAAGAATACTAATCATGCCATAAGTCCTTTACACAAACAATTTTAAACCTTAAACTGATTTAATATAAAACATTCTTCACATCATCTCATTGACAACCCACATTCTGTCCATAAAGTCTGAAAACAAATTCACATGAATATGACAAAGGAAAGGAATATTTCCACTGATGTCAAGCAATAGTATATTGTGTACTTAGATATTATTCAGGACTTATTATTTATTACTTGCATTGAAACAAAAATTACGTTTATATATATATATATATACCATAAATTCAAAGTAAAAATTAATGTATCAAACAGGATCTAATATATTATATTATATATAATTTTTTGTTTTCTCCTTTCAATTCTTAGTTGGATTGTCTATTAACTTAGTTTACATTTTAAAATGTAATAGGTCAGGACTGCTGCACCCATCACCATTCATGGCATGAGCGTCACAGCACATCGATTTAGGTTAATTATTTATATCATAAATAAACACTTATAGTTGTTTCTATGACTATAGTGGCTAAATGATCTTACTTTTTATAGCCAAGAACTTATTAAGACGATTTTTGGAAAGGCAGATGTTGCATTCACGTTTCGTGCACTTGTTATCCCATCGGGTTATCGGATTGATCCCTGCCCCGTAAGTTCATGAAACTGTTGGAATGTATAACAATTATCTTAATCAAATCACAAAGCACGCAACGGAAGATTAAACTATGCAATTAATTAATTAACCAAGGAAAGAAAGCATGTACCTTTACTTGAAGATAATAAAGCAAGAAACTTTATGAGGATTTGAAGTAAATCCCTCTACGTTTGCACACACGACACACGGATGTACGTATGCTAGTACTTGATCACGAACACTTGGCTTTCTCTTCTTGATTTGTCGAACAACTTAAACCGAAAATCCCTTTAGGGATTGCTTGCTACGGCCGAAAGAAGAGAAGAAGAAGGAGAGAATTGTGAGGGTTTTTCTTTTCTTGTAATTGTATATATAAAAACCCTTAACCTAAGCCTTGTATTTATAGGTATAGATTAGGGTTGATTTACTTGGAAAATAAGCTAGGATTAGGGTTTAAAACCCTATGCCAAAACCGGCCCCCTCCAAAAGAGGTTCTAGAATTCTCCTTTCAAATTACAAGATAACCCTTCCTCCGTTAACACCGTTAGTATTTTACCGTTAACATTTAACAAACGGTCGTTAGTTCAATTCGTGATCCAATTAATTAATAAATTACACTAACATATTAATTAATATAAATACATTTGTGTCGAGACGTGTGACCCCGTAGGCTTAAATCATTTCCGGACATACGTTCATTTTTACGTGATCATATACTAACAGCTCCCACTTGAGCTCGTAACAAATGAAGGTAATAACATTGGTTAGCGTCTAGCAACACGCCAACGCTCCCAGAAATATTTAAGTATAGTTTCTTAAAGTATATTTAAATGGTTGAGGCATTTATTTATCCCTTTGTTTCAGATACCTTGTTAAATATGAATATGGATCAAAGTCATTTCATAATTTAACGATTATGTTTCTCATTCCACAACTAATTAATGATTACCAAATATAATCGAGAACCATCTGGATTTATTTGGGCACGGCCATGCAAACATCTTAATTAGTCCTAATGAGGGCGCCAATGGTATCATACTTCAACTTTCAAGTCGAAGGAACAAATCCTGTATTGACTACACGTGTCCAGTCATATACTTCTCTACACTTACTGAAAATAGCCCTTTTGTACTACCTTATTCAGGATAGTTAGAACTATATCAAGCAAATGCAATCCATACATGCATGACCTGCTTGTATCTCAAGTCAAAGGATAGATAAAGTAACCATTTACGAATTTCACTTAATGACGCCGATCCATAAAGTGATAAATTCGTTAGTGGGGTAGTCCGATATGCATCAACTATGGATATCATGTGAGTTTGGTGGGACCATCCATTATATATTCCAAGAATATAACCAATCGCTCAGATTTGTCTTAGTTTAATTATATTCCCATATAATTAATCGACAATGGACAATTTAGAATATTTAATAAAATATTTAATAAAATATTCAAGGATTAAACATGCAAATATAGGATACAATTAATATTAAATGAAATCAAACATATCAAGTACTTTATTTCATTATGAAAAATATAAATTGTTTAACATCCCTTATCCAAATACCGAAACAAACAGATTTACATGAAATAACTAGCTAATTTAAGTCCTATGCCCTCGGCATGCCTTTCAAGCTTGGGCCTAGCCAAAGCTTTTGTGAAAGGATCAGCTAAGTTAAAATCTGTGTGAACTTTGAGTAATTTGATCTCCCCTAGTTCGATTTGCTCACGAACATAGTGATATCGTCTAGCATAATGTCTGGCACCCTTCTGAACTCCGGGTTCGTTGGCAATGATTAATGCACCAGTGTTATCACAGTACATATCAGTGGGTAAGTCACTTGAGGGGATCACGTCAAGCCCGCTAATGAACTTCCTTATCCAGACTGCTTCCATTGCGGCTTCTGAGGCGGCAATGTACTCAGACTCTGTTGCAGACATGGCAACTGTGGTTTGCTTCTTGCTTTTCCAATCCACAACACCTCCATTAAGAACGAAGACGAATCCTGACTGAGACTTCGTGTCATCTCTATCAGTTTGAAATCCAGCATCACAGTATCCGGTCACTTTGAGCTCTAAGTCTGGATTTCCTCCATACACCAAAAACATATCTTTAGTAGCCCATAGGTACTTCAGAATGTTCTTAACAGCAGTCCAGTGACTTTCACCTGGATTCTGTTGATATCGGCTAACGATGTTTTGCGCGAACGCCACATCGGGTCTAGTGCATCTAACCGCATACATAATTGATCCCACAGCCGAAGCATAAGGGACTCTTCGCATACGCTCCACCTCATTAGGTGTATTAGCACCCTGTTTGACAGATAAACTAAGTCCTTCTTGCATAGGTGTAAACCCACGCTTAGAATTCTCCATCTTGAATCACTTCAAGACCTTATCAATATAAGCACTTTGACTTAGTCCAATTAACCGCTTTGATCTATCTCGGTAGATCTTGATTCCAAGAATAAATGCCGCTTCTCCTAAATCTTTCATGGCAAACACTTTCCAAGATGGGATTTAACATCTTGCAACATTGGAATGTGTTTTCCTATGATCAATATGTCATCAACATATAAGACAAGGAAAGTAACATTACTTCCACTAGCTTTGCGATATACACATGGCTCATCGGGATTTTGAACGAAACCAAACTTTTTGATTTCTTCATCAAACCGCTTGTTCCAACTTCGTGATGCTTGCTTTAGTCCATAAATGGACCTTTGAAGCTTACATACTTTGTTGGGATGTTTTGGATCAATAAAACCTTCAGGTTGATCCATATAGACCTCTTCATCCAAGTAACCATTTAAGAAAGCAGTCTTAACATCCATTTGCCATATCTCAAAGTCATAGTACGCAGTTATGGCTAAGAGAATCCTAATGGCTCTAATGTCCGCAACTGGAGAAAAGGTCTCATCATAGTCAACTCCAAAACATTGAGTATAACCTTTCGCCACGAGACGAGCTTTATAGGTGTGTACATTTCCATCCATGTCCGTCTTCTTCTTGAAGATCCACTTACACCCAACAGTTTGAGCATTTTGTGGAAGATCAACCAAGCACCAGACTTGATTGTCTTTCATGGATTTCATTTCCACCTTCGTAGCTTCAAGCCATTTGTCACGGGATTATAGAAGTCGTAACCCATCGTTTCCTTAGGGTATCCGACAAAGATGCACTTAGTAGTTCTGGGTTCAAGTTTGTCAGGCGTATCGCGCTTCACAAGTGCCTCACATCCCCAGACTCTTAAGTAAGACAGATTAGGAACATTTCCATGCCATAATTCATATGGTGTCTTGTCAACCTTCTTGGTTGGAACCATATTGAGAATGCGTACAGCAGTCTCTAGAGCATAATCCCAAAATGAAAATGGGAGAGTCGTAAGGGTCATCATAGATCTCACCATGTCTAGCAATGTTCGATTTCTCCTTTCAGACACTCCATTATGTTGAGGAGTGTATGGAGGAGTAAGCTGTTGGACAATTCCACACGCTTTCAGATAATCCTTAAACTCTTGGCTTAAGTATTCACCACCTCGATTTGAACGAAGAATCTTGATGGTTTTGCCGAGTTGATTTTCTACTTCATTTTTAAACTCTTTGAATGTTTCAAACACTTCATGTTTATGTTTAAGCAAGTAAACATAACCATAACGACTGAAATCATCCGTAAAAGTTATGAAGTAGCTAGCTCCTTTTCTTGACACATGTCTAAATGGGCCGCAAACATCGGTATGAATGAGTCCAAGAAGATCTTTAGCCCTTTCCGGTTTATTCTGAAAAGGTTTTCTTGTCATCTTGCCAGAAATACATGACTCGCATTTATCAAATGATTCATCATTTAATTGTAAGATCCCTTCACGTTGAAGTCTTTCAATGCGATTTTTTCCAATGTGTGCAAGACGACAGTGCCACAGATAGGTAGAGTCCAAGTTAGTCTTGGCTCTTTTGCTAACATTATACATTGAATTATTTGAATCACAACCACGCATATCAATTTCATAAATACCATCACAAGCAATAGCATCAAAATAATGTACATTATTTTTAGAAACTGAAATACCATTATCATTAAAAACATTAATGAATCCGTTGTCTTTCAACAAAGAAACTGAAACTACACCTCTAGTAATAGATGGTGCATAATGACAATTGTCCAAAACAATAATTAAACCGGAAGGAAGAAACTAAATGATATTCTCCAATAGCTTCAACAGGTGCTGGTAGACCATTGCCCACGAACAACTGCAAAGCTCCGGGCTTCAGCTTCCTCCTTTTCCTAAGTGCCTGTAATTCATTACAGATATGAGTTCCACAGCCAGTGTCATAAACCCATGATTTACGCTTAGTAAAGGAAAATAATTCAATAGTGAAGATACCTGAAGCACTAGCACTGCTAGCTTGCTTCTTCTTCACATTCAACTCGGCAAGATACTTGGGACAGTTCCTCTTCCAGTGCCCGACTTCATTACAATGATGACAGGTCTGGTCTTTAGCCAGATGCTCTTTCTTAGCCGGAGGGGTTTTCTTTGGTTTGGGGGGATTAGCAGCTTGCTTACCCTTGCCTTTACCATCAAACTTGCCTTTAGCTTGGTGCGATTTCTTAGCTTTCTGGATCCGACCCCCTTTATCATAAGGACATTTGGGTCATTGGCCTTCTTTGGAATCGTCTTCTCATATTCAATGAGCATAGCATGAAGTTCATTGACGCTTTTTTTCATAGAGTGCATGGTATAGTTTTGCACAAAACCCTCATATTCCTTCGTAAGGGATTTGAGAATCATGCCAACTTTTACCTCTTTATGATAAGCGTACTCCATCGAATCCAATTTATCAAAAATGCTCTTCATCTTGAGCACATGACTGCTAACCGATTTTCCAGATTCAAGTTTCATGTCATGGAGTTCCACGACTAAGTCGAACAGTTCCACTCCGGCTTGTTTTTCATACAAGGATTTAAGTTCTGTGATCATATCATATGGAGTGTAGAGCTCGAATTGTTTTTGAAGCTCGGGAGACATGCTCGCAAGCATCAAACAACAAACTTCATTGAATCTAGTGTACTGAATCCTATATTCAGCTTTTTCAGCTGTTGTGGATTCAACACTTGGTTCGGTTGGCCATTGCCTTTCAATGACATCCATGCGTTCCTCAACTCTTAGAACAATTCTCAGTTGACGATACCAGTCATTGAAATTTGATCCATTAAGCTTTTCTCTTTCAAACATTTGCCGAAAAGCATTGGTGTTTGTGGAAGGATTCATTGCCATCTACAAAACAGGTTAAGTTCAAAAATCAGTATTTTCGATAATAAATCCTTAAGAAATCAATTACCCAATGTTTATAAAATAAACAATTAATTTCATTAAGGCTAGGATCCAATTGACATACACTCATTTCATCAGTTGATCTACTAGAAATGATTGTACTCAAAAGGTAAGTGACGAGCAGTAATTGCATTACATGTGCAATTCCTAGTAAGAATGGGACCTACAAATGACACTTGATTCATCAAGCGATTTGTAGTCATGTTTTGTCCCATCTTTTGCCACGGGTTAAGGTCTCACCGCTTAACTCGCTTTAAGTCGTCCAACCAAGAACGCGCAAATTTGTCCACCACTGTGTACCAGTGAGTGGGATTTGCCATGCAACTGCCATTTCACCACTGTGTACCAGTGAGTAAAACAACAGCCACAAGTGTCCTTTACGAGTTGGGTGGCAATGACTTAAGTTTATTGGGTCAATCAATTTGATGTGTGATCAAAAAGTTATGTTTGAAGATTCATGCATATCTTCTAAACATAATATGTTTATAAAACTCATTTTTATTGCCTTTAAATACAAAAGAGCTCGGTAGCTCCATTTGAACTCACAAAGAAGCGCAAGGGCAAAGGTATGCGATAAACGCGATTTAAAAACCCGCCCTTTTAGGAGGCTAGCGCACTCCGACTTATACCTCTCTTAGAGTTTTGTTCAAATGGGTGAGCCGGTGTATCTTTTGATTTTAGGGCACCAATTTTATAAACAAAATCTTATTTCGATATATTTAGTCAAGTTTATTTTTCCAAAAACAATTTTGCACACAATTTTCATAAAAAGGCAAAATTAAACTTACTAAATTTACAACTTAACAATTAAGGTAATCAACCTAATTTTGGTCACTATGGTATAAGATTGACTCCTCTTTCATATGGAAAGAGACCACATTCATCAAGTTGCCTTGATTGCGTAAGCCAAAATTTCTATAACAAATTATCTACCATAAATAACAAGATGCTGATCTGGAAAATCCAGCAGCTTCACGACCAAATCTGGCCCTGAAGAAGGCCGAACTGGGATTAGCACAAAACATAAAAGTTGTAGCCCTATGAGTCAAGCATCTACTGTAAAGATTTCAGCTTCTAACTCCTTACGGTTGATTAGTTATGATTTTTTTAGTGAACTGGTGTCAAACAGGAATTTTCACAAAACATAATCACATTGTCACACAATTAGTTATTCAATTATCTAGCATAATTAACCCTAATGATCAAGATTTCATATCAATATATCTAAGTAATAATCATGAATAATTTTCATGAAAAATTCATGATTTTTACTTCTATTTAACAATTAAATAATTAAAAGTACACCATAAACGCATGCAATTATCACATAATAATGCTTAAAGATCAAAACTTGGAATTAGGGTTTTAAAAAAAAAAAATTTATTTAGATCTGATTTCGAAACATATATAAATAAATAAAATTAATTTTGTTTCCATTTAATTTAATATTAACCATTATAATAAAATAACAAAATTAATCTAAAATTTATATATAAATTTCGATCCTCATGAACCCTAACCCCCCTTCAAATTTTGATCTTTTTGGTAATTAATCATCACATAGTAGGCTCGTGATACCACTGTTGAATGTATAACAATTATCTTAATCAAATCACAAAGCACGCAACGGAAGATTAAACTATGCAATTAATTAATTAACCAAGGAAAGAAAGCATGTACCTTTACTTGAAGATAATAAAGCAAGAAACTTTATGAGGATTTGAAGTAAATCCCTCTACGTTTGCACACACGACACACGGATGTACGTATGCTAGTACTTGATCACGAACACTTGGCTTTCTCTTCTTGATTTGTCGAACAACTTAAACCGAAAATCCCTTTAGGGATTGCTTGCTACGGCCGAAAGAAGAGAAGAAGAAGGAGAGAATTGTGAGGGTTTTTCTTTTCTTGTAATTGTATATATAAAACCCCTTAACCTAAGCCTTGTATTTATAGGTATAGATTAGGGTTGATTTACTTGGAAAATAAGCTAGGATTAGGGTTTAAAACCCTATGCCAAAACCGGCCCCCTCCAAAAGAGGTTCTAGAATTCTCCTTTCAAATTACAAGATAACCCTTCCTCCGTTAACATGTAACATCCGTGAATTTTGACCCGTTGACTTTTTGTGTAATTTGACTAACAATCTTGTTGAATGAAATAATTGGGTCGTTTTGTGAATTAAATGACAATGTGTGTTACTCGGGTCGATAATACGTTTTGATGGGTGTTTAAATGTGTAACGATTGTATTTTGGCGGGAGAAGAGAAACGGGTCGGCCCGCGGGTAGTCCATGACCCACCAGCCACATTTGACCCATTTTTCCCCCTTATCCTTTCCTCCTCCCTTTCATTCTCTTATCTATCTATCTTATCTTCTCTCTTTCTCTCAAGTAAAAGAACCATCTCTTGTTCTTCACCATTTCTTGCATCAAATTAGTGTTGGAATGGTTATAACATAGAAATCATAGTCATCTTCATCTCACTTTCGCCTTATTGAAGAATCAAAGTCAAGTTCTAGCATTTTACCCATTTAGGTCAAAATTTGGGCTTGAGCTCAAGGAGAAGTTTTGGTAAGTCAAATTCATCCCATTTATACCTACTTATGTTTGTTATGCATTTCTAGTCATCTTGAACTTTTACAAGTCCTAAATCGGCTTAAATCTCGTTTTAGGTCAAATTAGGGTTTAAATTAGGGTTTGAAGGTTTTGGGTATGATTTTGATGTTTTGGTTGAATTTGTGGATTGGGTTATGTTTATTTATGGTTAATGGTGTTTATTTATGCTTCAAATCAAGTTACAAGGCTTTACAAATCGTTTGGTTTGGTTTGGGTCGATTTGGGGGTTTTGGTTTAGGTTTTCCTGCATATGCTGGTGCTGCTGCTGCTTCTGGTCAGAACTGGGCCACTGCGGCGCAGTGGCTTAGGCTAGCCCACTGCGGCACAGTGGCTAGGGCCTGGTCGTTTCTTGGTTAGCTCACTGCGGCGCAGTGGCTAGGGCCTGGTCGTTTCTTGGTTAGCTCACTGCGGCGCAGTGGTTAGGTTCTGTGAAATTATGCGCGTCGATTTTCAAATGTTAATAACTTTTGATCCGTAACTCCAAATAAGTCGTATGACCTATCGTTGGAATCGTAAGAGAGTCTAGTTTCTAGTATAACACTCTTTTTGTATGAATCCTTTCTCATTTCTAAAAAGGTCGAGTTGAATGCGTCTTGTTCCTACTCGTTTAAGTTGGAAAGGCGTTTAGGGTTGTGACTTGATCTAATTGTGCTAAACCAACTTGTTTATGATTGTAGAGTTGACATTATGGTATATTGATGTATAATTATAGGTTGTGGACGTGTGGACCGTAATACTCGCTTGTAATCTTATACTAGCTTTTTTGTCGGACAAGGTGAGTTTCGTATCTCCCTACTCGCTTGAGATTCGGGCTGAAAAGTGTAAACTTGCGTGTTTACTTACGTTGTTGATTGATTGATTGATTGACTTGGTTTATGTTTGTTAAGTATTTTGTTAGTATTAGGAATTGACGTACATACATGATAGTCGGTTATACCTTCATTGGGTTTTAGATGTGGTGGGAAGGCTGCGGGTGACCCTATATATAAGCATCTGAGACTCGAGGGAAGTAGAATCCTCTTAAGTGTATGTACGTATAGTTGGTTTAAATTGAAATTGATTTATGATCGGTGATTATTGATTGTTGGTTCACGTTCGTTGAATGTTGATTAGTGGCTTATAACTTACGATTATTGATTGTTGGTTCAAGTTCATCGTATATTGATTGTTGGTTCATGACTGATGCATTTACATTTGATTGTAAGCATTGCATACATTATTGATAACCCTCGGCAGGGGATTGCCGACATCCTGGTGCATAGATGTATGCACCCATTTTGGATGTAGTGCCTGACTCCGAGTATATAGACATATATATCTCGATGATTTTGAGATACAGCCTTGTTCATTGTGATGACAGAAGGGTATCGTTGCATTGGTGACTGGCGTTCACGCATAAGATAGGCATGTTGACTTATTTATGCATTTGGTACTTGCATTTGATCTTCATATCATTGAGCATTCATTTACACGCATTTACGTACTTATGAAATTTGTTGATTGGATATTGTTGTGTTACTTAGAGGCTCACTGTAAGTCACGTCTAGCCTCTACTTGTACATTATGATTATTGTTTATGGTTCCTTGTGGACCATTACTACGAACTCACCAACTTGTGTTGACTATGCTTAGTACACTTTTCAGGTAATCAGGTTAATCCTGGGCGTGGAGTATAGTTGCTTGCTTGCTTGCTGTTTAACCCGGGCATTGGACTTGATGAATCAAGGATTCATAGACCTTCTCTTTTGCATTATACTTAGGATTAATTGCCATCTTTTGAATGCTCCTTTTGTATTTTGGTACTTGTTTCGTCTTTGTAATGGATTCACTGAATCTTTATTTGCATTTAGTTCTTGTTCTATTGTAATTCCACCTTGTGCTATATGATTTCCGTGATATTCCGAGCCTCGGCTTGGGGTGTTACAGAATGGTGGCCCATGCGTGGTCGTAGAGAATTAGGCGGTTTGACCTAGACTACGACTTAAGTTAAAACTCTTCATATAGCATGCATGGTTAGGAAATTTGTGTGCAATGTGAATTTTGTAAATCCCCGTGTGAGTTCGTAGTTAAGACCACTTGTGTGTTAGCTTGAATTCAAGGTGATGATTGTAGATTATGGTTAATATGGGTTGTTGTTGTTAATTGTTGGAACTAATGTGATGATTTAGGGCAAAATGATGGGATGCCATTAACTTAGTATAATATTGTGGCAACCCTAAAAGAACCCGATCAACTCTTTTATGGTTACCCGATATTATAGCAAGTTCATGACATCGTGGATTGCGCACGTGTGGCTTAAAGTATAATAAGGAACCGATATGCGTAATGGAAGTTGATTAGGTGGAAGGTTAGCCGTTGGTACACCTTGTATACATACCCGGTCAATAACTAGAGAGCATATCGAATTCGGATTATACTTTGAATCATTCGTGTTAGTTGTTTGATTGCATGATGTAATGAGCATGATTACTTGATGTTATGATATGTAAAAATCCCTTATGATGCTAACACTTTTGCCTTAGCATAATGTTATGAAATGTGTATGTAGTATCGGTATGAAAGCATCGACTACTTGTGTGACTAACATGTGAGCATTTGAGACTAACTCTCGGGTCAACGTGTCACTTGTTTTATAGAAATGGCGAGACCCAGGAGAACCGGAACGAACTATAGGGCTGAAGAGGAAGAACCTCAACCGGAGGTACAAGGAGGTAGGGGCCGTGGTAGGGGCCGTGGCAGAGGTCGTGGTAGGGGCCAAGGAAGGGGTCGTGGTGAGGTCCCTGAGCCAAACATGGCCGAGGTGATTGCTCAAACGATCGCCAATATCATGCCAACCATTATTGCTCAAGTCATGGCAAATCTTGGGCAAAATAACGTGGCTCAAAACAACGAAGCTCCAGAAAATGAACATAATGAAAATGCCCAACCTCATGCCGAAGAAAATGAAGAAGAGGGACCGGTGGGAATTGGAAACGGTATGCCCATGTATAATCAACAGGGAGGATACCGTCAAGGGTGTGTATTTAAAGACTTTAAAAGTTGTGGGGCACCGGAGTTTGATGGGAAAGGTGGTCCCACGGAATGTATAAGATGGTTTGAGGCGATAGAGGCGGTGATCGAAAGGAGTCATTGCACCTATGATGACCGGATTTTCTACGCATCCGGCATGTTTAGACATGATGCCTTGAGTTGGTGGAACCAGGAAATAACGTTGGGACGGACTTATAATTTGGAGTGGATTGACTTCAAGAACAAAGTGAAAGCAAAGTTTTGTCCTCCGTATGAACTACAAAACTTGACCATCGAGTTTGCTAATCTCAACATGGAGGGAGCCGATTACAAGGGCTATGTTAGACGATTTCAAGAGTTGTCTACCCTCATTCCTCACTTGGTAGGTACCGAGCCTCAGGCCATCCAGAAGTTCGTATTGGGCTTGAATCCTCAAGTCCGATCATATGTAAACTCTAACATGCCTACTTCTTTGGCTAATGCGGTTAACCAAGCCGGGAGTGTGACTGAAGATTTATTGAGGAGTGGTGTTTTGAGCAAGTCCTCAACGAACAAGAGGAAAGAAGTGGGAGAGTCGAGTGGGGTAAAGAAGATGGGAAAGTTTGACCCTAGAAATGCTAATAGGGGTAGGGTGATGGCGGCGGTGGAACCGGCTAAGAAGGCTTATTTTGGGCCTCATCCTTTCTGTGGGAGATGTAACAGGCATCATCCCGCCAATAACCAATGTGGAGCATGCTTTAATTGCAATCAACTCGGGCACGAAGCTAGAAATTGTAGAGCTCCAAGGGCGGGTCCAATGAATGTGGCTCCCGTTCGGGCCGTTCCTCCTCAAGGTAACCAAAGAAGAGGCGAATGTTTTGAATGTGGTAGCCGTGACCACTACCGTAATAATTGTCCTCGATGGGTGGGACAACAAGTTCAAGTAGCCGTTCACCCCAATCAACTCCAAATGGTCGGGCCTAACCAAAACCGGGGACAACAAGGCCATCAAGTGCAACCACGCGGCCGAGCCTTTGCGGCCAATGTAAATGAAGCCCGCAACGATCCCAACGTAGTAGTAGGTACCTTTCTCCTTAATGGTCACTATGCCACCGTCCTATTTGATTCCGGGGCCGATTATAGCCTCGTGTCTTCTAATTTTGTTCCTTTGATTGATGTGAATCCTTGTGCTTTAAACTATGTGCTTGATATTGAAATGGTAAACGGATCACTAACTAGGATTAGTCAAATACTTCGCGACTGTGTCTTGACTTTGGAAGATGTCGATTTCTTCATAGACCTTATGCCTTTGGATATTGGGAGTTTTGATGTTATTGTGGGTATGGATTGGTTAACGGAGGTGAAAGCGACTATTGATTGTGGTGAGAGAGTTGTTAAGATACCTTTGACTAACGGTAGAATTCTTAGGGTTCAAGGTGAAATCTCCGATTCCTCAAATTCTAAGGTCTTTAGTGCTACCGTCACAAGGGTAGAATTGAAGACCGTTCCTATTGTTTGTGAATTTCCCGATGTTTTTCCGGATGACTTGCCGGGGTTACCTCCAACTCGTGAACTAGATTTTCGTATTAATCTTATCCCCGAAGCCGCGCCCGTAGCAAAAGCTCCTTATAGGCTAGCTCTAACCGAAATGCAAGAGCTACAAACTCAACTCAAGGAACTCCAAGAGAAGGGTTTCATTCGCCCTAGTCAATCTCCTTGGGGTGCTCCTGTTCTCTTCGTCAAAAAGAAAGATGGGTCCTTCAGAATGTGTATCGACTACCGGGAATTAAACAAGCTCACAGTGAAGAACTGGTATCCCCTCCCAAGAATCGATGACTTATTTGATCAACTTCAAGGTGCTAAGCACTTTTCAAAAATCGATCTTCGCTCGGGTTATCATCAACTCCGGGTACATGAAGATGATATCCCCAAGACGGCTTTTCGCACAAGGTATGGTCATTTTGAATTCACCGTGATGCCTTTTGGGTTGACTAATGCACCGGCGGTGTTCATGGACTTGATGAACCGGGTGTGTCAACCATACTTAGACAAGCCTGTCATTGTGTTCATTGATGACATACTTGTATACTCGAAGACAAAGGAGGAGCATGTTGAGCACTTGCGTGAGGTGCTTGAACTACTAAGAGAAGAGAAGTTGTATGCCAAATTCTCCAAGTGCGAGTTTTGGTTGGAAGGTCCACTTCCTTGGTCACGTAGTGAGCAAGGATGGTATTCATGTGGATCCAAGCAAGATTGAAGCGGTCAAGAATTGGAGAAGACCCGAAACGCCATCCGAGATCCGTCAATTCCTTGGATTGGCGGGTTACTATAGAAGATTCATTGAAAACTTCTCCCGTATTGCACAACCACTCACCCTCTTGACTAAAAAAGATAGAAACTTTGAATGGGGCGAAAAACAAGAAAACGCCTTCCACACTCTTAAAGATATGTTATGTGACGCTCCTATTTTGACGCTACCGGATGGAATCAAAGATTTTGTTGTTTATTGTGATGCTTCGGGGCAAGGGTTGGGTTGTGTTCTTATGCAAAAGGGTAAAGTCATTGCTTATGCCTCTCGTCAATTGAAGGTGCACGAGAAGAACTACCCGACACATGATTTGGAATTGGGAGCGGTTGTGTTTGCTTTGAAGTGTTGGAGGCATTATCTCTATGGCACCAAATGTGTGATTTATACCGATCACAAAAGTCTCCAACACATCTTCAACCAAAGTGAATTAAATATGAGGCAAAGGCGTTGGTTAGAACTATTTAGTGATTATGATTGTGACATCCGTTATCACCCGGGCAAGGCAAATGTAGTAGCCGATGCCTTGAGCCGAAAGGAGAGAGTGAAACCAAGACGGCTAGAGCTATGAGCCTCACGGTAGGGCCGAATATTCGTGATCGGATCATTGAAGCCCAAATTCAAGCCACCCTACCGGAAAACTTTGGAAACGAGAACCTAGATGGCATGGAACAACAATTCGACCGGAAGAATGATAATGGGCTATACATGGTTGAAAGACTTTGGGTTCCTATTTTCGGCGACTTAAGAACACTTATTATGAATGAAGCTCACCTATCGCCTTATTCGGTCCATCCCTGGTCGGATAAGATGTACTTTGACTTGAAAGATTTGTATTGGTGGCCGGGCATGAAGCGTGATGTGGCTAGGTATGTGAGTGAGTGTCTTACTTGCTTACAAGTCAAAGCCGATCACAAGAAGCCACCCGGTTTGTTGGTATAACCGGTGATGCCCGAATGGAAGTGGGAACATATCTCAATGGACTTCATTACTAAGCTACCGAAGACAAGAAGCGGTCGTGACACGATTTGGGTGATAGTAGATCGGTTAACGAAGTCGGCTCACTTTTTAGCCATTCGCGAAACCGATAAATTTGACACTTTGGCTCGTTTGTACATCAAGGAAGTAATATCTAAGCATGGAGTGCCGATTTCTATCATTTCCGATAGGGATGCCCGTTTCAAATCAAAATTTTGGGAAGCCTTTCAAAAAGCCATGGGCACTCGACTTGACATGAGTACGGCGTTTCACCCTCAAACGGATGGGCAAACCGAGAGAACCATTCAAACACTTGAAGACATGTTGAGGGCATGTGCAATTGATTTTGGTGGAAGTTGGGAGGACCATTTGCCGCTAGTCGAGTTTTCATACAACAATAGTTATCATGCTACCATTCAAATGGCGCCCTTTAAGGCATTGTATGGTAGGATATGTCGTTCTCCCCTAGCTTGGGCGGAAATTGGAGAGAGTCAACTAATCGGGCCCGAAATTGTGATTGAAACGACTAAGGTAATATCTCAAATTAAGGAAAAGTTGCAATTGGCCCGTGAGCGTCAAAAGAAGTATGCCGATGTGAGGCGAAGACCGTTGGAGTTTGAAGTTGGTGATTATGTACTTTTGAAGGTATCGCCTTGGAAGGGTGTTGTACGTTTTGTGAAGCGGGGAAAACTTGCGCCAAGGTATATTGGTCCTTTCAAGATTCTTGAACGGGTTGGGAAAGTTGCTTATCGGCTAGAATTGCCTCAAGAGCTTAACGGTGTGCATGATGTGTTTCATATTTGTAATTTGCGCAAGTGTTTGGCGGATCCTACACATCATGTACCTATGGACGAAATTAGGGTTGATTCGAATTTGAACTTTGTTGAAGAGCCGGTAGAGATCTTGGATCGTCAAGAAAAGAAACTCAAGAGCAAACGCTACACGATTGTTAAGGTTAGATGGAATGCTAGACGTGGAGCCGAGTTCACTTGGGAGCGAGAGGATCATATGAAGTCTAAGTATCCGCATTTATTTAGTAATTAGTGTTTTGTTGAATTTCGGGATGAAATTCTTTCAACGGGGGAATAATGTAACATCCGTGAATTTTGACCCGTTGACTTTTGTGTAAATTGACTAACAAACTTGTTGAATGAAATAATTGGGTCGTTTTGTGAATTAAATGACAACGTGTGTTATTCGGGTCGATAATACGTTTTGATGAGTGTTTAAATGTGTAACGATTGTATTTTGGCGGGAGAGGAGAAACGGGTCGGCCCGCGGGTAGTCCATGACCCACCAGCCACATTTGACCCATTTTTCCCCCTTATCCTCCCTTCATTCTCTTATCTATCTATCTTTCTATCTTCTCTCTTTCTCTCAAGTAAAAAGCAAGACAATTTCATCTCTTGTTCTTCACCATTTCTTGCATCAAATTAGTGTTGGAACGGTTTTAACATAGAAATCATAGCCATCTTCATCTCACCTTCGCCTTGTTGGAGAATCAAAGTCAAGTTCTAGCATTTTACCCATTTAGGTCAAAATTTGGGCTTCAGCTCGAAGAGACTGGCCGAGCCGGGACCGGTGGAAGTCTTGCTACAGATCTCTAATTTCGGGTTCTAGCTCAAGGAGAAGTTTTGGTAAGTCAAATTCATCCCATTTATACCTACTTATGTTTGTTTATGCATTTCTAGTCATCTTGAACTTTACAAGTCATAAATCGGCTTAAATCTCGTTTGGGTCAAATTAGGGTTTAAATTAGGGTTTGAAGGTTTTGGGTATGATTTTGATGTTTTGGTTGAATTTGTGGATTGGGTTATGTTTATTTATGGTTAATGGTGTTTATTTATGCTTCAAATCAAGTTACAAGGCTTTACAAATCGTTTGGTTTGGTTTGGGTCGATTTGGGGGTTTTGGTTTAGGTTTTCCTGCATATGCTGGTGCTGCTGCTGCTTCTGGTCAGAACTGGGCCACTGCGGCGCAGTGGCTTAGGCTAGCCCACTGCGGCGCAGTGGCTAGGGCCTGGTCGTTTCTTGGTTAGCTCACTGCGGCGCAGTGGTTAGGTTCTGTGAAATTATGCGCGTCGATTTTCAAATGTTAATAACTTTTGATCCGTAACTCCAAATAAGTCGTATGACCTATCGTTGGAATCGTAAGAGAGTCTAGTTTCTAGTAGTAACACTCTTTTTGTATGAATCCTTTCTCATTTCTAAAAAGGTCGAGTCGAATGCGTCTTGTTCCTACTCGTTTAAGTTGGAAAGGCGTTTAGGGTTGTGACTTGACCTAATTGTGCTAAACCAACTTGTTTATGATTGTAGAGTTGACATTATGGTATATTGATGTATAATTATAGGTTGTGGACGTGTGGACCATAATACTCGCTTGTAATCTTAGTTTATATTTTGTTAAGTATCTAGTAATATTAGGATAGACGTACATACATGAAAGTCGGTTATGCCTTCATTGGGTTTTAGATGTGGTGGGAAGGCTGCGGGTGACCCTATATATAAGCATCCGAGACTCGAAGGAAGTAGAATCCTCTTAAGTGTATGTACGTATAGTTGGTTTAAATTGAAATTTGATTTATGAACGGTGATTATTGATTGTTGGTTCACGTTCGTTGAATGTTGATTAGTGGCTTATAACTTACGATTATTGATTGTTGGTTCAAGTTCATCGTATATTGATTGTTGGTTCATGACTGATGCATTTACATTTGATTGTAAGCATTGCATACATTATTGATAACCCTCGGCAGGGGATTGCCGACATCCTGGTGCATAGATGTATGCACCCATTTTGGATGTAGTGCCTGACTCCGAGTATATAGACATATATATCTCGATGATTTTGAGATACAGCCTTGTTCATTGTGATGACAGAAGGGTATCGTTGCATTGGTGACTGGCGTTCACGCATAAGATAGGCATGTTGACTTATTTATGCATTGGTACTTGCATTTGATATTCATATCATTGAGCATTCATTTACACGCATTTACGTACTTATGAAATTTTGTTGATTGGATATTGTTGTGTTACTTAGGAGGCTCACTGTAAGTCACGTCTAGCCTCTACTTGTACATTATGATTATTGTTTATGGTTCTTGTGGACCATTACTACGAACTCACCAACCTTGTGTTGACTATGCTTAGTACACTTTTCAGGTAATCAGGTTAATCCTGGGCGTGGAGTATAGTTGCTTGCTTGCTTGCTGTTTAACCCGGGCATTAGACTTGATGAATCAAGGATTCATAGACCTTCTCTTTTGCATTATACTTAGGATTAATTGCCATCTTTTGAATGCTCCTTTTGTATTTTGGTACTTGTTTCGTATTTGTAATGGATTCACTGAATCTTTATTTGCATTAAGTTCTTGTTCTATTGTAATTCCACCTTGTGCTATATGATTTCCGTGATATCGAGCCTCGGCTTGGGGTGCCATTAGTATTTTACCGTTAACATTTAACAAACGGTCGTTAGTTCAATTCGTGATCCAATTAATTAATAAATTACACTAACATATTAATTAATTATAAATACATTTGTGTCGAGACGTGTGACCCCGTAGGCTTAAATCATTTCCGGACATACGTTCATTTTACGTGATCATATACTAACGTTTCATGAAACAATATTACTTCAAATCTTTTGAGTTTGTTATTAATGAATTGAAAATTTGTGTCTTGTAGTTTCTAAGAGCTCTGCAAGTGTACTTCAATGGCTTTAACTTAAAGCACATAGGTCTCGATAAGAATAAGAATGGCTATAAAGGGTATGTATATATACTAGCCTCATGGCCCATCCATCATTTTAAATCAATAGTTGCTCGGTTTTGTTTGAGTGTTTTACTAAAATAAAACATTGGTTTTGTTGGAATATATAACTAAATATCATCATTCACGAGTACGCAACGGAAGCAAATTAAACCATGTAATCAAATAATTAACCTTGAAATAGGATTAAGGAATACCTCTTAATGTAGAAGATAAAGTAAAGAAACTTTAAAAGGATTTGAAGTAAATCCCTCTACGATTGCACACACAACACTCGAATGTATGCGTGCTAGCACTTGATCACGAACCGGCAACGATTGGCTTGCTCCTTCTTCTTGCTTTGATCGAAATCACCAAGAACCCTAAAGGGTTAAGAATTTCGGCTATATGAACCGAAAAAGAGAAGAGAGAGAGATATTTAGGGTTCTTGAAAACCCTTGAGAATTGAATGAGAAAAACAATTAGCTTAGGCCTCTATTTATAGGATTAGGTTAACTTGATGACCAAGTTTAGGGTTTTGGAAAACCCCCCTCCCCTTGTGGCCGTCCCCTCTAGAGAACATTCTAGAGGGTTTCCTAATTGTTTTCTTAATTGTAATTATTTACAATTAATTATCTCCTCCGTTAAGTCCGTCAGTTAAGTACCGTTAACTATTTAACATTTAACGGACGACCGTTAGATTTTCGTGATCTAATTAATTAATAAATTACATTAATTATATTAATTAATTATAATTACATTTGTGTCGAGACGTGTGACCCCGTAGGCTTAAATACTTTCCGGACATACGTTCATTTTACGTGATCACATACTAACAGCTCCCACTTGAGCTCGTAACAAATGAAGGTAATAACATTGGTTAGCGTCTAGCAACACGCCAATGCTCCCAGAAATATTTAAGTATAGTTTCTTAAAATATATTTAAATGGTTGAGGCATTTATTATCCCTTTGTTCAGATACCGTGTTAAACATTAATATGGATCAATGTCATTTCATGATTTAACGATTCTGTTTCTCATTTCATCACTACTTAAGATTACCAAATATAATCGAGACACATCTGGATTCATTTGGACATGGCATGTAAACATCTTAAATAGTCCCAATGAGGGGCCCAGTGGTATCATTCTCCAACTATCAGTTGGAGGAACAAATCCTGTATTGACTACACGTGTCAGTCATCATACTCAATACACTTTCTGAAAATAGCCCTTTATGTACTCCCTTATTCAGGAGAGTTAGAACTATATCAAGTAAGTGCAATCCATACATGCTGACCTGCTTGTATCTCAAGTCAAAGGATCAATAAAGTAACCATTTACGAATTTCACTTAATGATGCCGATCCATAAAGTGATAAATTCGTTAGTGGGGTAGTCCGATATGCATCATATGGATACCATGTGAGTTTGGTGGACCAGCCATTATATATTCAAAGAATATAACCAATCGCTCAGATTTGTCTTAGTTTAATTATATTCCCATATAATTAATCGACAATGGACAATTTAGAATATTTAATAAAATATTCAAGGATTAAACATGCAAATATAGGATACAATTAATATTAAATGAAATCAAACATATCAAGTACTTTATTTCATTATGAAAAATATAAATTGTTTAACATCCCTTATCCAAATACCGAAACAACAGATTTACATGAAATAACTAGCTAATTTAAGTCCTATGCCCTCGGCATGCCTTTCAAGCTTGGACCTAGTCAAGGCTTTTGTGAAAGGATCAGCTAAGTTAAAATCTGTGTGAACTTTGAGTAATTTGATCTCTCCTAGTTCGATCCGCTCACGAACATAGTGATATCTTCTAGCATAATGTCTGGCACCTTTCTGAGCTCCGGGCTCGTTGGCAATGATTAATGCACCAGTGTTATCACAGTACATATCAGTGGGTAAGTCACTTGAGGGATCACGTCAAGCCCGCTAATGAACTTCCTTATCCAGACTGCTTCCATTGCGGCTTCTGAGGCGGCAATGTACTCAGACTCTGTTGCAGACATGGCAACTGTGGTTTGCTTCTTGCTTTTCCAATCCACAGCACCTCCATTAAGAACGAAGACGAATCCTGACTGAGACTTCGTGTCATCTCTATCAGTTTGAAATCCAGCATCACAGTATCCGGTCACTTTGAGCTCTAAGTCTGGATTTCCTCCATACACCAAAAACATATCTTTAGTAGCCCGTAGGTACTTCAGAATGTTCTTAACAGCAGTCCAGTGGCTTTCACCTGGATTCTGTTGATATCGGCTAACGATGTTTTGCGCGAACGCCACATCGGGTCTAGTGCATCTAACCGCATACATAATAGATCCCACAGCCGAAGCATAAGGAACTCTTTGCATACGCTCCACCTCATTAGGTGTATTAGCACCCTGTTTGACAGATAAACTAAGTCCTTCTTGCATAGGTGTAAACCCACGCTTAGATTCTCCATCTTGAATCGCTTCAAGATCTTATCAATATAAGCACTTTGACTTAGTCCAATTAATCGCTTTGATCTATCTCGGTAGATCTTGATTCCAAGAATAAATGCCGCTTCTCCTAAATCTTTCATGGCAAAACACTTTCCAAGATGGGATTTAACATCTTGCAACATTGGAATGTGTTTTCCTATGATCAATATGTCATCAACATATAAGACAAGGAAAGTAACATTACTCCCACTAGCTTTGCGATATACACATGGCTCATCGGGATTTTGAACGAAACCAAACTTTTTGATTTCTTCATCAAACCGCTTGTTCCAACTTTGTGATGCTTGCTTTAGTCCATAAATGGACCTTTGAAGCTTGCATACTTTGTTGGGATGTTTTGGATCAATAAAACCTTCAGGTTGATCCATATAGACTTCTTCATCAAGTAACCATTTAAGAAGGCAGTCTTAACATCCATTTGCCATATCTCAAAGTCATAGTATGCAGCTATGGCTAAGAGAATCCTAATAGCTCTAATGTCCGCAACTGGAGAAAAGGTCTCATCATAGTCAACACCGAAACGTTGAGTATAACCTTTCACCACGAGACGAGCTTTATAGGTGTGTACATTTCCATCCATGTCCGTCTTCTTCTTGAAGATCCACTTACACCCAACAGTTTGAGCATTTTGTGGAAGATCAACCAAGCTCCAGACTTGATTGTCTTTCATGGATTTCATTTCCACCTTCGTAGCTTCAAGCCATTTGTCAGATTCCGGATCTGATAATGCTGCTTTGAAATTCAGAGGCTCATCGAGATCTCCTAAAACGTTTTCTTCTACCATCAGACATAATCTGTCAGTAGGACGTCTTGTCCTTTCGGACCTACGAAGTGGAATCGCTTCATCATCATCGACTTGAGGTTCATCACTTTGAACATTTCCCCCCCCCAAGTTGATGATTGCTAGGAGCTTCAGAAGGTGACACATCTTCCTCTTGAGTCTCATCAAGTTCTACAACCCTCCCACTGTTCTCTTGAGCTAAGTTCTTTTCAAAGAATTCGGCATATCGAGCAACGCGAACAGTGTTTTTGACGGGATCATAGAAGTCGTAACCCATCGTTTCCTTAGGGTATCCGACAAAGATGCACTTAGTAGTTCTGGGTTCAAGTTTGTCAGGCGTATCGCGCTTCACAAGTGCCTCACATCCCCAGACTCTTAAGTAAGACAGATTAGGGACATCTCCATGCCATAATTCATATGGTGTCTTGTCAACCTTCTTGGTTGGAACCATATTGAGAATGCGTACAACAGTCTCTAGAGCATAATCCCAAAACGAAAATGGGAGAGTCGTAAGGCTCATCATAGATCTCACCATGTCTAGCAAGGTTCGATTTCTCCTTTCAGTACCATTATAATCAATAGCATCAAAATAACGAACATTATTTTTAGAAACTGAAATACCATTATAATCAATAGCATCAAAATAACGAACATTATTTTTAGAAACTGAAATACCATTATAATCAATACACAAAATAATGAACATTATTTTTAGAAACTGAAATACCATTATAATCAATACACAAAATAATGAACATTATTTTTAGAAACTGAAATACCATTATAATCAATAGCATCAAAATAACGAACATTATTTTTAGAAACTGAAATACCATTATAATCAATAGCATCAAAATAACGAACATTATTTTTAGAAACTGAAATACCATTATAATCAATAGCATCAAAATAACGAACATTATTTTTAGAAACTGAAATACCATTATAATCAATACACAAAATAATGAACATTATTTTTAGAAACTGAAATACCATTATAATCAATAGCATCAAAATAACGAACATTATTTTTAGAAACTGAAATACCATTATAATCAATAGCATCAAAATAACGAACATTATTTTTAGAAACTGAAATACCATTATAATCAATACACAAAATAATGAACATTATTTTTAGAAACTGAAATACCATTATAATCAATAGCATCAAAATAACGAACATTATTTTTAGAAACTGAAATACCATTATAATCAATACACAAAATAATGAACATTATTTTTAGAAACTGAAATACCATTATAATCAATACACAAAATAATGAACATTATTTTTAGAAACTGAAATACCATTATAATCAATAGCATCAAAATAACGAACATTATTTTTAGAAACTGAAATACCATTATAATCAATAGCATCAAAATAACGAACATTATTTTTAGAAACTGAAATACCATTATAATCAATAGCATCAAAATAACGAACATTATTTTTAGAAACTGAAATACCATTATAATCAATACACAAAATAATGAACATTATTTTTAGAAACTGAAATACCATTATAATCAATAGCATCAAAATAACGAACATTATTTTTAGAAACTGAAATACCATTATAATCAATAGCATCAAAATAACGAACATTATTTTTAGAAACTGAAATACCATTATAATCAATACACAAAATAATGAACATTATTTTTAGAAACTGAAATACCATTATAATCAATAGCATCAAAATAACGAACATTATTTTTAGAAACTGAAATACCATTATAATCAATACACAAAATAATGAACATTATTTTTAGAAACTGAAATACCATTATAATCAATACACAAAATAATGAACATTATTTTTAGAAACTGAAATACCATTATAATCAATAGCATCAAAATAACGAACATTATTTTTAGAAACTGAAATACCATTATAATCAATAGCATCAAAATAACGAACATTATTTTTAGAAACTGAAATACCATTATAATCAATAGCATCAAAATAACGAACATTATTTTTAGAAACTGAAATACCATTATAATCAATACACAAAATAATGAACATTATTTTTAGAAACTGAAATACCATTATAATCAATAGCATCAAAATAACGAACATTATTTTTAGAAACTGAAATACCATTATAATCAATAGCATCAAAATAATGAACATTATTTTTAGAAACTGAAATACCATTATCATTAAAAACATTAATGAATCCGTTGTTTTTCAACAAAGAAACTGAAACTACACCTCTAGTAATAGATGGTGCATAATGACAATTGTCTAAAACAATAATTAAACCGGAAGGAAGAACTAAATGATATTCTCCAATAGCTTCAACAGGTGCTGGTAGACCATTGCCCACGAACAACTGCAAAGCTCCGGGCTTCAGCTTCCTCTTTTTCCTAAGTGCCTGTAATTCATTACAGATATGAGTTCCACAGCCAGTGTCATAAACCCATGATTTACGCTTAGTAAAGGAAAATAATTCAATAGTGAAGATACCTGAAGTACTAGCACCGCTAGCTTGCTTCTTCTTCACATTCAACTCGGCAAGATACTTGGGACAGTTCCTCTTCCAGTGCCCGACTTCATTACAATGATGACAGGTCTGGTCTTTAGCCGGATGCTCTTTCTTAGCCGGAGGGGTTTTCTTTGGTTTTGGGGCATAAGCAACTTGCTTACCTTTGCCTTTACCATCAAACTTTCCTTTAGCTTGGTGCGATTTCTTAGCTTTCTGGATCCGACCCCCTCTTATCATAAGAACATTTGGGTCATTGGCCTTCTTTGGAATCGTTTTCTCATATTCAATGAGCATAGCATGAAGTTCAGTGACGCTCATTTTCATAGAGTGCATGGTATAGTTTTGCACAAAACCCTCATATTCCTTAGTAAGGGATTTGAGAATCATGCCAATTTTTACCTCTTTATGATAAGCGTACTCCATCGAATCCATTTTGTCAAAAATGCTCTTCATCTTGAGCACATGACTGCTAACCGACTTTCCAGATTCAAGTTTCATGTCATGGAGTTCCACGACTAAGTCGAATAGTTCCACTCCAGCTTGTTTTTCATAGACGGATCTAAGTTCTCTGATCATATCATATGGAGTGTAATTCTCGAATTGTTTCTGAAGCTCGGGAGACATGCTCGCAAGCATTAAACAACAAACTTCATTGAATCTAGTGTATTGAACTCTATATTCAGTTCTTTCAGCTGCTGTTGATTCAGCACCTGGTTCGGTTGGCCATTGCCTTTCAATAACATCCATGCGTTCTTCAACTCTTAGAACAATTCTCAGTTGACGATACCAGTCATTGAAATTTGATCCATTAAGCTTTTCTCTTTCAAACATTTTCCGAAAAGCATTGGTGTTTGTGGAAGGATTCATTGCCATCTACAAAACAGATTAAGTTCAAAAATCAGTATTTTCGATAATAAATCCTTAAGAAATCAATTACCCAATGTTTATAAAATAAACAATTAATTTCATTAAGGCTAGGATCCAATTGACATACAATCATTTCATCAGTTGATCTGCTAGAAATGATTGTACTCAAAAGGTAAGTGACGAGCAGTAATTGCATTACATGTGCAATTCCTAGTAAGCATGGGACTTACAAATGACACTTGATTCATCAAGTGATTTGTAGTCATGTTTTGTCCCATCTTTTGCCACGGGTCAAGGTCTCACCGCTTAACTCGCTTTAAGTCGTCCAACCAAGAACGTGCAAATTTGTCCACCACTGTGTACCAGTGAGTAGGATTTGCCATGCAACTGCCATTTCACCACTGTGTACCAGTGAGTAAAACAACAGCCACAAGTGTCCTTTACGAGTTGGATGGCAATGACTTAAGTTTATTGGGTCAATCAATTTGATGTGTGATCAAAAAGTTATGTTTGAAGATTCATGCATATCTTCTAAACATAATATGTTTATAAAACTCATTTTTATTGCCTTTAAATACAAAAGAGCTCGGTAGCTCCATTTGAACGCACAAAGAAGCGCAAGGGCAAAGGTTTGCGATGGACGCAATTAAAAACCCGCCCTTTTAGAAGGCTAGCGCACTCCGACTTATACCTCTCTTAGAGTTTGTTCAAATGGGTGAGCCGGTGTATCTTTTGATTTTAGGGCACCAATTTTATAAACAAAATCATTATTTCAATATAATTTAGTCAAGTTTAATTTTCCAAAAACAATTTTGCACACAATTTTCTTAAAGGGCAAAACTAAACTTACTAAACATAAACACGTAACAATTAGGTATCCATCCTTGGTTAGGCCACTATGGTTTAAGATTGGCTCCCTTTTCTCAAGGAAAAGGACCACATACATCAAGTAAACTTGATTGCGTAAGCCAAAATTTAATAACAAATTTATCACATAAACACATAAGGTGCTGATCGGAAAATTCCAGCAGCTTCACGACCCATTTAGGCCTAGAGGATGGCCGAACTGGGCTTAGCACAGAACTACAAAGTTGTAGCCCTATGAGTCTAGTATCTACAGTTCAAAGGACGACTTCTAACTCCTCACGGATTAAAAGATATGGTCGTTTTAGTGGACTGGTGTCAAGCAGCAATATTAACAAATAATTATCACATTGTCAAACAATTAATTATTTTAATTATCCACCTAAATAGACCTAGTGATCAAGTAATTTTATCATTATAACTAAGTAATAATCATGAATTATTTGCATGTAAAAACTCATGATTATTACTTCTATTTAACAATTAAAATAAAGGTAATCCATAAACGCATGCAATTAACACATTAATCATGCAATAAATCAAAACTTGCAATTAGGGTTTCCAAAAAAAACAATTTTTTTTTTATTTATCAGATTTTCGAATTAGGGTTTATCAAAAAAAATAATTTTATTTTTTATTTCATTATTTTATTACAATTAAACCAATTAATTAATAAAATAATCAAAATAATTACATAAAAATTCGAAAAATATGAAACCCTAACCCCCCTTCAAGTTTTGATTTTTAGGTAATTAAAAATCACATGGGTGGCTCGTGATACCACTGTTGGAATATATAACTAAATATCATCATTCACGAGTACGCAACGGAAGCAAATTAAACCATGTAATCAAATAATTAACCTTGAAATAGGATTAAGGAATACCTCTTAATGTAGAAGATAAAGTAAAGAAACTTTAAAAGGATTTGAAGTAAATCCCTCTACGATTGCACACACAACACTCGAATGTATGCGTGCTAGCACTTGATCACGAACCGACAACGATTGGCTTGCTCCTTCTTCTTGCTTTGATCGAAATCACCAAGAACCCTAAAGGGTTAAGAATTTCGGCTATATGAACCGAAAAAGAGAAGAGAGAGAGATATTTAGGGTTCTTGAAAACCCTTGAGAATTGAATGAGAAAAACAATTAGCTTAGGCCTCTATTTATAGGATTAGGTTAACTTGATGACCAAGTTTAGGGTTTTGGAAAACCCCCCTCCCCTTGTGGCCGTCCCCTCTAGAGAACATTCTAGAGGGTTTCCTAATTGTTTTCTTAATTGTAATTATTTACAATTAATTATCTCCTCCGTTAAGTCCGTCAGTTAAGTACCGTTAACTATTTAACATTTAACGGACGACCGTTAGATTTTCGTGATCTAATTAATTAATAAATTACATTAATTATATTAATTAATTATAATTACATTTGTGTCGAGACGTGTGACCCCGTAGGCTTAAATACTTTCCGGACATACGTTCATTTTACGTGATCATATACTAACAGGTTTTAGACAAAAGGCAAATTTAATTGTATCAACATTTAGTTTAACTCAAATACATAATTTCATTAACGACACTAAATTAATATAATTCCAGTAAATGAAAAGCCTTTATCGAGAATTGACAGATTTAACTTGGTTGATTTAGTCCTAGCATAAAAGTTCCCAAATATAAATGCCGACTTTGGTGCAGGTATGTCAAGGTTCATATGAAAAGTGAGGACTTCAACAATGCGAGGGCAAGGGCAAACTTACTGGAAGAGGGTACCGAGGAGTTGCCAAGGGCTGGTTTATTTTTACCTTCTGAAGCGAGCACGTCGACTTCGTAAGGCTATATTATATAGCCACCTATCACTTTCTCTCCAAACTTTACCACATGTGGTTGTAATCCGTATTTTTATTTCTTTAATTTCGGAATTGTAAGGCTATATTATATAGCCACTTATCACTTTCTCTGCAAACCTTATCACCTATGGTTGTAATCCGTATTTTTATTTCTTTGATTTCAAAAGTTAGCAATCCTTTCGTTGTCAATGCTTATAGGGTGGCGGAGGTAGCAGGGGGGCTAGCCGGTGCTTAGCCCCCGCCAACCACCAGCCAACCTTCCATTGCAACCCATCGTTAAATGGGAGATTTTAGAGTAAACGGCCGGAGATCTTGAAGTAAATTGGAAATCTTGTAGTAGATTGGACATATTTAGGATTTTAAGTAGAACTTGAAGTAGTTCATGAAGTAAATATACGTTTTTGTGAGATTCCGGTGGGAATTTGTAAGAAAAGTGGGCGGTTGTGGTGGTGTAGAAGAAAGAGAAGATTTTTTTTTTTTTTTTTTTTTTTTTTTTTTTTTTTTTTTTTTTTTTTTTTTTTTTTTTTTTTTTTTTCTTTTTTTTTTTTTTTTTTTTTTTTTTTTTTTTTTTTTTTTTTTTTTTTTTTTTTTTTTTTTTTTTTTTTTTTTTTTTTTTTTTTTTTTTTTTTTTTTTTTTTTTTTTTTTTTTTTTTTTTTTTTTTTTTTTTTTTTTTTTTTTTTTTTTTTTTTTTTTTTTTTTTTTTTTTTTTTTTTTTTTTTTTTTTTTTTTTTTTTTTTTTTTTTTTTTTTTTTTTTTTTTTTTTTTTTTTTTTTTTTTTTTTTTTTTTTTTTTTTTTTTTTTTTTTTTTTTTTTTTTTTTTTTTTTTTTTTTTTTTTTTTTTTTTTTTTTTTTTTTTTTTTTTTTTTTTTTTTTTTTTTTTTTTTTTTTTTTTTTTTTTTTTTTTTTTTTTTTTTTTTTTTTTTTTTTTTTTTTTTTTTTTTTTTTTTTTTTTTTTTTTTTTTTTTTTTTTTTTTTTTTTTTTTTTTTTTTTTTTTTTTTTTTTTTTTTTTTTTTTTTTTTTTTTTTTTTTTTTTTTTTTTTTTTTTTTTTTTTTTTTTTTTTTTTTTTTTTTTTTTTTTTTTTTTTTTTTTTTTTTTTTTTTTTTTTTTTTTTTTTTTTTTTTTTTTTTTTTTTTTTTTTTTTTTTTTTTTTTTTTTTTTTTTTTTTTTTTTTTTTTTTTTTTTTTTTTTTTTTTTTTTTTTTTTTTTTTTTTTTTTTTTTTTTTTTTTTTTTTTTTTTTTTTTTTTTTTTTTTTTTTTTTTTTTTTTTTTTTTTTTTTTTTTTTTTTTTTTTTTTTTTTTTTTTTTTTTTTTTTTTTTTTTTTTTTTTTTTTTTTTTTTTTTTTTTTTTTTTTTTTTTTTTTTTTTTTTTTTTTTTTTTTTTTTTTTTTTTTTTTTTTTTTTTTTTTTTTTTTTTTTTTTTTTTTTTTTTTTTTTTTTTTTTTTTTTTTTTTTTTTTTTTTTTTTTTTTTTTTTTTTTTTTTTTTTTTTTTTTTTTTTTTTTTTTTTTTTTTTTTTTTTTTTTTTTTTTTTTTTTTTTTTTTTTTTTTTTTTTTTTTTTTTTTTTTTTTTTTTTTTTTTTTTTTTTTTTTTTTTTTTTTTTTTTTTTTTTTTTTTTTTTTTTTTTTTTTTTTTTTTTTTTTTTTTTTTTTGGAAAATGATAACGACAACTTTAAGGGTTGTCAATAACAACTTATTACATGCTTAAAAACTTGTACATTATATATTAAACACCAACCCCTGAATTCTGCAACTGTAAGGTACAATTTTTAATGCACCAAATTAGTTATTAGTGACAACCCTTAAGGCTGTCATTAACAAAACTCTTTTTTTTTACATGAAATTTGATAAACATAATTATAATCCTCTAGGTCATTTTCGATTACCAGTACGAGGTAGTTGTCACAATTGTATTCATCCATCCAATCATAAGGGTGGAGGGAGTGATCACTCTCATCCCCTTCTTTATCCAATCAAATTACTCCACCTCATTATAGCCTTTCAATCTTTTTTTAACTTTTTTTTTCAACCTTTTTTAGTAGCAATCATTACTCCCAATCTTTTCTTCAAATATTCATAATTTATCCTTAACTTTTCAAACATATATTAAGCAAATTTTATTAAAGTAGAACTTGAAGTAGTTCATGAAGTAAATATACGTTTTTGTGAGATTCCGGTGGGAATTTGTAAGAAAAGTGGGCGGTTGTGGTGGTGTAGAAGAAAGAGAAGAGAAAGTAAAATAATGGTTGGGGGTGGTGCTGTGTTTGGTCAAATATCATGTGGAGTGGGGGAAGTTGGGAAATGGGATAATTCAGATACATGATACAGTGTTACTTCTAGTATATTTGTCTGACTTATACATTTTTCTTTAAATTTAGTTATTTCATTTTTAAAAATATGTTTTCGTTTAATAGTCAAAAGTCGGTAATTCATTTTTTTTGTTTTACTTTTAGTATTTATTTTCTTTTTGTTAGGTTTAAGTCTGACAAACCTAACAAAAAGAAAATAAAGAATGGCCTAAGGACTATTGAATAAAATACAGTAAATTATGTTATTATTAATGATGATTGCATGTTGTCTATAGACTATGAGCTGTGATCAATATCAAACCCCATTAATTTATTGTAACTAATTGCTTCATGTGCTTTTATTAGTTGGTTACATGCCAAACTAAAACATTTGATCGAACTAACTTCCGAGTTTAAGTAAAACGTATTTTTCATATAAAATTAACACATAAGTTAGGTTTTCCCACAAATAAATCAATCAAATTTCAAAACAGAATTGATTCATACATTATTATACAAAAATATATCGTTTTCTATAATAATTTTATAATATAATGTACAATACAAATTGAACCATTTGAAATTTTCATATACATAAGTACTAGATTATAGACCCGTGTCCAATGCACGGGGCTTATCATATTATCAATATTAGATATTCATACATGTAACTTAAAATCCTATAATGCATGGATGTTTAGCTAGCATAAATGTTGAATTACTGAATTTTTACTTCTAATTAAATTCGGGATAATTCAAAACCCTCCTTTAAGTAGATGTGCGGAATTTGGAAACAAAAAGTAATGGATTGAGCAGTATATCTTGTTACCCTATTAAAGATGACATTCACACAATTAATCTCATGAAAAATTCCTTTGAGGTGAGAACTCCAAGACTCGAACATGAGACTTTTGGTAAACTCATCACCGGGACCCACATAGTGGATTTAAAAGATATTCCTGGCCAACTCACCTAAATGATCGAGTTGGTTAATTAGAGCTTTTTTCAAATATTTTAATTACACTAAGATACTTTAAACATAAAACTTAAACATAAAAAGTAAAAGATTTATACCGTTTTAATTTGGAAAAAATTATGAATCTTGAATGAAGTTTGAATTATGACTATAACATCTTTGGTGCATGACAATAGCTTCAAACTATAACAAAAACACTACACTGCTTTTGAAAAAATCACATATTTTAATTGATTAAAATGTTTCATTAAGCTAAGGTGGTATTGTGATAAATAGGAATTAAAGTATTAGACGGCTTTAGAAATTAATTTGGTCATTAGTCATATAAATCTATACACATTAAGAAAAATACCCGATCAACTATTAGAATTGGAAATCTTATCCATATAAATTACTTTTTATATAAATTCCTTAATGTACAATACAAATTGAACCATTTGAAATTTTCATATACATAAGTACTAGATTATAGACCCGTGTCCAATGCACGGGGCTTATCATATTATCAATATTAGATATTCATACATGTAACTTAAAATCCTATAATGCATGGATGTTTAGCTAGCATAAATGTTGAATTACTGAATTTTTACTTCTAATTAAATTCGGGATAATTCAAAACCCTCCTTTAAGTAGATGTGCGGAATTTGGAAACAAAAAGTAATGGATTGAGCAGTATATCTTGTTACCCTATTAAAGATGACATTCACACAATTAATCTCATGAAAAATTCCTTTGAGGTGAGAACTCCAAGACTCGAACATGAGACTTTTGGTAAACTCATCACCGGGACCCACATAGTGGATTTTAAAGATATTCCTGGCCAACTCACCTAAATGATCGAGTTGGTTAATTAGAGCTTTTTTCAAATATTTTAATTACACTAAGATACTTTAAACATAAAACTTAAACATAAAAAGTAAAAGATTTATACCGTTTTAATTTGGAAAAAATTATGAATCTTGAATGAAGTTTGAATTATGACTATAACATCTTTGGTGCATGACAATAGCTTCAAACTATAACAAAAACACTACACTGCTTTTGAAAAAATCACATATTTTAATTGATTAAAATGTTTCATTAAGCTAAGGTGGTATTGTGATAAATAGGAATTAAAGTATTAGACGGCTTTAGAAATTAATTTGGTCATTAGTCATATAAATCTATACACATTAAGAAAAATACCCGATCAACTATTAGAATTGGAAATCTTATCCATATAAATTACTTTTTATATAAATTCCTCTTAATGTACATATAATAAATCTGATCGACTCTTTGTATATAATAATCTACTATTTATTTATTATTTATTTAGTCAACAAAAGTCAAAATTAAAATTTGAAAGAAATCGAAAGCTGTGATTGATTAATAAGTTATTAGAGTAACTGTCTTTTAGTATATAAAGAGAGATAGTACAGGACTAAAGGAGATATTAAAAGAATCACAAAAATCTCCGTATAATGTTGAATACCAATTATTTTATTTTTATTTTTCACAAAACTAAACAAACACATTTTATTATAATTAAAACACATTACATTACTTAAAAATAAAAGATACTACAATAATAAAAAAGACAGTACTGGGAAAAAACATGAAATACATAATAATGATACGATTAGTCTTCATCGTCATCGTCTTTGATTGACATTTTTCCTAATCCACGGTAAGCCGTTTCATTGGCCCACCACTGGTCGTGTTGTGGGCATTTGACTTCCCACGTTGATTTGTCTTCTCCGCAGTTATCGTGGTACGATTCGGCCCAAGTGCATTGGTCGGTCAACGTGTGACCGGCCTTAAAAACATGATCGATCGCCCTCTTCACCCTTTTGCTCTCATCCTGCAGAAAATAAGAATATGTCTCTTCGTGTTTCGAGACCCTGCGACCTGGTGCTTCTATTTCCTGAACGTGTTGGTCGCATTGGTGTCTCTTCTTCCGTAGGAAACCCAGAACCCCAGAGAGTTCATTTTGAAGGAGGGTGTCCTCTTTGACATCGGCCATGATTCGTGTTTTCATCTCATCTTCGGTGAGACGAGGTCGGTGAACGTTCTTCTTTGATGATGATGAAGCCACATTTGGAATAGTGAGTGAGTTAGCAGATGAAACAAGTTTGTAGATTAAACACAAGTGGAATGGTGATGAAACTGGTAAATGCTTTGGGTTGGTATTTATAGATTGATAATGTAGCTAGCCGTTAAGGGACTGTAAATGTAAATTTTTTTGAATTTTTGGCCGTTTGAGGGACTGTAATTGTAAATATTTTGAAGTGAACGTTGGAGGGACTGTAATTGTAAATATTTTGAATTCTGAACGTTGGAGGAGCGTCTTTGACTTCAGCTATAAATACTGCCTCCTTACCAGATATTTCATGTCAAAACTCAAACTTTTATACATCTGCAATGGCTTCTTCGTCAAATGCCCCTTACCGAAAACGACCAATGACTGTCGATCAAGTGAATGACAGTATCATGGCTGATATCCTCGACCACCAAATGTTCAAAGACCAACTTGTTGAAATTGGTCTAAAACTTCAAGCGAAAAAGAAATGGTGTCAAGAACAAATCAATTATATACAAACGGGGCATTGTACTGAGCTTGAGTGTCAATACTTTACTTATTTGCAGGGGAAGTTTGACAAGATTCAAGAAGCTGTGGAAGAAATTGCTTGTGCGGTCATCACCTTGAATGAGTTCATCAACTTTGCCAAAGCAGTTTATGCCCAGAAGAAATAAGTAGGCTCTTTTAATGTTATGTTGTATGTTTTTCTTTATTAAGTTTGTATTGTTTTAAAATTATGAATAAACTTATGTTCTTAAAGTAGACTTATTTTATTACAATAGTAAAAGACAACACACAACACAACTCAAACTGCTAAAACACACTTAATCAAACTACAAAGTCTACTTCATAATCCAGAACAACTAAAAAGGAACAAAGATAAGCTGCCTGAAGCAGTGCTCGTATCTGAATCCCCTGCCATGCTTCTCCCGATATATCTGATGCGCCGTTGCATAATATTGCTCATCTTCATCGCCGGGCCTCTCCTGTGCATTCAACTGCGAGCAAATTGCCTCAAACTGTTTGCATTCATTCCGAATCCTGCTCCAGTGACCTTGTAGTTGAGCCTTGCTTCGTGGTCCTCCAGTGGTCTCCGTGTTGAACATTGCAGTAACGTCGTCCCAAAAGGATACGCCGGGATTACTCATTTCACACCTAACCGTTACAGGATCCGGTCTCCTCAACACCCAACACCTCGACAAACAAAGATCTTCTGATTGAGTCCACACACTTCTAGACATTGTGAATGGAATGGTTTATGAAAAATGGTATATGAAATGGTTTATGGAAGATGAAACAAGTTTGTAGATTAAACACAAGTGGAATGGTGATGAAACTGGTAAATGCTTTGGGTTGGTATTTATAGATTGATAATGTAGCTAGCCGTTAAGGGACTGTAAATGTAAATTTTTTTGAATTTTTGGCCGTTTGAGGGACTGTAATTGTAAATATTTTGAAGTGAACGTTGGAGGGACTGTAAGTGTAAATATTTTTTTTTTTTTTTTTTTTTTTTTTTTTTTTTTTTTTTTTTTTTTTTTTTTTTTTTTTTTTTTTTTTTTTTTTTTTTTTTTTTTTTTTTTTTTTTTTTTTTTTTTTTTTTTTTTTTTTTTTTTTTTTTTTTTTTTTTTTTTTTTTTTTTTTTTTTTTTTTTTTTTTTTTTTTTTTTTTTTTTTTTTTTTTTTTTTTTTTTTTTTTTTTTTTTTTTTTTTTTTTTTTTTTTTTTTTTTTTTTTTTTTTTTTTTTTTTTTTTTTTTTTTTTTTTTTTTTTTTTTTTTTTTTTTTTTTTTTTTTTTTTTTTTTTTTTTTTTTTTTTTTTTTTTTTTTTTTTTTTTTTTTTTTTTTTTTTTTTTTTTTTTTTTTTTTTTTTTTTTTTTTTTTTTTTTTTTTTTTTTTTTTTTTTTTTTTTTTTTTTTTTTTTTTTTTTTTTTTTTTTTTTTTTTTTTTTTTTTTTTTTTTTTTTTTTTTTTTTTTTTTTTTTTTTTTTTTTTTTTTTTTTTTTTTTTTTTTTTTTTTTTTTTTTTTTTTTTTTTTTTTTTTTTTTTTTTTTTTTTTTTTTTTTTTTTTTTTTTTTTTTTTTTTTTTTTTTTTTTTTTTTTTTTTTTTTTTTTTTTTTTTTTTTTTTTTTTTTTTTTTTTTTTTTTTTTTTTTTTTTTTTTTTTTTTTTTTTTTTTTTTTTTTTTTTTTTTTTTTTTTTTTTTTTTTTTTTTTTTTTTTTTTTTTTTTTTTTTTTTTTTTTTTTTTTTTTTTTTTTTTTTTTTTTTTTTTTTTTTTTTTTTTTTTTTTTTTTTTTTTTTTTTTTTTTTTTTTTTTTTTTTTTTTTTTTTTTTTTTTTTTTTTTTTTTTTTTTTTTTTTTTTTTTTTTTTTTTTTTTTTTTTTTTTTTTTTTTTTTTTTTTTTTTTTTTTTTTTTTTTTTTTTTTTTTTTTTTTTTTTTTTTTTTTTTTTTTTTTTTTTTTTTTTTTTTTTTTTTTTTTTTTTTTTTTTTTTTTTTTTTTTTTTTTTTTTTTTTTTTTTTTTTTTTTTTTTTTTTTTTTTTTTTTTTTTTTTTTTTTTTTTTTTTTTTTTTTTTTTTTTTTTTTTTTTTTTTTTTTTTTTTTTTTTTTTTTTTTTTTTTTTTTTTTTTTTTTTTTTTTTTTTTTTTTTTTTTTTTTTTTTTTTTTTTTTTTTTTTTTTTTTTTTTTTTTTTTTTTTTTTTTTTTTTTTTTTTTTTTTTTTTTTTTTTTTTTTTTTTTTTTTTTTTTTTTTTTTTTTTTTTTTTTTTTTTTTTTTTTTTTTTTTTTTTTTTTTTTTTTTTTTTTTTTTTTTTTTTTTTTTTTTTTTTTTTTTTTTTTTTTTTTTTTTTTTTTTTTTTTTTTTTTTTTTTTTTTTTTTTTTTTTTTTTTTTTTTTTTTTTTTTTTTTTTTTTTTTTTTTTTTTTTTTTTTTTTTTTTTTTTTTTTTTTTTTTTTTTTTTTTTTTTTTTTTTTTTTTATCGATATCTTTAACATGTATCGTTAATTAACTAATTATCGTTCGGGTTAGGTTTTTTTTCAAACGTGCGTATGGATCCAAAAACAGATCCAATTATTAAAAATAAAAAAACTCTTAAGATGATATAAAGATTTAGCAAACAAAACACACACGAAATCATATAATTAAACAAAATCGGGCATCAAAAAACATGTGTTTTGATAAATTAAGAAATATTAATTACCTTGCCGTCGTTACTATTGTTATCGCCGTAGTATTGGGGTCCGGTTTGAGGTTGTGCACTCATGATGATTGCAAGCAGAAAATAGAGAGAAAAGGTGTGTCAGTGTATGTCGAGTGATGAAAATAAGGCAAATAGAGAGTGTGGTTTATATATTTGAGAAGAGGAAGAGGAATTGTGTGTGGGATGTAATAATAATGATAATATTTATGAAGAGTTATATAAAGTGGGATATATGGTGGCAACAGGAGAGCAACCGTTGAGATTAGATTCACGTAAATGGTGTGAGATGCAAATTATTAATTAATATATATAGATCGAATGAATTATAAGAGAGGTGTACTATATATAAAAGCGATAACACAATATGTTGACTTATATATTATGGATGGATGGATGAATACTTATCAAAATAGGGTAATGA
>CM067169.1:126882742-126897389 GCA_034093135.1 Erigeron breviscapus | reverse complement strand
AAATAACGGTATGTGTTATAAGTAGAAATGAGCTTAAATTGAGTAACAATGGAGGTTTTAGTGTTAGTGTGTGTAAAGTGTGTTTGTGTGTGAAAGGGAGGTTGAAGATGATGTGGAGAGAGAAAAATATGATTAAGTGTGAGTTTATTATACAAGGCTTTAATTACAAGTGACAAGGGTTTATGAGAATTACATGGGGAAGGAGTATTTATACTCTAACAATCTCCCCCTTGGTGTTGAATTGTAAATGTTGCACCGTCTTCGGTCTTTAAATAATCATGATGAGCCCATTTGTTGAAAATCTTCAATGTTGATTGGACTTTGAAGCTTTCTCAATGTCTTCAATGTCTTGTATCAACCTTGGTTTTGAATCTTCTCAACAAACAAATATATTTGACGATGACTTATTAAATCTTGATCTTCTCTTGCAACTTTGAATACTTTGGAAGCATCTTTGAAATCTTTGTAGCTTTTGAGCTTTCACAACTTGAACGTTTGAATGTTGATTTCAACTTGATGTTGCTTGGAGAAGTAACTTGAACTTTGAGTAGCATGTGGAAGCTTGGTTTTGACTTGGAATTCTTTTGAATTCTTTTGGATTGCGGAAGCTTGATTTAACTTTGAATTCTTTTGGCTTTGCGGAAGCTTGATTTAACTCTGAATTCTTTTGGCATTTCGGAAGCTTGGTTTTGGAATGCGGAAAATTGATTTGACTCTAAAACTTCAATTCTTGATCTAACTTGTCTCTGAATCAATAAACATCTTGGAGCACTTGATTCTTTGATCAATAAACATTTGCTCCCCCTCAATCAAACAACTATCTCGGAGCAAATTATTCAATAGCAAATCTTTAATCTCTTGCTCCCCCTCGAACAAACAATCATTTCGAAGCATATTTAACGACTCATGAGTTTACTCTTGCTCCCCCTCAAATGAACAATCTTTGGATCTTAACAATCTAAGTATCTATCAAAAGAACAATCTTCATTCAATCTCAAACTTTTCTAATCATCAAACAAATGGTCAATTATTCAATAAATCTTTCAAACATCGACCATGTACATCATCTTGAATATACTCGATCTCGAATCAATCCTTTAACTTTCTCAAAACAATCTTAGAATCCTTTAACTTTCTCAAAACAATCTTAGAACTTTCAACTTATCACGATAATTATTCACCCCCTTCACCTAAACTAACGATCCTTTGAACATCCAAACACAACAATCATCCTCGAACAAATTCTACCAATCAAATTCTACCTATATCCTTGAACTCTATCTATCAATCATATAATCATTTCTCCCCCTTATGATGAAAATGTGAAACGGTTTCATCATACAATAATGATTGATAGCATAAACGGTAGATCACAACAAACAATATTCAACCAAATTAACCCAACCCAATTCCCAATTCCCAATGAACCTATTGGTGAACTAGAATGTAAGGTTGCGTTGTTGGAAAAACAATTTTTATATGGTGTTTGTGTTCTTTGTGTTTGTGTGAAGAGAAATGAAAAACCGGATAATAATGATCCGTTGACACAACCAAAAATCAAAAGGATTAATGGTGTGGCCTAAAAATACGATTACTATTTTTAGGACTTCCCATTATCATCGAGAAATGCACAAAGCTTATCTCTAAATGGTTCGGTCTATGGCTTTTCAACTGATAGATTGCTTTAAAGAATGTAATTCATGGTCAGTGTCACAAAGGCGTTCAATAACCATGTCTTACTATCCTCAAAGACTTTTGGGAAAATAAATCCGAGGTCACATAGACTTCTCATTTACTCAACAAATTCATAAAATGAAAATGTGAGACCTACGTTCAACGTTGGAAAAGATGTTAGCATTGGTAGGATTTCCATTCGATCATCGTGGAATATCAAAAATATGATATCACTACGAATGTTCCGGCAATATCACAAAGATATGCAATGTCACAAAGACATAAAAAGACTTTATGTGTCCTAGTCAAATGAAAGATATTTCAAGTACGCTCTAGACTCGATAAGTGATCAAATGAAGTCGGGGACCGGAGCAGAGTGTCTCCCTTTTTCAATATCAACATCTTCCAAATGAAGAGTCGATAGAAATGTGAAAATCTCCATGAGAATAAAACAAGCATTTGTTAAGAAATACTTGAGTGGTTAGGTAAAGATGTGCATTGCTTCACTGGTCCATGAAGTCTTCTTCAATATCGAGAAATCAACAAATGAAATCCGATAGGAACGTGTTGACCCGGCGTTTTAAGAAGGTTGGGGAGGGCTTTCATTTCTTTTAGCCCTTTCTCACATCATTTCACCGTAACCTCTCACTTTTCGACTACTCCCTCATGTCCTATTTGCACAAACATCATCACCACGCTCATAAACCCTTGTTAAGTTATGAATTCGAGCTTATGTGTGTGTTAGTGTGTGTAACAATGGAGGTTTTAAGAGAGAGAAAGTAGAGAGAGAAAGAGTGTTTGGCTGGAAGATTAGTTTGCATTAAAATGGGTGAAAGCTTACATTTTGCATTATGGAGGGGGTTTATATACCTATACACATATTACAATATGCCCCCTTCCATACTTAGATATTTACATTGTAAGTACAAAAGATACAAATCAACTACTACATTTATATTTCTAACAATCTCCCCCTTAGTAGTGATTTGTGCAAAATATCCAGTCTTTGTCCATCTTCAAACTCTTGTATTCGGTCTGTCTTTGTTTGGATGCCAGAACCAATTTTCTCCTTCAGGTTTATCATCAGGAACAATCATATTAGCTTCAAAGTTTCTTGGAGGAATGTTATGTGGCCCTGGTAGATGACTAGGCTCGTATTTGATCCAGCAACCTCCTTTCCGACGAACAACATACTTTGACTTCTGAACATTCTTTGCTTCTCTCATCATTCGAATGCTGTCTCGGTACTCAAGCCTTTGATTGATCTTGGAGATTACTTTATCAAACACTTCCTTTTTCCTTTCATTTTGTTCATCTTCTTTCAAGCACAGCAACACATTTTTACAAAACTCCATTGTTCCATCAGTATAAGAAGCAAGTTCATCCATACGAATGAAAATCTTCTTCTTTCGGCTATTTAAAAAGACAACCCCAAAAGATGGTTCTTCGATGACATGACCAATACTGAGTTTTTCAATGTCTTCAGTGTAAAGACTCTGATCTGGATATGGAAATTTATCTTCCTCTTCACAACTTCAAACCCTATTTGAAAATCTTCCAGTGAAGCATATTGAATACAACTTGACATGTATCTTTTTACAGCATCAAAAGCAATTACATCTTCACGGTATCTTTGCATTGCATTCAGGAAATGGTTGTAGAGGAAGATAATGTCATCAACCGGCAAAAGTTTGAATTGGGCTTCTGTAAATCTATAGATCTTGTTATTATCTCTTTTAACATGAAAACATGGAACAGAGATAGTAACTCTTTTAATCAATATCACTCTTATCAGCACCAATATCTTATGATTTCTTTGTTCTTCCAGCAACTTTGGATTGTATTGTTTTGCAAGTTTAAGAAGCTCTGTGTATTCTTCTATTTGCCTTGCTTCCTTAAACTTGTACATCGAGTCTAACTCTGGTCTTTTGGTTTTAGTGACTTTAGTTGCTCCATAAAATATAGGATATGCCCTTTCCTCCAGATATCTTGATTTCTTAGCTGCTTCTTTAGGTTTGATGCCGAGAGCAACCATTCTTTCTTTATCACTCAAGAAGTATCCCCGATTAATAAATCTTAGTTGTTCGTCAGATAATTCAGTTGGAAAATAATCAGGAAGAACTTCCTCAGATATGATTGCCTCTCTCAAAACTTGTTTGTAAGTTGATTTCTTAAAGTTCTGAACTGCAGCTTCTGGAGTCTTTCTCAGATCATCAAAATTGTTAAATTCATTGAAATTGTAATGCTGTGGAGCTGAGCTAGCACGAATAGATGATTCTCCAACTTCAACTCTGCTTGAAGAACCTGTTTCAAAGTAATCAAGATCTGCAAATTCTTCAAACATAGGTTCCTCTACAGCTTCTACGTTCACTGGAGTTTCAACTATCTCTAGCTCATCCAATATTACATTATCTTTTATGGCCTCAATATCAGCTTCTCCTTCAGCATATTCAACTAAATCATCTTCAATTACAAAACCTTCTTCTTCATTAACCTCAACATTCTCATATTCTTCTTCACTTTCTACTTCTGAATCATCACCAAAGACGTCAACTAATCTTCTTTTAATCACATCATCTAAAGTATCGTTCTCAGCTTGATTTCCACCCTCTGCTCTTTCTTGCATCAGCACATCCTCAACATTCACATCAACTCTTGCCGAAGTATTTTCAATATTAGCTTGACCCTCTCCTTGGTTCTCCCCCTCGGGGTGATCATCAGAATCAGGATCATCCCGTCTAGAAGCAACCGAGGCCGGTCGGCAAGATTCTAATGCTAACAACCTTAGCTCAAATGCAGCAAGCTTCGCATCATATTCAGCCTTTTGTTTTTCAACTTGTTCTTGCAAAGCTTTGACTCTTCGTTCGTTAGCCAATTCTCTTTCTCTTACCTCAAGAGCATTCAACACACCCATTTCAGTCATAGTCAACAAATCCCCTTCAGAACGTAGAATGTCAAGTAAAACTTCACATGCTTGATCTTTTGTTGGAAGATTTGTTGTGGTTGATGATGTTTGAATAGGTGTTTGTGTTCTTTGTGTTTGGGTAGGAGGTGGAGTAGCCAACCCGGGGGTTGTTTGCACATTTGTGGTGTGACCCAAATTCAGCGAAGCTGATTCAGGATTTCCTGCGGATCCTCGGGTTATACCCTCACCAGCAGTTTCAGATTCATGGGCTTTGCAACCCGAATCAAGTTGTGTCCTAGACTGTGATAAATCACTGTCCGGGACATGTTGTTGTTGGGCAACACCTCTCACAACACCGGGGTCACTGAGAATGCCGTTAATACAGTCTCAGGTTGATCCTGAGGAACAGCAGTGTCACTACGGCGTTCATACTGTCCCCCAGTCTCGGTCTGAGGACTGTTACCTGCGGCTAAAGCTGGCGTGATGTTAGCTAAGGCAGGATTTCCAAGCTGTCCTTGAGGGTCACATAGAGTGGGTCCCCCTCCGCTTGTTTGGCATCAATACTCAACTGAGCTTGTGAATCCGTGTACCTAGGAGATCTAGACTCTTGTGCACGAAATGAAGGCGAGAGCTGGGGCTGGTCCTCTCTTATTTAAACACTCTCATCCTCCAAATGAGGAGAGTGTGGTGAGCGTGGCTGATCCCCGTGCATTTGTGAGACTAACTCCTATTGTGAGGAGTCAGAATGGCTAGGAGAGTTTGGTGCAATCGAGAATGGGCAGTTCCCGACTTCTACCCTAGGGTAAACAACCTGGCTAGACTCTGTGGTTTGAACTATCGTAGGGCCAACGTTTTCTTTATGCCCTTGTCCTAACCCTGACCGTACATCCTCTCTTACATTTTCAACTCCTCCCTCAATTCCGCCTTGTTCCTCCAGCACAACATCATCTCCAGTGCTAACATTCTCAGATTGCAATTCAGATACAACATTCTCAACAATTCGTGTTGCTTGCTCAACATCCAACTCTGCTGAGGCACCAATATGTTCAGATCCAGCAGACTTATGCTTTCTTTTGGATTTCTTCTTCTTTGATTTCTTTGGTGACCTTCGAACAACCATTTTAAGTCTTCTACCTGGTGGTGGAGTTGGTTCATTAGGTAGTGCTGAAGCAAGCGGTGTTGGATTAAGTACAGGTGATGAGCGAGGTGGTGTTAAAGTTGGTGGATTTGGCGAAACAACGGATGGTATAGGTGTAGATTGTGAAGGTGAAGATTGCGAAAAGTGAACAGTTGGTGTAGATTGTGTTGATTGATTTGATGGTGAGGTTTGCGAAGTAATATTTGGTGTAGGTTGAGAAACAGGTGAAGAAACAGGTTCAGGTGTTACAACATCTTGTTCAAACATAACTCTTTTCGATTTTCTTTTCCTCTGCCCAGAAGTCCCCTCACCACTATCCCCTCTTTTTCTTTTAGTTGACCTAGGACCCTCACTTGGCAACCTATGCTCAGCTTGGGTAGGAGTCTGTCGGTTTTCAGACCCCATTGCTGAGACTAACCACTCGAGATAAGCCCTAAGATGAGGACTCTGAGCAGGAACCAAATTAATTAGGAAAGGTGGAATCAGAAAAGGTCTTGCATTTTCACTTCCTGTGCCTCTCAAGTTGGATTTATACATGTCAATTACACACTTAAAGCTGTCATCCAACTTTGGAATTTCTTCTGCATTATCAAAAACATCTTCGATAATCAGTGTGAAGAATCTGATAAAGGGAATGTATTTTCTTTCTTGTGCATTCTTTCCCTTAACAACTTGTACCATCTTATCCCATATTATCTTCGCAAAGTCACACTGCACATTGTGAGTGACTGCATAGTAAATTGATAAGGAATGTTTTGTCATGAGATCAATTCCTTTCTGTGATGGCATCAAACAGGTGGTTAGAACATTGTACATTGTATGCTAGAGAGTTGCTACATTCATTCTTCTAAAATCTCTCAATGTTGCCAACTCTCCTTCATAACTCAACGAATGAACTCCAGCCAACATTTCTTCAACTGATGGAAGTTCTTCGTATTCTTCAAGTTCAGGAAAACCAATGATAGTTCTGAACTCAGTCAGATTGAATTTGCAATTGAAGATTTCATTTTCTGACTGAAGAGAAAACTTGAAGTAGTCTGCTGTCCTATGCCTTTTACTTCCTTTAACATATTGATTTGATTCCCATAACTCAAATACATACTTCTCGGGAACAATTGCCCCTCCAGTCAAAGCATTATTCAACGAATGATAGCTCAGAATCTCCGTTATTATTGGGAATTTGCAAGCAAATGGTATATGAAGTGCTTGATTGGCTTGCATCTTCATTGAATCTCCTTCTTTGAACATAGCCATCTTGATAATTTATTATTTTTCTGTTAAGACAAACTGACCAAAGTTTTGACCAGAAAATACAATTTAATCACAGAAAAATAACAACACAAACCACCATTTAAGAAACACATTTATTACACATAGACAATGTTTTGCATATATATTAAAAATGAGAAAACAAAGTAGTACACAAAGGCGTTCGATACCTTGCATCTCACCCAAATATATATACAAAACATGACAATATATAGGATCACATAAGTATTAAAAGATAAGAAAACAAGGTAGTACACAAAGGCGTTCGATACCTTGCCTCTCACCCCAAACACTTATGAAATACTATATATACAAACACAATATACATATACATTTACACATTTTAAAACACAACACAAATAATAATGAAAAGAAACATAGAATAAAATAATGGGGAAAAAGAAAAAAATTTTAAAATTCTATTTGTACTGTTTGCAGAGCAAAATGCTCTGCAAATAGCACATTTTGAAAATTTTGCCCAGAAATTGACAAGGACAAAAAATTGGTTTTAGCAAAATTTTGATGATTGGTAATGTTTGCCGAGCAAACTTCTCGGCAAACACGAGAAAAACTCAAGTCTGGCACCAAGTCATCGTTTATTGGAGTTGAAACACGTAAATGCCGAGCTCAAAGCTCTGCAAATGAGCAGTTCTTTTTAAAACTTGTAAAAATTTTGGAATTCAAAAAGGCTTGTTTGCCGAGCAAACTGCTCTACAAACAGTTGTTTTTAAAACTTGTAAAAATTTTGGAATTCAAAAAGGCTTGTTTGCCGAGCTCAAAGCTCTGCAAATGCATGGTTCAAGTCATGACAAAATTTGAAAATCCAATTTGTACTGTTTGCCGAGCAAAATGCTCTGCAAACAGTTGGTTTAAAAACTTGGTGAAATTTTTTCACTTTGTACTGTTTGCCGAGCAAAATGCTCTGCAAACAGTTGATTTGAAAACTTAGTGAAAAGTTTACATGCATTTGCCGAGCTCAAAGCTCTGCAAATGCATGGTTCAAGTCTTGACAAAATTTGAAAATCCAATTTGTACTGTTTGCCGAGCAAAATGCTCTGCAAACAGTTGTTTTTAAAACTTGTAAAAATTTTGGAATTCAAAAAGGCTTGTTTGCCGAGCAAACTGCTCTGCAAACAGTTGTTTTTAAAACTTGTAAAAATTTTGGAATTCAAAAAGGCTTGTTTGCCGAGCTCAAAGCTCTGCAAACATGATATTTTTAAACTTGGATTCATTTTGAAAACCAAAAGCCTTGAATGCCGAGCAAAATGCTCTGCATCAGTTGTTTTAATGGACTTGGTGAAAAATTTTCACTTTGTACTGTTTGCCGAGCAAAATGCTCTGCAAACAGTTGTTTTTAAAACTTGTAAAAATTTTGGAATTCAAAAAGGCTTGTTTGCCGAGCTCAAAGCTCTGCAAACAGTTGATTTTAAAACTTGGTTAAAAATTTACATGCATTTGCCGAGCAAAATGCTCTGCAAACAGTTGATTTGAAAACTTAGTGAAAAGTTTACATGATTTGCCGAGCAAAATGCTCTGCAAACAGTTGATTTGAAAACTTAGTGAAAAGTTTACATGCATTTGCCGAGCTCAAAGCTCTGCAAACAGTTGATTTGAAAACTTGGTGAAAATTTACATGATTTGCCGAGCAAAATGCTCTGCAAACAGTTGATTTGAAAACTTAGTGAAGAGTTTACATGCATTTGCCGAGCAAAAAGCTCTGCAAACAGTTGATTTGAAAACTTAGTGAAGAGTTTACATGCATTTGCCGAGCAAAATGCTCTGCAAACAGTTGATTTGAAAACTTAGTGAAAAGTTTACATGCATTTGCCGAGCTCAAAGCTCTGCAAACAGTTGATTTGAAAACTTAGTGAAAAGTTTACATGCATTTGCCGAGCTCAAAGCTCTGCAAATGAATGGTTCAAGTCTTGACAAAATTTGAAAATCCAATTTGTACTGTTTGCCGAGCAAAATGCTCTGCAAACAGTTGATTTGAAAACTTAGTGAAAAGTTTACATGCATTTGCCGAGCTCAAAGCTCTGCAAACAGTTGTTTTTAAAACTTGTAAAAATTTTGGAATTCAAAAAGGCTTGTTTGCCGAGCAAAAGTGCTCTGCAAACAGTTGTTTTTTAAAACTTGTAAAAATTTTGGAATTCAAAAATGCATTGTTTGCCGAGCAAACTGCTCTGCAAACAGTTGTTTTTAAAACTTGTAAAAATTTTGGAATTCAAAAAGGCTTGTTTGCCGAGCAAAATGCTCTGCAAACAGTTGATTTGAAAACTTAGTGAAAAGTTTACATGCATTTGCCGAGCTCAAAGCTCTGCAAACAGTTGTTTTTAAAACTTGTAAAAATTTTGGAATTAAAAAGCTTGTTTGCCGAGCAAAATGCTCTGCAAACAGTTGATTTGAAAACTTAGTGAAAAGTTTACATGCATTTGCCGAGCTCAAAGCTCTGCAAACAGTTGTTTTTAAAACTTGTAAAAATTTTGGAATTCAAAAAGGCTTGTTTGCCGAGCAAAATGCTCTGCAAACAGTTGATTTGAAAACTTAGTGAAAAGTTTACATGCATTTGCACACCTCCCCTCAAATTAAGCATAAAACAACAGTAAATTTACAAACTCCCCCTTAAATCATGCATTCTACCCTTTTTCTCCCCCTCAAACATTGCATGTAATAACAAGCAAAACACATCAATGTTTGAAACAGAAAATGAACATAGAATACATGGCATGAAAGCATTTAAGTTTGTAAATCTAGCATTCCCAACTTGGTTTTCAGAAAATTAAACCTGTTTTCATCCAAAGGTTTGGTGAAAAGGTCAGCGAGTTGGTAGTCTGATGGAACAAAATAGAGTTCGATGTTACCTTTCTCAACATGATCTTTAAGAAAATGGTACCGAACATCTATATGCTTGGTCTTTGTGTGCTGCACTGGGTTACAAGAAATAGCAATTGCACTCTTTGAGTCACAGTAAATGGGGATTCTGTTGAATTGAAATCCATAATCAGTCAACTGCGTCTTCATCCAAAGAACTTGTGAACAACAACTTGCTGCAGCAACATATTCAGCTTCTGCAGTAGATGTGGATACACAGTTCTATTTCTTTGAAGACCAACTGACCAATCTATCCCCTAGAAACTGTAGACTCCCAAAAGTACTCTTTCGATCAAGCTTGCAACCTGCATGGTCAGCATCCGAGTATGCAATTAATTGAAACCCGGTATCCCTTGGATACCAGAGACCAAGGTTCACTGTGCCTTTCAGGTATCGGAAGATCCGTTTAACGGCCTGGGAATGACTTTCCTTGGGATTGGCCTGGTACCTGGCACACATACATGTGGCAAACATAATATCCGGGCGACTTGCAGTCAAATACACGAGTGACCCTATCATACTGCGATATTTCTTTTGATCAAAAGATTTTCCATTTAAGTCAGCATGAATCTTTGTTCGAGCTTCCATGGGTGTCCCAATTGTTTGACAATCCATCATATCAAACTTTTTCAACATGTCAATAATGTATTTAGATTGACAAATAAAAGTACCATTTGACAACTGTTTTACTTGAAGACCAAGGAAAAAGTTTAATTCACCCATCATGCTCATTTCAAATTTCTTGATCATTAAGGCTGAAAAATTCTTGTAGTATTTAGGATTAGTTGACCCGAAAATTATGTCGTCAACATAAATCTGGATTAGAATAATGTCACTCCCTTGTCATTTTATAAACAAGGTAGTGTCAATCGAACCTTTGCTAAAACCAGATTTCACAAGATAAGAGGATAGAGCATCATACCATGCACGAGGCGCTTGTTTCAGACCATATAAAGCCTTATCTAACCTGTAAACATAGTCCGGATGTTTGGAATTCACAAAACCTTCTGGTTGTTCAACATACACTTCTTCTTTGAGAATTCCATTCAAGAAGGCAGTTTTGACATCCATTTGGTAGACTGTGAAGTTCTTGTAGGCAGCATAGGCAAGAAACATCCGAATAGCCTCAATTCGTGCAACTGGTGCGAATGTCTCATCATAATCAATTCCATCTTGTTGGCAGTATCCCTTCGCAACCAATTCTGCTTTGTTACGTACAACAACTCCAGTTTCATCCTTTTTGTTCTTGAAGATCCATTTGGTCTTAATTGGCTCCTTGTTCTTGTAAGGATTGGGAACCAATTTCCACACCTCAAGACGTTCGAACTGATTAAGTTCTTCTTGCATTGCTTTCACCCAATCTGGACAACTTAGAGCTTCATTCACTGTCTTTGGTTCAACAATACTCAGAAAATTTACAAACAGACATTCATTCGCGGATGCGGATCTTGTCTGAACTCCAGTTGTTGGATTACCAATGACTTGAGAAATTGGATGAGCTCTTGTCCATTTGGTTGTGTGAGGAATTGGATCAAGTGGATCACCAAATTCTTCAGAATCAATAAAATCAGGAGAATGTTATTCTCTTAATTGTTCAAACGAAGTTGCATTTGGTTCAACAAAGTTGTCGTGATCATAATCTTCAGGATTGGTTGATGGATTTGTCACTTGTGAGATATTATGAGGTTGAGTATGCAACTCTGAAATATCGGTAGGTGGAGGAGAATCAGATGATGAATTATCATCTGATGATTGTGATGGTGAAGACTCATTGGGAACCATCTGTTTTGAATTTGAACTAGATGGTTCATTTTCATTTTCTTCAGATTCAGGAACTTTCTTCGGAACTTGGAAAAATTCTTCAAACAAGATATCCAAATCTTGTGTTGTTGGAGTAGAGAATGATGATTTGACATTTGAAGCAGTCTTTGTTGCGGAAGCTTGTGGACTTTGAAGTTCGGGTCTTGAACTGTGTTGTTCAAGAACCATTCCCGAGAGTTCATCAAATCTAACATTCATACTCTCTTCAATTCTCTTGGTTCTTTGGTTATATACACGATATGCTATCGATTCTCTTGAATAACCGATGAAATATGCCTCATCGCCTTTTGGTTCAAACTTTCCCAGATTATCTCGATCATTGAGAACATAACATACACATCCAAAAATGTGCAAGAAGTTCACATTGGACTTTCGTTTGTTTATCACCTCATAAGGAGTTTTATCAAACCTCTTGTTAATGATTGATCTATTTTGAGTGAAACAAGCAGTAGCAACAGCTTCAGCCCATAGATTCGGAGGCAACTTAGAATAAGCAAGCATTGTTCTAGCTGCTTCAACAAGAGTTCTATTTCGACGTTCAACTACTCCATTCTGTTGAGGTGTCCTGACAGCGGAAAATTGATGAGTAATACCCATGGACTTGAAGAAAGAATCAATTGTTGAATTCTTGAATTCAGTGCCATTGTCTGAGCGAACAATTCTAACAGATGATTTAAGATTTACTTGGGTCTTCTTTATAAAATCAATAATTGCATTTGGAGTAACACTCTTTGCATGAAGAAAGAATACCTAAGTGTAACGAGAATAATCATCAACAATCACAAGAATGTATCGCTTGCCATGGATACTTTGAACTTTCATTGGCCACACAAATCCATATGTATAAGGTGCAAAGGACCTTCAGTACTCAGATACTTCTTTGGTTTGTTTGAAGCTTTCTTCATCTTACCAATTGCACAAGCTGGACAAACATGTTCACTTTCATACTTGTAATCCGGAAGTCCTTCAACAAGTTGTTTATCCACAAGAGCATTGATTGTTTGAAAATTAAGATGAGAAAGACGGCGATGCCATAACCAAGAATTTTGTGCAGTTGCTTTAGAAAGAAGACAAATCTCTGAAGAGTTAGATGGAATGTTGTTGAGATCAATAGTGAACAAATTATTGTCTCTTGTTCCAGTAAGAATATCCACACCATCTTCAGTCTTCACTTTGCATTCATATCTCCTGAATAATACTTGAAGATCATTGTCACAAAATTGTCCAACACTAAAAAGATTGTGTCCTAGGCCTTCAACATAAGAAACTCTCTTGATAGTGACACCATTTTTAACAATGTCTCCATAACCGAGAATAGGAGCGATATGATCATTTCCGAATCTGACGGTTCCCATGAACTTCTCGACAAAGTTTGTAAGAATGGACTTGTTTCCAGTCATATGACGAGAACATCCCGAGTCAACATACCATACACAAATAAGAAATTCCTGCAAGGACAATGAATATGATTTAGGTACCCATGTAGATTGGGTCCTTGCAGGTTCGAGGGATAACATGCAAGTATTCATAAAATTAAACATCAAGTAAAATAACACACAAACAAACTTTTTATTCAAATCACAAACAAAAACACATAAATGTTCAAAACACAGATACGAATTACAAGCAATTAAAAATCCAAGGTTTATACACATGTTTTGGTACAAGTAGGAGTAGTCCTAGATATATTGGCACTATTTTGAGAATTTGATCTACGGACAATCCACACTTGTTTCACATTTGTTGTATTCCCATCAAGCTTGACTTTACTAGAAGCATGCAATAATCTATCCTTAGGAATCCATCTACTGCTACTAGTTAAGCACAAGTCACCTGAAACACGAACAGTCTTATTGTTAGCAAACAATTTGTTATTTTCGGTCTTAACAGGTTTCTTCTTGATGGTTTCTGTGGTCTTGTTTACTTTCTTTATATTATTAGGTGACAACCAACCATATTGATCTTTGTACTTAGTCATTCCTGAAAGTATCTCTAACCCTTTGTAAAGTGCACTTAGGATTCTTCTGAGAATACCTAGGAAAACTAGAATACCTAACCTGCTGAGGTTGTTTGTTCCCTAATGAGAAAGTTTCATTCTTAATAATCTTCCGACCACTACTTGTATTGATTTCTTTTTGTGACTGAGGTTCAGATTTGACCTTGTACATCTTTGGTTGCCTAGAAGTCTTTGGGACTGTGGGACTTTTCTTTGATTTATGACTTGAAATCCTTCTTGAGAGATTGATTGGACTTTGGTTTTGAATTAGTCTTGGGTAACGGGTTGGTCTTTGGTGGTTGGGTGGTCTTTGATCTTTGGAACTTATCGAATGAGGAAGGTTGTGAAGAGTGTGACTTTGGAATCTTCTTTAGATAAAAATCAAGTTTTTCCTCCTTTTGAACAAAATGTTTTTCAAATTCAGGATCAAAATCATGATTTTCTTCCAAAATAATTTGTCATATTTTCAGTTTCCAACTTCACACTAACTTCACTTTTCTTTATCGGACATGGACTTCTCTTGAGTGGAATTGATGCTTTTTCTTTTTCTTTAAAAAATTGAAGTGCTATTTTCTGAAATTGGAATTCAACTTTTAGATCATTAAGTTCCTTTAGCACATTTAACCTCTGTTCTCTTTCTTTTTCAACTTTTGTTTGAAAGCATCAATTTCATTCAAGTATGATTGAGTTCCCTCAGAAAACTTGGTAAATGACTCAGTTTTAGAAGTAATCGGGAAGAAATAATCATCAACATCATGAACATCATCTAAATCACCATCAGTTTGAACAGAAACATGCACAACTTGACTCTCAGTTTGCACAGATGCATTCACGATTTCACAAATAGAACGGCCAGTCTGAGTTGATGCTTTCACAACTTCACAAATTGAACAACCAGGTTGTTCACATACTTTGGAGTCAAATTTGGGTTGATCGATGACATAGTGATTTTGAGTCTTCAGATTATCTATTA
>CM067169.1:126865342-126881742 GCA_034093135.1 Erigeron breviscapus | reverse complement strand
CACACAAGTGTAAATTAAATCCAAAGATTATAAGTAGAGGGGTCCACCTATTAAAACAGATTGAAATCACGTGATTTAGTTTCTCAAAAGTCACTATATACCATCTTTTTAAATTGACAGCTAATATGATTCTTTCAAAAGCTGATCATATATAGAGAAAAAAAATTCACACCCTTATCACAAAAACTGATTATATATAGAGAAAATGATTTAGTCTCTCTCCGGATCACTTAGTTTCACAACAACAAAGAAATTTTCTTATATCTCTCTTGTTCCAACAAGAAAATTTTATTAATTATATTTTCTGTTGACCAATTGCAGCAAAACAAAATCAGCTTTCTTTTTCTTGAAAAACAAACTGAGTAACTTCACTGTGTGAGTAAATCAAAACGATGAATCAAGAATCTACTCAAGCTCAATCAAACAGCCAAGGTTCACAAGTGATTGAGGTGAAGAAAGTTGGTGAAGAGAATCGGTGCAAGTGACTTGATGGTTGAAGAAACAAGTAAGTAACTCTTTCCTTAATGAAACGAAATGGGTTTATAAAAAAGGAATGGATTCGGGTCGTGTTTGGGTAAGAAATGATGAACAAATATGAAAACCGGGTTTCAGGAAAATGTGTTCTAAATCCGGTATTCAAAAATTGCTTACAAAATCCGGTATTCAGAAAATGTTAACTAAATCCGGTATTCAGAAAATGTTAACTAAATCCGGTTTCCAGAAACTGAGTACAAAATCCGGTTTTGGTAAAATATGAACTATTACCGGTTTTCAAGGGGAAATTTGGGCAGAGATTTGGTTTGGAAAATGATTAAATTAAGAACAAATACCGGTTTTGGTGTAAACCAGGTACTTTTTGGAATATAACAACGAAAATTAAAAATTTTATCAAATTGAAAACCGGAAGGAATACCGGTAGGAAAACCGGAAGGAAAACCGGAAGGAATACCGGTTTTACAAAAGAAATTCAAGGAAAAAAAAAACGAATACCGGAAGGAATACCGGATTTACTAAAGAAATAAAACTGAAAATTCCAAAAATGATGAGAAACGGTCCGGATTTGGCGCCTTGGGCTCTGATACCAATTGTAATGTTAAATTTATGTTTTTAACATGTTTTGTATCAAGATTTGCGTGGGAATTAAAGGATAAAAGGAAGATTAGATAGATATATCAATATGCATATGTATAAAAATGGGAGGAAGGAATGGTACAAAGGAGGTGGGAAGGGGTATTTATACTACTAGCCTATTTACACTAAGACCCCTTCCACACTTGAAGAATTACAATTCAACAACATCAATTTTATAGCTAACACAGCCATTATATATTCAAAGAATATAACCAATCGCTCAGATTTGTCTTAGTTTAATTATATTCCCATATAATTAATCGACAATGGACATTTAGAATATATCAAAAAATATTCATGGATTTAAACATGCAAATATAGATACAATTAATATTAAATGAAACAAACATATCAAGTCTTTAATTCATTTATAAAAATAATAATTGTTTAACATCCCTTATCCAAATACCAATCACAGATTTACATGATATAACTAGCTAATTTAAGTCCTATGCCCTCGGCATGCCTTTCAAGCTTGGGCCTAGCCAAAGCTTTTGTGAAAGGATAAGCTAAGTTAAAATCTGTGTGAACTTTGAGTAATTTGATCTCTCCTAGTTCGATCTGCTCACGAACATAGTGATATCTTCTAGCATAATGTCTGGCACCTTTCTGAGCTCCAGGCTCGTTGGCAATGATTAATGCACCAGTGTTATCACAGTACATATCAGTGGGTAAGTCACTCGAGGGGATCACGTCAAGCCCGCTAATGAACTTCCTTATCCAGACTGCTTTCATTGCGGCTTCTGAGGCGGCAATGTACTCAGACTCTGTTGCAGACATGGCAACTGTGGTTTGCTTCTTGCTTTTCCAATCCACAGCACCTCCGTTAAGAACGAAGACGAATCTGACTGAGACTTCGTGTCATCTCTATCAGTTTGAAATCCAGCATCACAGTATCCGGTCACTTTGAGCTCTAAGTCTGGATTTCCTCCATACACCAAAAATATCTTTAGTAGCCCGTAGGTACTTCAGAATGTTCTTAACAGCAGTCCAGTGACTTTCACCTGGATTCTGTTGATATCGGCTAACGATGTTTTGCGCGAACGCCACATCGGGTCTAGTGCATCTAACCGCATACATAATAGATCCCACAGCCGAAGCATAAGGGACTCTTCGCATACGCTCCACCTCATTAGGTGTAGTAGCACCCTGTTTGACAGATAAACTAAGTCCTTCTTGCATAGGTGTAAACCCACGCTTAGAATTCTCCATCTTGAATCGTTTCAAGACCTTATCAATATAAGCACTTTGACTTAGTCCAATTAACCGCTTTGATCTATCTCGGTAGATCTTGATTCCAAGAATAAATGTCGCTTCTCCTAAATCTTTCATGGCAAAACACTTTCCAAGATGGGATTTTACATCTTGCAACATTGGAATGTGTTTTCCTATGATCAATATGTCATCAACATACAAGACAAGGAAAGTAACATTACTCCCACTAGCTTTGCGATATACACATGGCTCATCGCGATTTTGAACGAAACCAAACCTTTTGATTTCTTCATCAAACCGCTTGTTCCAACTTCTTGATGCTTGCTTTAGTCCATAAATGGACCTTTGAAGCTTGCATACTTTGTTGGGATGTTTTGGATCAATAAAACCTTCAGGTTGATCCATATAGACTTCTTCATCCAAGTAACCATTTAAGAAGGCAGTCTTCAACATCCATTTGCCATATCTCAAAGTCATAGTACGCAGCTATGGCTAAGAGAATCCTAATAGCTCTAATGTCCGCAACTGGAGAAAAGGTCTCATCATAGTCAACACCGAAACGTTGAGTATAACCTTTCGCCACGAGACGAGCTTTATAGGTGTGTACATTTCCATCCATGTCCGTCTTCTTCTTGAAGATCCACTTACACCCAACAGTTTGAGCATTTTGTGGAAGATCAACCAAGCTCCAGACTTGATTGTCATTCATGGATTTCATTTCCACCTTCGTATCTTCAAGCCATTTGTCAGATTCCGGATCTGATAATGCAACTTTGAAATTCGGAGGCTCATCGAGATCTCCTAAAATGTTTTCTTCTACCATCAGACATAATCTGTCAGTAGGACGTCTTGTCCTTTCGGACCTACGAAGTGGAATCGCTTCATCATCATCGACTTGAGGTTCATCACTTTGAACATTTCCCCCCCCAAGTTGATGATTGCTAGGAGCTTCAGAAGGTGACACATCTTCCTCTTGAATCTCATCAAGTTCTACAACCCTCCCACTGTTCTCTTGAGCTAATTTCTTTTCAAAGAATTCAGCATATCGAGCAACGCGAACAGTGTTTTTGACGGGATCATAGAAGTCGTAACCCATCGTTTCCTTAGGTATCCGACAAAGATGCACTTAGTAGTTCTGGTTCAAGTTTGTCAGGCGTATCGCGCTTCACAAGTGCCTCACATCCCCAGACTCTTAAGTAAGACAGATTAGGGACATCCCCATGCCATAATTCATATGGTGTCTTGTCAACCTTCTTGGTTGGAACCATATTGAGAATGCGTACAGCAGTCTCTAGAGCATAATCCCAAACGAAAATGGGAGAGTCGTAAGGTTCATCATAGATCTCACCATGTCTAGCAAGGTTCGATTTCTACTTTCAGACACTCCATTATGTTGAGGAGTGTATGGAGGAGTAAGCTGTTGGACAATTCCACACGCTTTCAATCGGCTAACGATGTTTTGCGCGAACGCCACATCGGGTCTAGTGCATCTAACCGCATACATAATAGATCCCACATCCGAAGCATAAGGGATTCTTCGCATACGCTCCACCTCATTAGGTGTAGTAGCACCCTGTTTGACAGATAAACTAAGTCCTTCTTGCATAGGTGTAAACTCACGCTTAGAATTCTCCATCTTGAATCGTTTCAAGACCTTATCAATATAAGCACTTTAACTTAGTCCAATTAACCGCTTTGATCTATCTCGGTAGATCTTGATTCCAAGAATAAATGTCGCTTCTCCTAAATCTTTCATGGCAAAACACTTTCCAAGATGTGATTTAACATCTTGAAACATTGGAATGTGTTTTCCTATGATCAATATGTCATCAACATATAAGACAAGGAAAGTAACATTACTCCCACTAGCTTTGCGATATACACATGGCTCATCGGGAATTTGAATGAAACCAAACTTTTTTATTTCTTCATCAAACCGCTTGTTCCAACTTCTTGATGCTTGCTTTAGTCCATAAATGGACCTTTGAAGCTTGCATACTTTGTTGGATGTTTTGGATCAATAAAACCTTCAGGTTGATCCATATAGACTTCTTCATCCAAGTAACCATTTAAGAAGGCAGTCTTAACATCCATTTGCCATATCTCAAAGTCATAGTACGCAGCTATGGCCAAGAGAATCCTAATAGCTCTAATGTCCGCAACTGGAGAAAAGGTCTCATCATAGTCAACACCGAAACGTTGAGTATAACCTTTCGCCACGAGATGAGCTTTATAGGTGTGTACATTTCCATCCATGTCCGTCTTCTTCTTGAAGATCCACTTACACCCAACAGTTTGAGCATTTTGTGGAAGATCAACCAAGCTCCAGACTTGATTGTCATTCATGGATTTCATTTCCACCTTCGTATCTTCAAGCCATTTGTCAGATTCCGGATCTGATAATGCAACTTTGAAATTCGGAGGCTCATCGAGATCTCCTAAAACGTTTTCTTCTACCATCAGACATAATCTGTCAGTAGGACGTCTTGTCCTTTCGGACCTACGAAGTGGAATCGCTTCATCATCATCGACTTAAGGTTCATCACTTTGAACATTTCCCCCCCCAAGTTGATGATTGCTAGGAGCTTCAGAAGGTGACACATCTTCCTCTTGAGTCTCATCAAGTTCTACAACCCTCCCACTGTTCTCTTGAACTAATTTCTTTTCAAAGAATTCAGCATATCGAGCAACGCGAACAGTGTTTTTGACGGGATCATAGAAGTCGTAACCCATCGTTTCCTTAGGGTATCCAACAAAGATGCACTTAGTAGTTCTGGGTTCAAGTTTGTCAGGCGTATCGCGCTTCACAAGTGCCTCACATCCCCAGACTCTTAAGTAAGACAGATTAGGGACATCTCCATGCCATAATTCATATGGTGTCTTGTCAACCTTCTTGGTTGGAACCATATTGAGAATGCGTACAACAGTCTCTAGAGCATAATCCCAAAACGAAATTGGGAGAGTCGTAAGGTTCATCATAGATCTCACCATGTCTAGCAAGGTTCGATTTCTACTTTCAGACACTCCATTATGTTGAGGAGTGTATGGAGGAGTAAGTTGTTGGACAATTCCACACGCTTTCAGATAATCCTTAAACTCTTGGCTTAAGTATTCTCCATCCCGAGGGTGCCAGCTTCTGACGACGCAGCGGAGCGATGCTCGCGTCCTCACTTCGCAATTTCTCCCGTGCCATCATTTCCCTGGGGCCGCGTGCAGCGCCAGTATCCACGCACCCCTATCATCTACTCACTCCACCGCGCGTTGTGTCGGTATCTGCGCGCGACATCTCTCTGCTCCGAGACCCGGGCCCGGCCACTTCTATCCGGGCTCTTTGTGGCTGTGTTAACGCCCTCGATTACCTTTGCATCTAATGTACCATATGTTGTGGAGTATATAGAGTAAGGTTAGTTAGCACATAATTCCACATGCTTTCAGATAATCCTTAAACTCTTGGCTTAAGTATTCACCACCTCGATCCGAACGAAGAATCTTGATGGTTTTGCCGAGTTGATTTTCTACTTCATTTATAAACTCTTTGAATGTTTCAAACACTTCATGTTTATGTTTAAGCAAGTAAACATAACCATAACGACTGAAATCATCCGTAAAAGTGAAGTTATCTAGCTCCTTTTCCTTGTCACATGTCTAAATGGGCCGCAAACATCGGTATAATGAGTCCAAGAAGATCTTTAGCCCTCTTCTGGTTTATGCAGAAAAGGTTTTCTTGTCATCTTGCCGGAAACACAAGACACGCATTTATCAAATGATTCATCATTTGATTGTAAGATCCCTTCACTTTGAAGTCTTTTCAATGCGTTTCTTGACAAAATAAACAAGATGACAATATCAAAGATAGGTAGAGTCCAAGTTAGTCTTGGCTATTTTGCTAACATTATACATTGAATTATCATTTAGTGAATCACAACCACGCATATCAATTTCATAAATACCATTATTATCAATAGCATCAAAATAATGAACATTATTTTTAGAAACTGAAATACCATTATCATTAAAAACATTAATGAATCCGTTGTGTTTTAACACTGAAACTGAAACTACACCTCTAGTAATAGATGGTGCATAATGACAATTGTCCAAAACAATAATTAAACCGGAAGGAAGAACTAAATGATATTCTCCAATAGCTTCAACAGGTGCTGGTAGACCATTGCCCACGAACAGCTGCAAAGCTCCGGGCTTCAGCTTCCTCCTTTTCCTAAGTGCCTGTAATTCATTACAGATATGAGTTCCACAGCCAGTGTCATAAACCCATGATTTACGCTTAGTAAAGGAAAATAATTCAATAGTGAAGATACCTGAAGTACTAGCACCGCTAGCTTGCTTCTTCTTTACATTCAACTCGGCAAGATACTTGGGACAGTTCCTCTTCCAGTGCCCGACTTCATTACAATGATGACAGGTCTGGTCTTTAGCCGGATGCTCTTTCTTAGCCGGAGGGGTTTTCTTTGGTTTGGGGGAATAAGCAGCTTGCTTACCCTTGCCTTTACCATCAAACTTGCCTTTAGCTTGGTGCGATTTCTTAGCTTTCTGGATCCGACCCCCCTTTATCATAAGGACATTTGGGTCATTGGCCTTCTTTGGAATCGTCTTCTCATATTTAATGAGCATAGCATGAAGTTCATTGACGCTTTTTTTCATAGAGTGCATGGTATAGTTTTGCACAAAGCCCTCAAATTCCTTAGTAAGGGATTTGAGAATCATGCCAACTTTTACCTCTTTATGATAAGCGTACTCCATCGAATCTAATTTGTCAAAAATGCTCTTCATCTTAAACACATGACTGTTAACCGATTTTCCAGATTCAAGTTTCATGTCATGGAGTTCCACGACTAAGTCGAATAGTTCCACTCCGGCTTGTTTTTCATACAAGGATCTAAGTTCTCTGATCATATCATATGGAGTGTAATTCTCGAATTGTTTCTGAAGCTCGGGAGACATGCTCGCAAGCATCAAACAACAAACTTCATTGAATCTAGTGTATTGAACTCTATATTCAGTTCTTTCAGCTGCTGTTGATTCAGCACTTGGTTCGGTTGGCCATTGCCTTTCAATGACATCCATGCGTTCTTCAACTCTTAGAACAATTCTCAGTTGACGATACTAGTCATTGAAATTTGATCCATTAAGTTTTTCTCTTTCAAACATTTGCTGAAAAGCATTGGTGTTTGTAGGAGGATTCATTGCATCTACAAAACAGATTAAGTTCAAAAATCAGTATTTTCGATAATAAATCCTTAAGAAATCAATTACCCAATGTTTATAAAATAAACAATTAATTTCATTAAGGCTAGGATCCAATTGACATACACTCATTTCATCAGTTGATCTGCTAGAAATGATTGTACTCAAAAGGTAAGTGACGAGCAGTAATTGCATTACATGTGCAAATTCCTAGTAAGAATGGGACCTACAAATGACACTTGATTCATCAAGTGATTTGTAGTCATGTTTTGTCCCATCTTTTGCCACGGTTAAGGTCTCACCGCTTAACTCGCTTTAAGTCGTCCAACCAAGAACGCGCAAATTTGTCCACCACTGTGTACCAGTGAGTGGGATTTGCCATGCAACTGCCATTTCACCACTGTGTACCAGTGAGTAAAACAACAGCCACAAGTGTCCTTTACGAGTTGGATGGCAATGACTTAAGTTTATTGGGTCAATCAATTTGATGTGTGATCAAAAAATTATGTTTGAAGATTCATGCATATCTTCTAAACATAATATGTTTATAAAACTCATTTTTATTGCCTTTAAATACAAAAGAGCTCGGTAGCTCCATTTGAACGCACAAAGAAGCGCAAGGGCAAAGGTTTGCGATGACGCAATTAAAAACCCGCCCTTTTAGAAGGCTAACGCATCCGACTTATACCTCTCTTAGAGTTTGTTCAAATGGGTGAGCCAGTGTATCTTTTGATTTTAGGGCACCAATTTTATAAACAAAATCATTATTTCAATATAATTTAGTCAAGTTTAATTTTCGAAAAACAATTTTGCACACAATTTTCTTAAAGGGCAAAACTAAACTTACTAAATATAAACACGTAACAATTAGGTATCCATCCTTGTTAGGCCACTATGGTTTAAGATTGGCTCCCCTTTCTCAAGGAAAAGGACCACATACATCAAGTAAACTTGATTGCGTAAGCCAAAATTTAATAACAAATTTATCACATAAACACATAAGGTGCTGATTGGAAAATTCCAGCAGCTTCACGACCCATTTAGACCTAGAGGATGGCCGAACTGGGATTAGCACAGAACTACAAAGTTTTAGCCCTATGAGTCAAGTATCTACAGTTCAAAGGAAGACTTCTAACTCCTTACGGATTAAAAGATATGGTCATTTTAGTGGACTGGTGTCAAGTAGCAACATTAACATATAATTATCACATTGTCAAACAATTAATTATTTTAATTATACACCTAAATAGACCTAGTGATCAAGTAATTTTATCATTATAACTAAGTAATAATCATGAATTAATTGCATGTAAAAACTCATGATTATTACTTCTATTTAACAATTAAAATAAAGGTAATCCATAAACGCATGCAATTAACACATTAATCATGCAATAAATCAAAACTTGCAATTAGGGTTTCCAATTTTTTTTTTTTTTTAATTTCCAGATTTTCGAATTAGGGTTTATCAAAAAAAAATTTTTATTTTTTATTTCATTATTTTATTACAATTAAACCAATTAATTAATAAAATAATCAAAATAATTACATAAAAATTCGAAAAATATGAAACCTTAACCCCCCTTCAAGTTTTGATTTTTAGGTAATTAAAAATCACATGGGTGGCTCGTGATACCACTGTTGGAATATAAACTAAATATCATTATTCACGAGTACGCAACGGAAGCAAATCAAACCATGTAATCAAATAATTAACCTTCAAATAGGATTAAGGAATACCTCTTAATGTAGATGATAAAGTAAAGAAACTTTAAAAGGATTTGAAGTAAATCCCTCTACGATTGCACACACGATCCACCGATATAGGTGTGCTAGCACTTGATCACGAACCGAGCAACCTTTGGCTTGAACTCCTTCTTCAAAACCGAAAACCGAAAAACCCTAAAGGGTTTTTGCTTGCTTTGGCTGTCCAAAAGAAGAGAAGAGGAGAGGAGAGATTTAGGGTTTTAATTCTCTTTGAATTGTAGTTATGAAAAACCATTAACCTAGCTTTAGTATTTATAGGTTTAATCCAACTTGGCAATCAAGTTAGGGTTTCACTAGGAAACCTAGTAGGGAGGCCAGCCCCCTATGGCTTTTCTAGAACCTTCCCTAATCGTTTTATCTCCTTACTTTAACGACCGTTAGCTAGTAACCGTTAAATATTAACGACCGTTCGTTAACTTATTCGTGATCCATATTAATTAATAAATCAATAATCGAGACGTGTGACCCCGTAGGCTTAAATCATTTCCGGACATACGTTCATTTTACGTGATCACATACTAACAATATACAAAGGAGAACTCGAGCATTTTGATGAAAAAAATCCTTGCTCCGTAGAAGGGAATGATAGAGGTGAACTAACCAAGAGACGCAGCGTGGCGATTGTAACAACCTTCAATTTTCGACTAGGACATTTTACTTATATCTATCTAGGTATCTATCCCTAGAGGTTTATTAAGAGAATTGACCTTCTAGACATTTAAGGCATAGTGATGATTGCCCTCTAGTTCAATGAAATGCCGTAAATAACTAGCTATCTTAGAAATGACATAAACAATAACAATAATCATTCCATACAATCTCAAACTATAAATTAGTTCTAACTGAACTTGGTGAAATAGCAATGAACCAAAAACTTTATTTCGAGAAGTTAAGTTATAAAAATAATTGTACAAGACTCACAAGTTGTGATAACAACCAAAAATCTTTATAAATGTCTAACAATTCAAACACCAAGCTAATTAAAGTACATTCGAACATAAAAATATGATGACCATCTTAAAATATAATAATAAGCTATTATGTACATAAAAGTGAGTTTGAACAATAACAAGTGAATATATATGTCTAATATACATATACACAAGTTATAATGAAGAATTAAGTAACAAATTACAAACACAAATGGTATGCGTACATATACATATTCAACCAATACATATTTGTATAAATGAAAGACTTTTATAAAATGTAAAGGCAAATTTATTTAAAATTTTGTTACAAAATTCGGCCCCCACATGAGGCACACCAAACCCACTTGACCAATGGGGTTACAACTAGCCAAATGATCTATTACAACCCCCCATGAAAGATGCTTTTGATCAACACTCCAACTCCCAACCCATTTTCATGCATTTCTCACATATCCACACACTCAACCTCCCATTTCTCTCTCATTTCCTCTCAAAATTTTCTGCACTTCTCCTTCCACCTCCTTCTCCATATTTTCGGCCACATACATCAACAAAAGGAGGATTAAATCTTAAGTACATCAACTATAATAACAAAGGTTTGTTAAGGATTAAACAAGGGTTGATTCAAGTAAGGTTTAAGGGTTATTTCAAGCTTGGAATAAGGGTTGTTTAGAGCTTAGAAGACCACGAAATTTCTGCCCAAAATCACTTTCAAATCCGAGTTCATCAAGGGTATAAATCTTCATCTCTTTGTTTAATCTATCTTATTTTTGTATATACTAAAAGATCTTTATCAAAAATCTATGTTTTCTCTTGTTTTCTTTGAAACACAAACTCAATGAGGGCAAAGTTGATAGATCCTTATCTCACATGTTCATGCATGTTGAAATCAAGAGAAAGGATTCAAGGATTCAACAAGAACAAGACCCAAGAGTTAGTAGTTGCAAGATTTGTTATAAAATGGTTAAATGGGTCTCACTAAAATGATTTTCTATCAAAGAAAATATGTTTATATTTCTATAATTTTTCATCAAAATGTTATTTTCAAAAGTTAGATTAAAGTTTATAGCTTAATCTTGCTTAAAAGTGTTAGATCTTAACATGCATGCTTAGATTTGCACTAGTTTTGCTTGATTTTGATTTTGGAAGTTGAGATGGATTATTGATGATTTTGAATCTACTATAATCAGTATATTTGATGTTAAGAAATACAAAAATAAAGTGATAATCTTGTTAGTGGTAATTTAGAGGCTAAAACAAGCAACAAACACCATTGGTGGGTTGATATAATCAAGAACTTTCTGACAGATAATTTCTTCTGTTTTTGAACGGATAAACTGGACTTGTGAGGGCAGATTCACGAAAAACTTTCAAAATAAAAGTTTTAGATAAATGAGTAAAGGTTAACCTCCAACTAGAATTACTCAAAAATACTGAACCAAACGAAAGATATAATTTTTCTACTAAAACTGGTCAAAATGGCATTTTTGTCTGAATATTTTATCAACTTTAACAATTTTTAACTCATAATCCATAAGGTTCCAGGAGGTCATACTTGGTGGAAAGTAATTTCAATGTGTCGTGAACTTACAATAAAATCATGGGATTTTTCTAACAATCAAAACATCGAGAACTTTTATAAAACTTCTGATGTCGCAAATAGTGGCCATTCGGGACAGTTTGTATTTGGGTAATTTTTAAGGATATCAAACATTGTCTAAAAATTCATCAAAAATTCACAAAAATACTAGACACATATATGTCACTGTACAAAAATCACGAAGGTCCAGATAATTTTATTTAACCACAAAACAGTAGACAAAATTTTATAAAATTGATGTATGAAACAGAAAAATGAGAAGAAAACTACCAAAGTAGGTAATGGGGCTAAAGAATACACTAAGGCCATAATGGGCTAACTTGACCCAAATAATGAACCCATATGAAATATAACTCAGTGGGCCCATGTGGCCCAATAACCCATTTAGCCCAATAACCAATATAACCCATTAAGCACATAACCCATCTAAGGTTAAGCCCAATAACTAAACTAAGCCCAAGTCACTTAAAAGCCCACATCACTTAGGCCCAATTGGTAATGGCCCATAATACTTAAACGAATTTCATAAACCTGAATAATCATAAGACATATCGAGAAATACGTGAGTTAAAAGCTAAGTGTAATCAAAGTAACATTTTACACCATCAATCTCTACAATAAAAAAGACGCGAATATTATCAATACACTTGGATTCCATAATTAATGACAACATAATGAACGTGGCATTTCTAAGTGATGGCTTAAGATGGGAACTTACGTATATTAGTCCAATCGTAGGGATAGTCTTGGCATTGAAAGGTGATTGAGAACCATAAGGAATACATGAACAAGGAGGCAATAAATGGGAAGTACCCATTTTGGATAAATGAATATAATATACGGCGGCATATCAAGGTGAGTCATAGCCCCCTTTCAAACTCTTTTATGTGTTTTACTTTCGGGGTGAAAAGCATGATAAATAAAATTGCTTTCTTTTATGAAATGATACTTTGAAAGAATGTTTATGATTATATGGAAATTATTGTATGTTCAACGTGTTATATATTATATGATGAGCTTGAGTTCTGTCAAAACTGTTTCACCTCGGTTCACTACTATTAACTCCTTGAGAGGCCTGTAGTATGAGAGTTGCGCAACTAGGACTTGTCCCCTCACCCAGAGCGTAACGGTGGGATGTTTGGTTGCCTTTGTGGCGACCTTCATTGCCAGTCCGACCACGCGGTGCTCTAACTACTATATCAGTGGTCATCATGCCACGCCCCCTTCTATTATTGGTCGTCTCCATGGCACGACCCCTTATTATTATTATTTCACATGATTGACGGCATGTGTTTCTTATTATTATTATCTTGGACACAACCGGTCTTAGTAGTGGCTCAAGCATTTACTCATCAAAAATTATTTGAACTATGCCCTTGTGGCTAAATGTAAGTGATATTATTTATGGATGGATATTATGGTTTGAACATACGATTTGTATTGTCCTATATGGAACATTGAAAGTTGTCAAAATTGACGATATTGAAACTTTGATGACCGAATGGTTTTGATGTGATATATGATTAATCATTTGATTGATAATTTTTTTTCTCACGAATATTTTGTCGAATGAGAACTTTATAATTACCATAGATTTTCAACGTCTCGAAATAACATTGTGGTATTTGGAAAACTTGATAATATGATATGGAAATTTTGCCGGTTATGTGGTTTGAGTATATTGATATGTAATAATATGTTTTCCAAGTTTTGCAATGAATATGTAACGAAATTTACTTGAAAACCTATGCACTCACCAACTACGTTTTCGTAGTTGACACTTTTTCTTCATGCTTTTCAGGTTTAGAGCAGTAAGCTTAGCATGACCGCCTCTTTTGGATGATGTATTTGTTGTGTGCTCGACGGTTGTAATGCAAACATTTATCTTTTGATTATGGATTTGGGTTATGTAATGGTTATTAAACGTCAACTTGAACTTGAAATCTTTTGGATTTTGAATGGCATTTGAAACTTTACGTTGATGTTTTATATTTAAATCTTTTTGTACCATGTCGTTCTGTGGCATCTCGTGTTTCCGCCCTAGTCGGGGTGTTACAGAAAAATGGTATCAGAGCCAAGGTTATAGAGAATTTTTACTATAACCTACGTAATTTCAAAACGAGTCGAACATCTCTTAAAGAATCAATTCGATCATAAAGTGTTCGCCTTAGCGAAGCGTAGCTTGGCCAACTACGACTAGCTAAGGATGTAACATGGAGTGATCGAAATTAATTGTCTAAGAAATGTTCAAAAATGAGTCTTTTGAAAATAAACTTGAAAACGATTCTTGGTGCAAAAGACACATAACCAAATCCAATGTTTGCATTACCTATTAGAACCCTTAGTTAATACCCCACTTGACTACTATTACCTTGTCCTTATAAGATATAATACATGAGAGTTATGCACAAGTCGATTTCTAGTTTTAATATGCAATGTGAAGGCTTATAATGTGCAATGTGAAAGTTTGGAATGAGCAATGTGGAAATAATGAGATAAATGCATGCGTAAAAGCTTTGTGATTTATGATGTTGAACTTTAAGTAGCGTATGCACTTTAAAATAATATGATTACTATGAGGCAAGAAATCATTTTGGGATATGACTTGTTTAAATTATTGGGTAATGAAGTTGATTATTTATGATTGATTTGAAAGAGAACATGATCATGACAAGTTGATAGGAACTTTTATGGACAATGAAGATATGAAAGCTTCCACCCATAAGATTGAACTACTTGAAAACTAGCGCGTGAGTATTGTGATGCTTATGTAGTCGTGCCTTTCTATTGAAATAGTTATTGCACCCTAAGGTTGAGCTATTTGAGGACTAGTGCTTGAAGTTAATGAACATATAGTTGTGCCTTATTATTGAGATAGTTATTATGCTCTAAGATTTGACTATTGAGAACTAGTGTTGCACGACATGATGACAATGTGGTTAGTCCTTGCTATTGAGATAGATATTGCGTGTAGAGACTTGACCGCTTGAGAACTAGTAATTGCCCTGAGAAATTCTATATGAATTAGAAATTTTCTAAGTATGAAAGTTGTCATTAAGTACCCCTCCGTCATTAGTTCACTCGTGCTCTCTTGAAATTATCCAACATTCTATTGCTTATTACACCATTATTCATTATGGATATACGACAACGCGATATCATCAGTGGATCATTTTCCCATGGACGTTGGACGATATACTCAGAGAATTTTAGTCCCAAGATGTGGCGCGACTCTATCCTCTTAGACACTACACATAACCTTCGTATTCGATCTGAAATGGTGCGAAACATATGGAAAACGTCGGATGAAGTTAGAGACTTGTGAAGGGCGAGTGGTATTAAAGCCAAACTATGATTCGATGACACTGATAGAACACATTCCGATATACATTCTAGACGACACATTCTGGGGATTGTAGCTCCGAAATTTGGTGTGATATCTCCATTATAACACGCGTACACGAACGGTTATCCATACTATCTAAGTCGGTGCGACATATATCGACGTCATTGAAAGTTGGAGTCCCTTGGGCAACGAAAGACATAGAAGTGATTTCTTTAACTCGCACAAAGAGTCTGATTCGAGCTTTAATAATTCTTTTGTCTTTAAACTTCCTCTTTCATTTCATTCGAAACCAAATTCTATATCCTTGATATTCTTGATTAATCAAAGTAATGATCACCCCCGTTTCTCTTCAAAGGTTAGTAACCTAACAACACACAACTCACTTACGTAACATTCTGCAATGGCAAACCGAGTAACTAGTACCCTGCTCTTGTTGTGACATCAAGGGATGCGAAAGACGTTGAGACACCAGTTGTCCATAAGTGGAATACTTGGGATAACTATATAGCATAGAAGATGCTATTGGATCACGTACATAACGTAGGACGTGGAAGATATGTCGTGTGTCAGTCAAAGTACAAGGAAGCAAATTTTCACAAGCGACGTTGAAGCAATCCGTTTAACTCACCTAAGAATATTAATTCGAGTTGCCGTCTTATTATCGCTATGAACTCTTACTCCCCACTTCCACCTTGAAACTAGCCAAGTGAATTTCGAAAATCTTGAGGACCAAGCACGATGAAAGCATTGTTCTTCTTTTCCAAAGGTTTACGGTCACCTCGATCCACGGATGACTCGACATAACACATGAAAGTGGTGAGACCAAATAACTAACCCCACCCACTCGCAACGACGTTAAGAGAAGGACCCACTCGATACAAGGAAGTTCAGGAAACTGGCGAGTCAGGAAAAGTATAGTTTAGAAGATACTGTAGATTAGTATGCCCAATGAAAGCTATGCCTTGGATATGGTCTACATGTGAGCGAGTGTGGAGGCAATTGAATCGAGGCCTCAAATTGATGAAGGAATTGAAGGTCCTTCTATCCATGTAAAAAATGGAGCCTCGGCGGAAATTAGAAGAAATTCCAAAGTTACCGTTGGAGCGAAGATCCAATTAAGGAGGATAAGAAGTAATATAAGAATTATGTGACCCCCACGATTTGAAGATAAATGAAAAATGATTTGGGACTACTCTAGAGGACA
>CM067169.1:126796305-126864342 GCA_034093135.1 Erigeron breviscapus | reverse complement strand
GCTGCAGATATGTCAAGTAAAACTCTGTTCAAGAAGGGTTTTTATGGCAGATGGAGGTATCTTGCACATGTGTTGCTGGTTGGTTTGAGCAACAAGAAGTCTGGTTATGATACGTTGAACCAGGAAGCCAAGCACAGATGATGGGCTTAGTGTTTAATAAGCCGTACAGTTTCTCTAAGTTCTTCTTCGATGAGATGAAGAAACAGATCACAGCCACAGGAAAGAGGAGGTTTTTGATGTATCCTCGGTTCGTGATGATAATCAATGCTCGACTTCCAAATCTACCTGCTGTAGGAGAAGTGAAGCAAGTGAGCACGATCATCCGACGTGGTTATGATGAGTTTGTGTCTCGATACCAGAATGATCCAAATGCACAAGATGTTGCATTATTTGGTGCAATCATTAATGCCAACTACATGGCACCTACGATGAGGTCATATCAGCTTATGAAGGGCCTCAGCCAGAGGGTGGTGAAGCTGCTGAGAATGTTGAGCAGTTACATGACGTAGTGGTTCAGGAAGATGCACCAGAAGAGCCTGAAGTTGTTGTACAGGTTGCAGATGATGTGATAAACCAACCTGGAGCCAATCCTGAGATTGTAGATGATTTATTGGAAGAGACTGAAGATGGTGATATTGCCCAAGTGCAAAGGTACAATGCCAATGCTGATGACCTAGTAGATGCGGATCTTGACCGAGATAGAGATGATTATATAGCTGGAGCTGCAGTTGGTTCTGAAACAGTTAGAGCTAGTGGGTCAGGTACTGAAGAAGCTAGTGGGTCAGGAGCGGGTCAGGCTAGTGGATCTGGTGTGAATGCTGAAGGTAGAGGAAAGGCTGTTGCTGATGTTCAAGCAGACAGAGAGCCTTCTATCCATTCTGATGATGATCTAGCAGTGATGGAGATGAGGATCTTTACAGATCTCATGCTTTCGTCAGAGTTAGATCTCAGATGGTTCCTAGATCTCTGGTTGAAGCTCAAGAAAGAAGAAGGGTGAAGGAAACTGATGAAGATTGGGTGCCAGAGCAGCCTATGCCTAAGAGAACTAGACTTGTCAGGGAACAAGAGACTTCTGCTGTTGCTGGTATGTCTGATAGAGTGCCAAGGGTTGTTGTTCCTGAGACTACACAACCACAGTTACAAACAAGTGAAGAAACCAATCTTAGTGATCTGCAGAGACAGATGAATGAGATGAGAAGTTTGGTTACTCGTTTGACTGATGATTTGAAGGTTGTTAGTGACAAGAACACATTTCTTGAAGACAAGTTGGGCAAGGCCGAGGTGGTAGTGTCCAAGATGTATAAAAAGTATCTTGAATGAGGGAAGGTTGTCAGGATGGCAGATGCAATGAAGAAGGGAGTCAAGATCTCCGAAGAGAAACTGCATGAGCTCATCGATAACTATCTCAAGGTTAGAGCTGAGAGAGACAGCTTAGGTTGCAGAGGTGATGAGCTGGCTAAGGCAAGGCATGATGATGATCAGAATGAAGATCCTGATGCGGCCAGAGCTACTCAAGAGCTAGGAGGGAGTTCTATTTTAAGAACAGAGACTCAAGGAGAGTCTAGCCAGGCTGGTATTGCTGGCAAGGCAACCTCAGAAGCTCCACAAGCTCAAGAACAGATGTCTACAGAGATAAACATGGTAGTTGAGCTTGAGGCACCTCAAACCAAACTCCTTACAGAAGATGTTGATGTTGATCAATTAGTTAAGGATAAGGATTTGGTAGGGCAATCTGATGCTATTGCTCTTGATGCTGATAATGCTAGTGCTCAGGATAGTGAGTCTACCAAGACCGACTCTACCAATAATACTTCTACCGAGTCAGATTTGCATCCAATTATTGTGCATAGACTGGAGAAGAGGTTGGGATAGATCATATGAGAGCTAGGGCAGAGATTGCGGATTATTATTATGATCCAGGATCTTTGAGGGATCAAGAAGAGAAGGTTAGGGTTAACTCATACTCCTTCAGAGTCAGAGTCAGATTCTGATTTCGAGACTGAGACTGAGACTGAGACTGAGAAGGAGCAGAGCAGGAGTAAGAAGAAAAAGCAGAGGAAGTAGATTAATGACAAAGACAAGACGAAGACATAGGTATGTTAACGTCTAGAAGCTATTGCCAAGGGGGAGTCTGTAAGTGCACATCTATGTCAATAGCAGTCTAGATTGTTTGGGCTTATATTGTTATATGTCTTTGTAATGTGATTGTCATTAATGAACTTAGATTATGCATAGAATACTAGATTAAGTTTAAGTATTGAATGTGTAATAAATCTGCTAAGTGTGAAATGTGACCTCGCATTTCACATAGGGAATACGACTCCGTATTTGCATGTAACACCCCAACTAAGGCGGAACAATGAGGTTTACAGAAAGTCGAGTATTCAAAACAAAGGATAATAGATAACATTCACCATAGCTTTATTTGATAAAAGATTTTACAAATGCACAAGCATGTGAACCAATCCCCAAGTACAATGCGTCCACCGTACTTGGATATTAAGTCCACGAAACAAATAACAAATACATGAAATGATATACTACAATGATCAAGGCGGATTCCATTGCCCATCACAAGGTTTGATCTTTGACTCCAAAGTGCAATGCAAATAATCATGATGCATATAATTCCTCAAAGTTTACGCTAATTCCTGAAAAGCATGAAGAAAAAGTGTCAACTACGAAAACGTAGTTGGTGAGTGCATAGGTTTTTAAGTAAATTTCGTTACATAATTATTTCAATACTTCGAAAACATATTGTTAGATATCAATATACCCAAACCACATGGTCGGCAAAATTCCCATATCAAACCATCAAGTTTTTCAAATACCATAATGTCATTTCAAAAGAGTTGAGAATCCATGGAAAATTATAAAGTTCTCATTTGTCGAATTCATCGTGAAAGAAAAATATACCAATCGATTAATCATACATCATACCAAAACCATTCGGTCATCAATCTTCCAATATCGCCAATTTCAACAACTTTCAATGATTCCATATAAGGTCCAATACCCAAACCGTATGTTCAATCCATAAAATCCAACCATAAATAATATCAATAATATTTAGCCAAAGGCATAATTTTGATGAGTTTGTGCTTGAGCCACTACTAAGACCGGTTATGTCCAAGATAATAAGAAGCACATGCCGTCAATCATGTGCAATAATAATGAATAGGTCGTGCCATGGAGACGACCAAATAATAAGGGAGGCGTGGCATGACCACTGATATAGTAGTTAGAGCACCGCGTGGTCGGACTGGCAATGAAGGTCGCAACAAAGGCAAACCAAACATCCCACCGTTACTCGTTGGGTGAGGGGACAAGTCCTAGTTGCGCAACTCTCATATTACAGGCCTCTCGAAGAGTTAATAGTAGTGTACCGAGGTGAAACAGTTTGACAGTACTCAAGCTCATCATATAATATATAACATGTTGAACATACAATAATTCCCATATCATAATCATTCTTTCAAAGCATCATTTCATAAAAGAAAACAATTTTATTTATCATGTTTTTCACCCCGAAAGTAAAACACATAAAAGAGTTTGAAAGGGGGCTATGACTCACCTTGATATGCCGCATATTATATTCACTTATCCAAAATGGGTACTTCCCATCTATCGCTTCCTTGATCATATATCCGTCATATTCCTCAATCACATTTCAAGCCAAGACTATCCCTACGAAAGGACTAATACACATAAGTTCCTATCTTAAGCCATCACTTAGAAATGCCACTATCATTAAGTTGTCATCAATTAAGGAATCCAAGTGTATTGCTAATATTCGTATCTTTTTGGTTGTAGAGAGTGATGGTGTAAAAGGTCACTTTCATTATACATGTAGTTATAAGTTGTTAGAATTTCGGTAACTTGCCTTCATTTGTGGTTTTCGTTTGGCATCTTAGGTTATCATATGGAATGCCATATTAAGTTATATTATCCTTATTCATCATTTGATGTGTAACCGATTTTAGCACGAATTAGCATTTGTGATATCAATTTATAGTTTGGTTAACGTAATTACTTATGTCCATTCCACTTAATTATCTTTTGTGTTACTTTGATTTCGTTTATCTTTCAAACTCACATACTTCTCGATATGTCTTATGATTATTCGGGTTTATGAAATTCGTTTAAGTGTTATGGGCCATTACCAATTGGGCCTAAGTGTTATGGGCTTTTAAGTGACTTGGGCTTATTTAGTTATTGGGCTTAACCTTATTTGGGCTAGATGCTTAATGGGTTATATTGGTTATTGGGCTACATTGTTTATTGGTCCAAGTGGGCCTACTGATTTATGGTTCAATGGGTTCATTATTTGGGCCGGGTTAGCCCATTATGGTCCTTAGTGTATCTTTTAGCCCATTACACAAATTATTGGTTTACTTCAGAATTTTCTGTTTTTACTTCACATTTTTATGAAATATTGTCTACTGTTTTGGAGTTAAACCGAATTATTTGGACCCTCCTGATTTTTATACAATAACCTATATGTATCCACTTATTTTTCGAATTTTGCTTAATTTATAAAGAATGTTTACTACCTATAAATATTTTTATAAATGGAAGTGGTCAAAACAGTCACTGTTTTGCATACTCGAAAGTTTTATAAAAGTTCTTTGGGTTTTGCTCTTAATAAAAATTCCATGATTTTATTTTAGGTTTAGGACACATTGGACTTACTTTCCACCAAGTATGGCCTCCTGGAACCTTATGGATTAGGAGATAAAAATTGTTAAAGTTGATAAAATATTCAGACAAAAATGCAGTTTTGACCAGTTTTAGTAGAAAAATCATATCTTTTGTTTGGTTCAGTATTTTTGAGTGATTCTAGTTGGTGGTTAAACTTAACTCGTTCATCTACAACTTTTATCTTGAAAGTTTTTCTTGAATCTGCCCTCACATGCTCTGTTTATCCGTCCCAAGACAGAAAACTGATTCTGTCAGATTTGTTTTTGATTATATCAACTCACCAATGACCTTTCTTGCTTTATTAACACTTAAGTTTATCATTTACAAGATTAACACTCCTTTTGTATCACTTTAACATCAATATTACTGATTATAATTCTTTTAAATTCCATCAATCATCATCCAAAGATCCATCTCAAATCCAAACTCCTAACAAGAGCAAACTAGTACAAATCTAATGCATGCATGTTAAGATCTAACCATTATACATATAAATAAGCTATAACCTTTAATCTTCTTTTTGAAAACATCTATTTGATGAAAAATCCAGAAGTATAAACATATTTATTTTGATAGAAAATCATTTTAGTGAGACCCATTTAACCATTTTATAACAAATCTTGCAACTACTAACTCTTGGGTCTTGTTTGTGTTGAATCCTTGAGTCCTTCCTCTAGATCTTTACATGCATGAGCATGTGAGGTAAGGATCTATCAACTTTGCCCTCATTGAGTTTAAATCAAGAAGAAAATGATAATAAAAGATGAAGAAAACATTTGGGTTTTGAAAGAACAAGATTAACTAAAGATTTATTAAGTGAAGGGATGTTGTTAACAACCTTTTTGGGTCGAGTTGGGGGCTGTTTTGACGGCTGGAAAATGGGCAGAAAATTCGGCCAAGATGCACCAAAATGAGCTCCATAACTTGCTTCAACACACCCTTGAATGACCTAGCTTGAACCTTTATTATTATAGTTAATTATATTAGACTTAAATCTTCATTTTGGGTGTTGTATGTTTCGAAATTAGAGAAGAGGGAGGAGAGGAAATGCAGAATTTTTCTAGAGAAAAATGAGAGAGAGAAAGGTGGAGTGTGTGTGTAAAAGTGTGGAGAAATGAAAGAGTGTGGGGAAATGGTTGGGTGTGGTGTATGTTATGTCTTGGATACAACAAGGAATAAAGCATGCATCTACACCCTTATTGGGGGGTTCGGTTTTGGTGAGCATGGGGGGGGGGCCGAAATTTGCCTTTAAAAATTCAAAAGTGGGAGTTAAATTTGTAGTTGAATAATGATGTGTATGTATATTTAGTTTAGGTTCATGCATAAAAGTGTTACTATTATTTCTTAGTGTTTTCAAGGCAAAATCATGTGGGTATATGTATAGGTTGTAAGTATATTTAAGTGTTGTAAGTTAATTCGTATTTCTAAAATACAATTGGTGTTTGAATTTTAATTATAAAGATTCTTGGTTGCTATCACAACTTTTAAGTCATGCTTAGTTATTTTCATGACTTGATTTCTTGGATTAAAATTTCTATTCTATATTGTTATTATTTGAGTTGTTGACCTGTTTGGTTTCTCGGATGCTTGATCGTTTAAATCACATTCTTATAGAATTGTCATTATGTGTTCACTTGGAGATTGTCATGGATAATTATAGTTATTGTTTATGGCATTTCTAAGGCAACTAGCTTCCTTTTGGCATTCTATTGAACTAGAGGGCAAATATTACCATGCCCTACATGTCTAGAAGGTCAATTCTCTTAATAAACCTCTAGGGATAGATGTCTAGATAAGTCCAAGTAAATTGTCCTAGTCGGATTTTGAGGGTTGTTACATTGCAGGGTCAAATACGAGGCCAATCACAGAATGCGACCTCGCATTAGTGACGGGCTGGGCTGGATTTGCGAGGCCGACTCGCTGAAGCCCATGTCGGGTGTTTCCTATATAAACCGAATCCTAACAGAGTTTAGGGTTGAACATTTGTCGAAATATCAAGCATACTTGTGCAGGTTAAGTCGTCAAAGGTTGTTCCGCTAGCCCGAAGAAGATCTGCGAGGCAGCAGGTGATCTAGGGGCTTTTTGTTGATCACCAAGTTATTGTGAGGGATTCCGCACCTCAAGATAACTGGAGCAAGCTATTAACGATACGTGCCAGGGGACTTACATACTAATCATCTAGCCACTCCAGCCGAGTATAAACACGTTCGAACCGTTTCTGATCAAGATCTCTCTGATGAGACAAATGTTGTTCTTGCCCGTTTGTGTGTTTTGCTTCCGCATGTCCGTCAAAGGTGGATCAGTCGAATTGATTCTGATACATGTGGAAAGCATCGGTCACAGAGGCTTAGGGCTCAATTGAATGACCGGGACAGTGACATCGAGAAGCTCAAGAAAGAAGTATCTCTTTTGCAGGGAAAGTTGGATGGAGCCATTGAAGTTGAAGCACCCAAACAAATTGATAAATTGACAGCACTTTTGTCTGCCTCTGGAGATACTATTTTATCTTTGCAATAAGCTGTTGAGAATGGTAAAGATGCTACCACTCGTCTTGCTGCAGCTGAGTCGAAGCATCAGAAAGAATTGGAGGTTATTACTCAACTTCCATGAGGCTCCAAAACCCCCCCACCCAAACCCCCCCCCCCCCCCCCCCCCCCCCCCCCCCCCCCCCCCCCCCCCCCCCCCCTCAACTTCATGAGGCTCCGAAAGAAGCTGGTGAGCTTCGTGACATCCTTGGTGCAAATACTTCCGAAGTTACATCGGAGAGGGAGAAGTGGGAAGCAGAAAAGGAAGCTCTTAAAGAAAAGGTACAACAATTATCTGACCATAATGCTTTTCTTGAAGCTAAAAATGTGGAGCTGTCCAATGTGAACAAGTGGATCATTAGTGAGGGTTATTTTTATGCCTTGGACCAGTTGCGCCAATCTTCCCAATATTTAAGTGGGATTGATAATGTTGGTAGCAGTGGCAGTGCCTCTGGACTACAAGATGGTATTCGTGCCGGATATCGGAGCGCTCAATCAAAGTGGCCCCTTGAAAAAACTGTTGGTTATGACCCCTTCTGCTCCAGCTCTTTTTGAAGAAGCTGTCAACTCTTTCAATACCTTACGCTTTGAATATTTTGAGCGGTTATCCAAATGTGTTGGTGGCTCCATTGAAGATCTGAAAGCTGTTTCTCCAGACCCACCAGTTGCTTCCTCTCCTTCTGCTATTTAGTTTCTTTGCTTTTAGCTAATGTTTGTAATGATACAATTTCTGTTTGGTTTGTCCAACAATGTCGTAGTTGGATCTTGTCTTTGAACAATGTTCTTATGGATTTCATGCTTTTGCTATTTCATCTATGCTGTCTTATCATCTGTTTAATTAAGGTAGCATAGGTACCCTTTTATATTTGTAGCTTGATGCTTCCTTTCAAGTTCTCTGCTCCTTTAATATCGGTTGTGGCAGTTTTGCCTCCGGATGAGCAATTAAGCAGCTTTGCCTTTTTGAAACCCTGAAGATTATATGCTTTTAATATTGATTTTGCATTCGTTTGCTTTATGTAGCAATGAAATTTCTTCTTAGTACCCAATCATTGTTGAATACTTCTAGCTAAATTGTTGCTTATCTGCCTTGAAGCCTTTGCTCCTTGCTGTACTCGACTATTGTTGAATACATGGATTTGATTCACTTCCTGCTGATAAGAGGGCCTTTATTTATTATTATGCCCAATCGTGATCGAATATATGAAGCTACCCTGCTTCTTTTTTATATGTGTAGCATTTTTCTTCATCAGTATGTACCCAATGGTTGTCAAGTAAATGAAGCTAATTTGCTTCCTTATAGCTTTTGAGCTTGTACCAACCCGTTGTTGAGTATATGAAGCTAATTTGCTTCTTTTCAGCCTTTAAGCTTTCATTTGTTAATGTACCCAACCGTTGTTGAGTATATGAAGCTAATTTGCTTCTTTTTAGCTTTTAAGCTTTTATTTGTTAATGTACCCAACCGTTGTTGAGTATATGAAGCTAATTTGTTTCTTTTTAGCTTTTAAGCTTTTATTTGTTAATGTACCCAACCGTTGTTGAGCATATGAAACTAATTTGCTTCTTTTTTATTTACGCACGTAGCATTTTCATACTAAGTAAGTCGTTAAGGCGTCCCATTAACATACTTAGTTTTATTTACCAACCTGGCGAGGCATGGTTGCTTCACCAGTAGGGAGGTTAATTAGTAGGTGCTCAACCTGTCAATGTACCAGACCGTTGTCGAGTACATGGAGCTAATTTTGTGAGGTCGCTCAACCTTACGTCATTCTTTAGGAGGCCTGCTTCCTTAGAATGGGGCTATGAGAAGGGGCAGCCCAACCCATATATGTGCGCGCATTCACATATATTGCATCTGTTATGGTTCAGATGTCTTTAGTTCACTGGTGTGAATCAAAATCAATTTTAGGATCATCTATTATGAGTTAGCTTGATGAGCCTATGAAATCATTTATTTGATGAAATAAATTTCATCTAAGTATTTTGCCTTTTGTATAAGTTGTACCATCATTTGTGGTACTTTAAGCATGTTTTTTCATCCCTTGGACCATTCATGATCCTTATGTTTTCTCTTGCAAAATTAATTGGTAGGAATGTGTATGGACAATTTTTTTTTTTTAGGCATTTCAAATGAGAAAAGACTTTCATGCTTATAGGCAAAGGCATCATCAATCCCGTAGGAGATGTGCTTCATACTTCATATTTAAATTAGTACATGGGGGTCTTACATTGGTTACAAGAAGATTAAAGCAAAAAAGAAACCATTAAGCTTTGTGTTACCACTCGCCCCTAACTTATTAGCTTACATATAGCATTTGCGAAGGTGAGTACCATGCCATGACTTGAGTGCTTTAGTGACAACATATGGTCCTTCCCAATTTGGACCAAGTTTGCCTTGGTTCTCTGCCTTGCTGGCTTCATTCTTTCGGTACACCAGATCTCCCTCCTTGAAGGTTGATTTCTTCACCCTTTGGTTGTAGTATTTTTCAATCTGGCGTTTGTATTTAGCTTCTTTTATTGCTGCCAATTCTCGTCGCTCCTCTAGGAGATTGAGGTTCATCCTTAGATCCTCCTCATTAGTTTCTGTAAGACGAGCCGAGGTTCGGTATGTTGGAATGCCTATCTCCACAGGGATCACTGCTTCTGTGCCATAAGTGAGGCTAAATGGTGTTTCACCACTGCTTGTTTTTGGCATCGTTCTGTGTGCCCAAAGTACATGTGTTAAATGATCCATCCAGTGACTTCCCTCTCGGTGGAGCCTTCTTTTGATTGCGTCAACTATGCTTTGGTTGGCCCTTTCGACTTGGCCATTGCCTTGTGGGTATGCCACTGATACAGCCATTTGCTTTATTTGCATTTCTTGGCACCAAGACTTGAATGGATATTCAATGAATTGCTTCCCATTATCTGTGACCAACGCTCCTAGTAAACCAAAACGACACACAATGTTGTCCCAAACAAACCTTTTCACTTGCTTGCCGCTGATGCTTATTAGCGCCTTAGCTTCCACCCATTTAGTAAAATAATCTATGGCCACAATGAGGAATTTAAAACCACCAGGTGCTTTTGGGAATGGTCCAACGATGTCCATCCCCCACTTATAGAATGGCCATGGGGATGTCACCGATATCATCTCATTCTTTGGGCCTTTGGGAATTGGTGCATGAACTTGGCACGCCCTACATGTCTTTATTTCTTCAAAGCATGTTTGATGCATGGAGGGTTAAAAGTAGCCTAATTTCATAAGCTTCCTCATAATGGCCCGTGGCCCTGCGTGCATTCCGCACGATCCTTCGTGGACTTCTCTCACCACATAGTTTGCTTCAGTTGGACCCACACATCGTAACAAAGGCCCCAAGTAATTTTTTCTATATAAGACACCATCAATGAGTGTATACACTGGTGACTTCATTCTTATCTTTTTTGCTTCTTCACCATCACTGGGTAGTTTCCCCTTTGCTATGAACGATCTTATTGGAGTCATCCAGTTGGGGTCTTCTTCAGAGACTACCGCATTCATCTCACGTTCCTCAAGTGAGCTTCTTTCTAGTACTTCTACCCACACTTCATTATGGTTGAAGGTCATTGTTGCCATTTTACTCAAGACATCCGCCTTTTTTATTTGACTTCTCGGGATCTGTTTGATCTTGAAGTATTTAAAGCCTTCCATTTCCCTTTTTATTTTTTCCAAGTATTGTTCCATTTTTTCATCTTTTGCTTCATACGTTCCATTGACTTGGTTGGCTACTAACTTTGAGTCTACATATGCCTTTAGTCTGTTAACATTAAGCTTCTTTGCTATTCTCATTCCCGCAAGAAGTGCTTCATACTCGGCTTCATTATTAGTAGATGGGAAATCAAATCTTAAGGCATAGCTAAACTCCTTTCCTTCTGGACCAACTAGTATCATTCCTGCACCATCCCCTTCACTACTTGAAGCTCCATCTGTGTGAAGCTTCCATTTTGGAGCTTTAGCTTCCTTGTTTGGATCCTTTGAGGGGGACTGAATTATGTTTTCTTTTGCTTCTGCCATTGGCATTTCTGATATGAAGTCAGCTAGCACTTGTCCCCTCATTGTGCTCCTGGCACGATATTCGATCCCAAATTCTCCCAATTCAATCGCCCATTTGGCTAATCGTCCCGATATTTCCGGACGATCCAAGACTTGGAGTATGGGCTGCTCCGTGATTACTACAATTGGGTTTGATTGAAAGTATCTTTTCATCCTTCTAGCCGTATGGACTAGAGCCAAGGCAAGCTTCTCCAATGGTTGGTAATTTAATTCAGCAGCGTGCAAGGCCCTACTTACAAAGAAGATAGGCATTTGCTTCTTTCTTCTTTCGGTTAGGAGCACTGCACTTATGGCACTTTCTGAAGCTGCTAGGTACAATGCTAATGTTTCTCCCAGTTCTGGAGCAGTTAACATAGGCAGCTCTTTCAAGTATTCTTTAATCTTCTGAAAGGATTCTTCAGCCTCCTTCGTCCAATGAAAGTCACTTTTATTGACACATTGCTTCAATGTTTGAAAGAAAGGTAAGGATCTTTCTGCTGATCGGGCCAAATAACGGTTGAGGGCTGCTAACCTCCCATTCAACCTTTGCACATCCTTGATGGATTTAGGAGAGGCCATTTTTTGAATTGCCTCTACCTTGTCTGGGTTAGCCATCATTCCTTCCTCTGTTATCACATGCCCTAGGAACCTTCCTTCAACCATCTCGAAGGAGCATTTCTTCGGGTTCAGCTTCATGTTGATGCCTCTTAATCTGCCAAAAGTTTCATCAATATCTCTCATCATCATTTCCCCAGTCTTGCTTTTTAGCACCAAATCATCTACATATGCTTCCATATTCCTCCCAACCTGGGGACCAAACACTTTATCTATCATTCGCTGATATGTTGCTCCAGCGTTCTTGAGCCCAAAGGGCATTTTCTTGTAACAGAATGGACCAACATCAGTATGAAAGGCCATTTTATCTTCATCTTCTTCAGCCATTTGGATTTGATGGTATCTCTTGTACGCGTCAAGGAAGCATTTCCACTTGAAACCCATAAGAGCCTCAATCTTCTCATCAATATTGGGAAGTGGATAGCAATCTTTTGGACATGCTTTATTTATATCTTTGAAGTCCACACACATCCTCCATGAATTATCTCCTTTTTTCACCATCACAGGGTTAGCAACCCAAGTTTGGTATCTTACCTCCCTCAGAATATCTGCTTCCACTAACTGCCTTACTTCTTGAAGGGCAGCCCTGCTTCTTTCGGGAGCAAGAGTTCTTTTCTTTTGCACTTTTGGTTCAACGCTAGAATGAACGTTCAACCGATGCTCTATGACACTTTGAGGGATCCCCACCATGTCGGATAGTTCCCATGCAAAAACATCTTTGTTTCTTTTTAGAAACTCCACCAACCATTTCTTTGTTCTTCGGGATAGCTCGGCCCCAATTGTAACAAGTTGGTTCGGGTAATGAGGGTGAATCATCACCTTTTCTTCTTTCACATTATGAGATTCCTTAGTAAATTTTAAGTCATCTTCTTCAATTTGTTGGCATTCACTTACCTTCGCCCTTTCGGCCCTTACAATGGCTACTCCCCACGGGGTTGGGAATCTCATTTCTGCATGTGGAGTGGAGGTTACTGCTCCCAAGGCCCTCATTCCTGGCCTTCCTATTATCATAATGTATCTGCTGGATGGAGCTCTTACTACCGCAAAATCCATTTCTTCAGTTCGGCATAATGGAGGTTCCCCCAATGTAATAGGCAAAAGAATTTGCCCAAGGGGCCACACAACCTCTCCTGCAAATCCCACTAATGGTGAGTCAGCCCTTGTCATCAACTGTCTGGTTTGGGCAGGGAGCTGAAGGAAGCAATGCTCATACATCAGTTCAACAGATGCACCTCCATCAATATAAATGCGATGAATCCTTTGATCCCTGATGATTCCCGTGATGATCATCGGATTGACAGTCAAATCTATCATTCCGGGAGGAGGGAATGTGATGGGAACATTCATCCAACTTTCAGTTAACTTTCTTTTCTTTGACTCCCCCATTTGACTTCTTCCAAACATCTGAACCTCTTTCATCTTTCCTTTGTTGTCTCTTTCTTTGTTCCGGGAGCCACTTTGTCTCCCACCCCTTGCACCTTTATTCTCGTCTTTGATTTCTCTTACTAAATGGGCCAACTGACCAGACTTTACGGCGTCTTCTATCTGCCTTTTCAATTGCCAGCAATCGTTGGTATGATGCCCTTTATCAGAGTGAAACTCACAATACTGCTCGTTCCTTTTATTAGGATCCCCCACCATTGGTCGGGGTCGAATGAAACCCAATCGTGCCTCTTCGGTGGCCAAAATCTCGGCAGGTGTTTTGATTAAAGTGGTGTAATGTTCGTGCCGCCTCACATTAGCTGGAGAGTAAGGAGCATGTTGACGACGCTCAGTGTACCTCTCGGTAGAGGAGGTATATGCCTTCCTATTGTTGGATTGCCGTGATTGCTTGGTGTTGCGCCGGGCTGGTGCTTCATCTAATTTTGCAGCTGTGATGGCTTCTTTTCCTCTAATGTGAGCCTTAACCACTTCCATCATCTCCTTCACAGTCTTGGGAACATTTGTATTCAACTTTTCTATCAATTGCTTGGATCTGATGCCATGCATAAAACCTGACACCTGCATGGTTTCATTTGCTCCCAAGATCTGCATACTTTCCAAATTATACCTCTCCATAAATGCGGTGAGGCTCTCATTTTCCCTTTGACGAATATTATGGACCTCCACCGGGTCTCGGGTATACTTTTGTTGAACCATGAAGTGGGTGAGGAATTTCTGCCTCAATTCTTCAAAGTTGTCAATGCTCCCCTCAGCTAAACTATCATACCAAACTCGGGCAGAACCAGAAATAGTTTGGCCAAACATGTGGCACCACACAGGCATGGACCATTGTTCCACCTTGGCAGCGCCAGAGAATACTCCCATGTGGTCATCTGGATCGGTGGTACCATCGTACATTTTCACATTCGATGGCATTTTAATCTTGAAGGGAAACTGGAAATCAGATATCCTTTTGGTGAATTTAGAAGCTGATATGGGGCAGTAAGGTGCCGACAAGTCTTCCGCTTCAATGAGAGGCGTTTCCTTCCTTGTGGGTATGAATACATAAGTACCAGATGTACCAGGAGGTGGTTCTGTCAATGGGGTGTGACCCCTCATTGGTGCATTGGGCGTGACAAACCCTTCTGACGAACCACCGATATTATGATTTGGAACCTGTTGGTCCCTACTTGATTGAATTGGGGTTTCTTCTCCGAAATGCAACCTCGTCGGAGATACACCTTCCTTCATGTAGTTGTGCACCATCATGCTTAGAGTAGCAAAGTTGCTTCTTATGAACTATGGAGTGATTGGATCCAGATCCTTAGAGGTGCCGGGACCTTCAGCGTGAACCACATGTTCGGAAGGAGGTGGACCTTGTGAATCAGGGGTCCTATCCTCCACCATTGTCTGATCCGGAGCAACATTGGTGGTCCTCGAAGGATCAGATTCAGAGAGTGGTGTGAGTTCCATCGACGCAAGTGAACCCGAACTTGTGACTTTACAAGTGTTAGGGTCCCACGGATGGCGCCACTTGATGAAGTAATGGACCTACTTCGGGATGGACCAGGTATAGTCTGGTTCTTACTTTAGGATGGACCAGGTGTAGTCTGGTTCCTCTTGGTGAATGAAGGATGAACTGCACACGATGGAACACACAATCGTTAGAAGGGCCGAAGGAGAATCCTCCTTCGGGTGGCGATTCCCTTCTGGTAATTCAATCCTTGTTAGGAGTAGAATTATACGCCATGGTTTGGTTGGAACCAAACTCCGGATGAAGCAGGATACAATGTATGATATCTATGTTTTTAGAGAGAGAAAGTAAGAGAGTAAATAAGGGAGTAGTGAGAGAAGTGAAGTGATTTACTGTTGGTGAAGATGGGCTATTTATAGGCAAATGGGAGGTGGATAATAACCAGCTCTGATGGGGCAATGGTATTATCCACCATGTAATGTGGATGACCAACCTCCAGGCTGTCACCTGTGGGTGGTCCCTCGAGTATTGGGATTGTCCCTTGGTTAATAGCCTATACCTTTTCATACCCATTAAGAGTTCTCCTTTGATGGTTCTTCTAGTTAGTTGGCTCCAGATGGAGCTTGTGCTTCCTTACTGGAGGTTCTGCTTCCATGACGAAGCTCATCAGATGCTACGTCATCATTCCCTTTGAAATTAGAGTTTGTATAATTGTTTTGTTGGTTGTCACCCACCCGGGAGGCTGGAAACATTTTTAGAGTTTTAGCTAAAAGACAAAAATAAAAATGAGAGACTTTCGATGTACTTGCCCGCAAACCATTTTAGGGGAATAAAACTAGGGTTGAATTTGCGTATCTTTCTTTATATATAACTAGGTTAGAACCCGTGCGATGCACGGTTTGGTTATTTGTCAACGACATTTGTTGTTTGGCTTGTAACATGACTTTCATTATGGAAATCTAAACCTTGAAGATTTTTACTTGTTTTTTACTCATCTTAAAACAACGTAAAGTGGTCTATAGTCCTGTAGATAACTTAAAACATTAAAGTATCATTTAAGAAGTCTTATTTTTAGTGGTTATACTTTAACCCAAGGGTTAACAATCAAATATTAAATAAACAATAATCACCTTTCATAAGGTAAAGAGAAAAAATTGATTCACCCATGATAAAGCAACGTAAATTGATCTTTGAATGACCCGAAGCATTAGAATATCATATAAGAAGTCTTATGATAAGAATTATTTTTTTATTGTCTTTTTTTTTGGTAAAAAACTTTCAACCCGATTAGAAAATATTGTTTTATTATATATGAAATTTAATAAACCATCATCGTCTAGTGAAATATTGTTTTTAATATTCCAACCTATACACCTACTATTAAAATTCAGCTATTTGAAAAGTGAAAATTTTTCAAAGCTGAAAGAAAGGTCTAATAGACAACGTATTAAATTTAAGGAGGAATATAAAGCTAAAAGCTTAAAACAAATTTATAATTATTTAAGTGGGTGAAATCTTTAACTTTGAGACACTGTTTTTAAACCAGATCGTATATCGAATCAGCTTAAAGAGGGGTTAAAGGTTCAATCGGTTGACTTTATATGTAAAAATATATGAACTCTAGTGACAAATATCTCATATAATATTTAATTATAACATTAACATGTTGATCAATTAACTAATTAGACGGTAAAATTAATAATGTTTAAAAAGAAAATGTCGGTAAAAATTAGTAAATAAAACTTCTTTAATTTTCTTTGCACTAAATGTTATTCACATATTTGTTACTTGCAAATTCAAACTCGGTTTCATTTATTTCCATTAGTAAAATTCTTCCATTTTGAAATAACTAAAATTATTCCTCATGCTTTTCATTACTTAATGTGGTTTTATGTGACATTTGATATTCAGTCACGAATCATAATGCTATAGTTATTAAGTAGATTAATTTAATCTATCTATACTCCTTTATAAAAATTATCACACCCCCCATTTTTAGAAATAGTTACACAATAGTTACATACGGAATTACTAAATTACCCTTAATAAACACCCACTATGGAAAGAGTTTTTATAAAATATCAAATTTGCCCTTAATGAATTAATTTACACTCTAAACATTTATTTTAATAATTAACACTTTAAGCTCTATTCTTCTAAAAATTGACACTATCACAATAACATCAACCTACACCACTTGACACTGCCACCACCACCAATAGTATCATCACCGACACCACTAGAACGCCTTCCCCACCATCGCCGCCGTATTACGCGGGTACCATGCTCGTACTTCTTTATAAAAATTATCACACCCCCCATTTTTAGAAATAGTTACACAATAGTTACATACGAAATTACTAAATTACCCTTAATAAACACCCACTATGGAAAGAGTTTTTATAAAATACCAAATTTGACCTTAATGAATTAATTTACACTCTAAACCTTTATTTTAATAATTAACACTTTAAGCCCTTATCTTTTTAAATATTCTACTATCACCTTTACATCAACCTACACCACTTGACACTGCCACCACCACCAATAGTATCATCACCGACACCACTAGAACGCCTTCCCCACCATCGCCGCCGTATTACGCGGGTACCATGCTCGTACTTCTTTATAAAAATTATCACACCCCCCATTTTTAGAAATAGTTACACAATAGTTACATACGAAATTACTAAATTACCCTTAATAAACACCCACTATGGAAAGAGTTTTTATAAAATACCAAATTTGACCTTAATGAATTAATTTACACTCTAAACCTTTATTTTAATAATTAACACTTTAAGCTCTATTCTTCTAAAAATTGACACTATCACAATAACATCAACCTACACCACTTGACACTGCCACCACCACCAATAGTATCATCACCGACACCACTAGAACGCCTTCCCCACCATCGCCGCCGTATTACGCGGGTACCATGCTCGTACTTCTTTATAAAAATTATCACACCCCCCATTTTTAGAAATAGTTACACAATAGTTACATACGAAATTACTAAATTACCCTTAATAAACACCCACTATGGAAAGAGTTTTTATAAAATACCAAATTTGCCCTTAATGAATTAATTTACACTCTAAACCTTTATTTTAATAATTAACACTTTAAGCTCTATTCTTCTAAAAATTGACACTATCACAATAACATCAACCTACACCACTTGACACTGCCACCACCACCAATAGTATCATCACCGACACCACTAGAACGCCTTCCCCACCATCGCCGCCGTATTACGCGGGTACCATGCTCGTACTTCTTTATAAAAATTATCACACCCCCCATTTTTAGAAATAGTTACACAATAGTTACATACGAAATTACTAAATTACCCTTAATAAACACCCACTATGGAAAGAGTTTTTATAAAATACCAAATTTGACCTTAATGAATTAATTTGCACTCTAAACCTTTATTTTAATAATTAACACTTTAAGCCCTTATCTTTTTAAATATTCTACTATCACCTTTACATCAACCTACACCACTTGACACCGCCACCACCACCAATAATATCATCACCGACACCACTAGACCGCCTTCCCCACCACCGCCGCCGTATTGCGCAGGTACCATGCTCGTTAAATAGAAATGTGATATGATTGTGAAGTTAGCTAAAATAACGTAAAATAACGGTGACAAACATATTGATAAACTAATTTGTACTAAACAATAATTATATTTAGGATGAATGAATTTTCAAAAATCAGCGCTTAGTTCGTGTGGCAATGGCATTTGCTATAAAGTCCTTTGGCGCTGGGTCGATTCTCACCACTGCGTTTGACTTTTTCATTATATATTCAATTTGAACCAGTTCATTTCTCTACCAACATGCCATGTCATTGATTGCGTGGATAGCCTAAGCGAGTGCCACGTAAGACTTCTGTACTCTCACATGAGCCATGTAAGATAATTTCTCTACCAACATGCCATGTCATTGATTGCGTGGATAGCCTAAGCGAGTGCCACGTAAGACTTATGTGCTCTCACATGAGCCATGTAAGATATGTAAGATATGACGTGGGCAGAGCAAAGGTCACATAAACTGAGCTTATCCTCACTTATAGGTATAGTAAGACTAAAGAGGATATAAAAAATACTTTTATTCAATTGACAATTAAAATTTTTGCTTAGTTATAAATTTTTCAAAAATTTGTTATTTTTTCATGCCATATAGATTATTAATTAATTAATTAATTATTAATTTAAATTTTGTATTTATCTTTTTAATCTCTCAAGCAATTCTTTAAGTTACTTATGAATTTATTCGTAAGCACGTTTTCATATTTTGTAAAGGCAAAACTATTTTTCTATTTTTTGAAAAAATATAGACAACTAATTTATTTTACCCGCAGTTTATAATAATCTACGTAAATAAGAAAAGTTGATATAATAATTGAGGATTATAAAAAGTGAAAAAATTATAAAAGTATAGTATGCAATAAGTTCAACACACCATCATATAATAATAAAATTAGAACATATAAATGAAAAACACCTTGGCCAAAAAATTAATGATAAGTACGTATAGTATAACACCAAAATACATATTTCTCTTTAGTATTCTATCAATAATCTTACTTATGTGCGTCTAGAGAAACATCCAAAATCATGCCATATGCATGTGATACACTACCTAATGTTGAAATACAAAAAAGAATAAGCGATGCTAATTATTGGAACAAAACATAATCAAATACATCATAATTTAAAGCCAAAAAAGTGATTCAATATAAATAGAAATCAACATGTTAACAATGATTTGTTCATACCGAGATAAAAATAACTAATAAAATAACATACAAAAAACTAAAACCCCATATCCAAAATAGATTGGTTAGTGTAAAATTGCAATGGGAAATAAAAGAAAAATAAAATCATAAAAGATAGAGCGATTACTTGGCGCTCTCTTAGCCCGTCATGTCAGCAATTTCTGATGTGGCGTCACTAGAACGATTTGATTGATACATCAGCATTTTACGGCTGATGTGTATGGTCCACGTAAGCATGCAAGCCATAAATGTACCCTTTATCGTAAAAAAAAAAAGCGTCTAGGTTTCGAACCCGAAGCTGCGCGTGTTTACCAGTTGAACCACAGGAGGTTTTGTTTATAATTGTCAAATTCACTATTGATAAACGATCATTCAGTTAACTTTTTTCTTAAAAAAAGCCAGATTTCATCGGTGATAACCCATCACTCCTTTCCTATTTTCAATTGTTTCATCTCCTTCAAATCTTTACTCCCAATATCTCTTCCTAATTTCCATCAGATAACCTCTTAGGGTTTTTAAAAAATGGCTAAATCCCCCTAGATCTCATATATATATATACGAGATATAAGTACCCGCGCGATATAGTATATCAACACAGCCAGAAGTTTTTTTTATTCCGGCTAACACCCGCAGCGAAATCGGGTATCATTCCAGGTAACAAGTTTCGATCCTTTAATTGTTTAATCAATCTTTTTTTTTTGAATGTTTTCGATATAAATCAGAGATATTTACGAATATCGAAGTTATTGTGAGCGCATATGCCATCAAAATCTGGAATATTTATGTGATTTATTTGATTAAATCAGTTTTTTCGAGATATAAATCATGGATATTTATGTGATTTATTTGATTAAATGGTTTTTTCGAGATATAAATCATGGATATTTATGTGATTTATTTGATTAAATGGTTTTTTCGAGATATAAATCATGGATATTTATATTTCAATGTTTGTGTATATATATATCGATGTTTTTGTGTGATTTATGGCTATTTTGTGTGAACATATGTTAAAATTAGACCAAACTAATTAATAGCGGTCATGCCTTGAATCCCCACTTCAAAAATGACTGACTTTTCAATTTGTTTGAAACCATCATTATACAAGTCAGAAGCACTATATTCTTATGTATTGTTATGTGGTTTTAAATTGATACGCAACATATTCTTAATTTGTTTATAAACAAAAATTATAAAATAACATTACAAAGATGAATAAGAGATTATCTTTTGTAGTAATAAAATAGGATCAGAGAGATTGTAAAGCTTAGCTTAATAATTGGGATGAAATTGGGTTTTAATGGAGGAGAAACTCAAAATAGGGGAGGAAGATGAATGTAATAACATAACATTATTTTCTGCCGGACAAGATTAATTATTTATTAGTTGTAATCCTAATGTCAATATTTCATATTTTCATGTTACTTTTAATGTGTTTTTTTATCCTTTGTCTTCAACAAGATGGCCTAGGACACGAAATGCAAGTGTAAGGGTTCGAGTCTGACGTACTTGGTGGCATAATGTGGCTGGTAAGGATCCGATGTTGGAACTCATTTTAAGAGACGAATAGGTTTGTAATAATTACTATCAGTGGAACTTTGACATTAAAAAAATGTTACCATACAACTATGGCTCTTAGAATTTGATTCATTTGATATGTCAGGAGGGTCGAATGACAGCTTCGATAAAAGGCAAGAAAACTATATCTCAGTGGTAAAATCTAATGACCGAGGGTGCAAACAGTTTCCATTAAGACCTTTTATGCCACATCTAATGGAAAACAAAAGTCACAAGTTTCAACCAACTTTCCACCAGTATAAAATTATGTTATGGCCCAACACCACTGTCAGCCCAATTCTAGACTATACTGGATCCTGATATTCTTTTAACTTCATGTCTTTCACTGAAATTTCCACTAATAATGAGATTAAAAATCTTCATTGTGTAGGTTATTTTTCACGCGAACTTATTTTTCATTATTTTCATACCAGTTTTTGATAGCTCTTTTTTAAATTTGTTCATACCGTCTATAATATGTATCAGATGTCAATGCAGCTCTTGTAAAAATGGGCGATATCACCACCTTTAAAAGGAATGAGTTGGACATGACCAATATAACCTGTTATCTTAAGGATTTAGAGTAAGTTTTTAATATATATCCTGTATATCTAGCTATTATTTGTTAGAGTTATTAACCAAATTTACTATTTGCCTTTTTTTAAGTTTGGTGCAAATCAACCTTACATTGTTTGAAAATATGTTGAACTACTTCAAGATGAGGTTAACAAGCAAGAACCCAACAAACCCATTGTCATCATTCTTCGGTTTGGGAAGATTAACGAGTGGAGAAGTAAATTTCCTAACATGATATCTCAGTTTCATAATGACAGTTTTTCATTAATCTTAAATTAATTGTAAATTTTACACTTCTACCTTTTGTTATTTAGCTCTTTGTTAACAGTCATATTCAGGAGGTTACAAACTTTTTGCAACGGTAACTCCACCTTCTATTATCAAATGCATGTTCTTTAATTTGAAATAATATGGGTAACCATGTACCATAGGCATGAATACACACCTAAAATATTAACTTATCATTTTAATGTCTAGGTATGATCGATGCGGTCCTGTTGAAAGAATATAAGGTGGAACCACAAAGTCGATGCTCGCCAATCCGACTAATTCTTTCATTGAGTGCAGTCATGTGCCATTGGCCGATTACATGACACATGAGCAGGTAACCATCATATATTAAGTATTCAAAATACTTTACCATGACAGTTAGATGCGGGACGTAAATTACTAAATGAAAAAAATCATGATTTATAAGTAACTAATCAACTTACATACATGAATTGTGGACAAACATGTGAATAAATGGATACTTAGGTGATCATTTGGATTATTTTGAATAAACAAATATGCTGTTAAGTTCTGAATAACTTATGGATTAATTATCTGCAAGAATGTTTTATACGGTTGTTGGTTCCAATAAACAAATAAGCTGTAACTTTTAATGATGAAATATATGACTCTTGTCAATCGTTTTATTTTGTATGTATGAAATATTTAATTATTGTGAAGTTTTATTAATAATTAGTCGCTTTTCATATGTATAAGGATGGACAATATGTTACATATGCGACAATTGACAATATTGACGCTGATGAACCATGGTGGTACTCTACTTACAAGCCTTGCAACGAGAAGGTGATTCAACTATCCGAAAATGGAGCCAACACTGGTAATGAATTAAGGAGCCCGAAGATTTGCTGATAACCCCAAATCACTAATTCCAACATATGTTAGACTAAATATTATCCTTATATATTTCGTATTACTTAACGGTTACTAATCCAACTATTGAGGCTTTCAAGAGGGTATTTAATATCGAGACGGTATGAACATTCTGCCAACCTGGAAAGTGGAAGCCTTAGTGACTGAACTTTTTTTTGTTTTTATCTGAATATCTTATTACTGACTTCTGGTTTCTTCCTTTTGTACAAGGAAACAGTACCTGACATACATTAGCAGAATGCTACCTACATTATAGCCAAGGTTTGTTTCTTATATGAATGTAAACACTTTATTTGTTTGTTCTAAATGTCAACCTATACTTAAGGATAGGAGTATGTATATCATTAGAAGTCCATAATTAATTGACAAAATGGGTGGGTTGGGTTAGGATTCCGTTGAGTCATGCTTATGACTTCTGTTAAAATGGTACAATTTCTTTAACTGAATGGGCCGAACTTCATGGACCGAGCTGATGCGCCATGTTGAACCGGGAATGGGTAAACTGAAAAAATGATACAAATATACAAGGGCTTTATACATGGGCGACTATTATATTTGGTCGATATAACCTACTTTTATTAGTCTCCAAAGTTAAATATCATCGAATTCCATCATAGTTTCAAACATATCTTTTTTTAGTAGAATCAAAATGATATTAACCTAACAGTTTTTGACATGGTCAACAAGTAAGTAGTTGTCTTTGCAACTCTGATCAAGATCACAAACAAGGCTGTGTGTTTGGAATGTGGGTATAAGATTCAAGAATGGGAATGACAACGATTGAATTGATTAGGAATGTTTACTGCCTATTTACTCTTCTAATGTCCTTTTCTTTTTGATGTTTGTATGTGCTACTTATAAGATTCCCATTACGGATACAAGAAAATGGTACATTTTTTACTATCAATACATATTAAAAATCTGTTACTGTATTACATTTTGTCTTAAGATTCTATGTTCGCAATGGGTGACACTGAGCACCGCGGAGAGTCCACATGGTAAGTGCCCCCTTCCTGACTCTGAAGTTCATACTGAATTTAAAGTTGCCCCTGAATCTGGCAAGTGTTCGACAAACAAGATACGCAGGCGACTAACTATCCAGCGATCAAGAGTAGTATAAAAGGACGAGTAGTAAGCAGCCCTGGAGTACCTGGCTTATTACATAATGCAATTTGTTTTTCTATTTAGACTTGGTTTTTGTTTTTATCAGCCTCGATTATGTCATGTTTTGACATCGGATACTTTGTTTTTGTTAATGCCTTTTGATGGTGGTTTTATGTGCTTGGATTGAATAAAACTCCTGTTTTTTTTTTATATTCATGATTATTGATTTTATATTTAGTGTTGAACAACTTTTATGTTGGGAGAACTTTTACAGTACTTCTACATGATGTGATATATAAAGCAGTTGTTAAAGTGTTGAGCCTTGAACAACAACATTTAACATTTGTTGATTTCAATCCAAAAGTCTTCAAATGGATGGAATCTAAAAGTCCAAATTATTACTCCCCGTCCCATTAAATGTGTTCAGTTTTGAATATTCAAAGTCTATTTTTTGTAAGTTTGACCTTAAATATTTTTTATTGTATTATATAATACTTGGCGAAAGTTATACCCAATGAAAACACATCTAAACCTCGATCTATTCATATAACTTTAATCAAGTATTATGCAATACAAATAAAAATATTTTTGGTCAAAGTTGTAAAAAAAGTCTTTGAAAATTCAAAACTGGACACTTTTAATGGGACGGAGGGAGTATAATCTTTAAGCTTTTTCTCTATAACATATGTTTTCCAACACTTGGTTCTATTCTGATTTTGTTAATTTGTATGTCTCCTAACCACCGTCAAAATCAATAATCAAAATATTTAAGCCTTATCTCAAACAATTATAAATTATGAATATCCTAATCTTTATCTAAATTTGCTTAGTATCCAATCTCTTATCAAAATACAATTGAATTAAAATATTTTTCTAATCTTTAAGTTGACAAATACAATTCTTTTCGCAAGACGAAATTGATTACTAGCTTCTGTTTTTGAGAACATTAAATGCATAAGTGTCGGCTCTACCGATTTATTAGAAGTAGTTTTTTTCGTAAGTGAACCAGTTTTGCAACTTTTCATGTGTACATTCATTTTGTGGACATTTACGAACTTTTTATTGTTCAATCCATATGAACATATAATTTATTATGTACAATAACTATTCATTTTTCGTTATAACAACATTTTTGTTGCATTCCATTTACTATAAATCACGTAGAAAACTAAATAGCCCGGTGCAACGCACGGATTTCACCTAGTAACATACAAAAAACTAAAACCCCATATCCAAAATAGATTGGTTAGTGTAAAATTGCAATGGGAAATAAAAGAAAAATAAAATCATAAAAGATAGAAGGAAGAAACCAAACGATGATGATAATAAATTAATAGATAATGAATTAATAGCAAAGATATAAATATGGGAGAAGGATTAGAAACAAAGAAAATCTAGATTTGCAAATCTCATGACAAATATAAAAAAATATGGTTCGATCTTTTTAATAAGTTTGTTTTATTATTAATTTTAATTATTAATTATTATAAATATATTTATTATAAGATAAATATTGTAAAAAAAATGGAGATGCCACGTAGGATAAAATCCTATGTGGCAATGTTTTAACTAGCTTTGGTTTAGAGGCTTTAAAAAGCTTGGTTAACTACTGTTTTATTAATATATAGATTATTATAGATAGATATTGATATTGATTATTGTAATTTATAATAACTATTAAAAAAAGATTTAAATTTTGAATTAATTTAATATTAAGTCCTCTTTATCCTTACACAACGAATGCATTGAACTATCTATTTTTGTATGCTAATACTTTTACTATCTGTAGTTTGGTTCATTAACTTAGAGAAAATATGACATATTAATATCTTAATCTTCTTCTTAATCTTATCTTAATTTTAATATATAATCAAGAAAGAATATGAAAAATCTTATATGATATATCTATTTAGATGACAATAGGATTTTTGCTTAGTTGTACTTTTTATAATTAAATATTTAGTATTTTTTTCATGCCATGTAGATTATTAATTATTAAAGATAATTTTTACTTTATCTTTTTGTAATCTTTCAATTTTATTTCTTTATATTTAATATGTATTAGTAATATTATTTAATCTCTTTATATATTAAATATGATATAGTGGATTTTTTTTCATTCTTTTCAATTTTAAAATCTTATTCACCTTTTGGTTATTAAATAAAAATTCAATCTCTTACTCAAATTAAATAAATTGTCCATTTATTGGAAGTTAACCCTTTCGGTTGATGTTTTCAGTGGCGGATTTAGGAATGAAAATCACGTATGTCCAAATTTAGTTTAGGCAAAAAAAATTTTTTCCCGTATTCAATAACGGGTCGGGTCGGGCTTTCACGAAACATCATATATATTAAATCGAAATTCTTTCGCAAAGCGAGTTTTCTCAAAGTGCCTATTACATTTAAACAAAATTCTCATAACTATAGTTCTACCTTGTGATAACATTAATTCAACATTTATTACGACCACTATTTTAACTACGAAGAAATGAAATGTGTTTTTATTATTGTACAATTCTTACTATAGGAATTGATTCTTGGTAAATCTTGTTTGGTTCGTCCTTCCCGATTTCAAGCTTCCTCCCACGTATCTTGCTAAATTAGACATTTTGAATTAGAAATGAAAAAAGAGTGACTAAAACTTTTAAAGTTTGGTAGTATGCAAATAATGAACCATTAGGATTGAAGAAGAGCTCATGTATCTTTCTAAATTGTTTTACTTTATAACTAACGGATCTAGGAACAAAAACTACGTGTGCTAATTATAATTTATTTACATCAAATGTTTTAAAAGACTTACTTCATAATTTACCTAGGTCCAAACTTTTGGATAACATGTGTCCAATTATAATTTTCTATATGATTGCTTCAAAAAATTCTGATTTAACGTAGGTCCGTGGACCTACTTTAATTCAACATGGAACCGCCCTTGGATGTTTTATATATTGAAATTGAACTTATGTTGATGGTTTATTTATGAAGTATATTTTATATATTTTATTTCTACATTATGGTTGCATTATTTAGAATTATTAAAAAAACAAGTTCATTGATTAATATTAAAATATATTCATTTATGATGTTACTACCTTTAAAAAGTAAGTTTACATCAAAATACATTGTTGTTACAATATTGTAGTCATATAATTTAAATTTGAACAAGACGCATTATTTATTTTTAATAAATTTTTACGAGAACAATTATTCACCATGCAACGCATGGATTTTATCTAGTATTTTATAAGTTTAAACTGAATAATCTTATTTTCTTTTAATATACTTGGTTGGTTAAATATTATGAAGGGTAAATTAGTGATTTTCTTTTGGATGACTTTCAAATAAAAATAAATCTTCTCATCCTCAAACGGTGAGGTTTTAATTATTGTCTAAACCGGATTTCACTATCACGAACCAACGGTGCGAAAGAGAAAACCCCACTTGGATACCCCCAAAAATTAAAGATTAATAGAGTATGAATTTCTACTTGACAAGATTCAAGCTTTCGTTTCATGGCTAAAACCTGAGTGTCTTATCATTTGGACCATGGATCATTGACTAAAGATACATTATAGATTAGTGAGTGTTTGTAGTAGAAAAAAGTTTTTAATTATGTATCTTCGGTCAACACTTTATATGATGAATTGACGAGTAACATATGATAATTTACATATTCCTTGTTTTTGGGGTGGGGGGGGGGGGGGGAATGGTAATTGACCCAATTTGTCCCATATGCTTGTGTGAGAAATTCTTGAAAGTTGAGAGTTTCTTGTAAAGAGTGTCTCGATTATTGTAATCCGACGTTTGTAGTGATATTTGTGGTAGTGGATTAAACTCATTGAGTCGAACCAAGTAAATCATTATGTCGTTTGTTTATTCTTGTTTACGTAATTATTGGTTATTTGTGTGTTGATTTCTTTGATTGTGGTGATCGATCCCTACAAAGTGGTAGGGGAATCCAATAGTTAGAAAAGAGTTTCATCGTCTCATATTTGTTTATTCTTGTAAGATGATAAGGAGATCTGATAGGAAGGAAGGCTTATGAAGGTATTACGTATTGTAAAAAATTAGTGCAGGAAGTTTATCTAGTGATTATAGATGATTATGGTCACTATATGGATTTATTGAAGGAAACCAATGAAGGCTTCTGATGGTGGTTGATATGCAGCCTCGAGTAACATGTTTTTTGTGTTTGATATATTTAGTATTTAGGTGTGTATGTACAGTCTATGTGTTTTGTTTGAGTATAGATTGAAAGTCATAGAGTTAGAATCTGTTGATATAGGATTATGTATAAAGGTTGAACAGGATGGGCATGTCCATCTCTATTGGAATTCAAAAGATGTAATGTTTTTGATGATTAATAAAATTGAGGAAGCAACCTCTTTTGGAAGGAAAAAAAAAAAAAGAATACATAAAACAAACACCCGAGAAAATGAACAAAATTACAACAATACATCAAGCCGTTATCATGATATATGCAGACAATTGAACTATTGTATCGAAATTTGTTCTATTTGACAATAGCCCACTTGATTGGAACCATTTCAACATCAGCTCTTACAAATCAATGCTGGTGTATGTTATCGAAGCAGCTCCAGAACTGACATCTGGATCATTCGGTGCTGCAAAGTATATGGGCACTGGCATCTTCATTGGAAGATTTGGTGCTGCACCCTCAAACTTTAGTACTTGAATCGCTTGTCGGATAGATGGCCTCAGACTCCGGTCAGGATGTGCACACCATAACCCCACCATCATCAAACACTCTACTTGTTTCGTGTCAAATTCCTTGTTCAGCTTCTGGTCCACACCCGAAAGCAGCTCACCTTTTCCAAGCAAATCCCACCCACTTCACCCCCAAGATCGACCCACGCACCCGCCAGCGCCGCCCCCAGGACCTCCTAGCCGCTCGTCACATCCCCGCCTTAAACCACGCTTCTAGTGCATGCTCCATAGGGTAGAGACTAGCGGTCAACCCCCTACCAGTTTTATCCCTCTCTCCCCCCTTGTTTCATTGTCGGAGTCCTCCGCCTCCCCCCCCTTGAAGTATCCCACTTCCCGCTCCTCCCCCGGCCTTCCACCCACTGAACCAACCCGATCAGATTCTGGGTCAACACTATCCATAGCCTTTCGTCCACAAGCAATCTCTAATGCAACCACCCCAAAGCTAGATACATCTGATTCTTTGCTGGCCTTTCCTGTTGTTACATACTCAGGAGCCAAGTAGCCTAGTGTTCCAGCTAGACCGGTTGTTTGTGGACCCAACTCATGGTCCATTAGTCGAGCCAATCCAAAATCTCCAAGCTTTACATTGAATCCTGAATCCAACATAATGTTGCTTGTTTTGATATCCCGATGCACCACACACTGTTCCCATTCTTCATGTAAATATAGTAATGCAGAAGCTAAGCCCGTAGCAATCTTGTACCTCACAGCCCAGTCAAGGTGACTATTTTGACCAAAGAGGTGGGAGTCAAGGCTGCCCTTTGGCATAAACTCGTAAATGAGCAAGAATTGAGTTTGATCATGGCACCAACCGATGGGTTTCACCAAGTTTCTGTGTCTTAAACTGCTAATAATCTTGACTTCTGTTATGTACTCTTTCTTTCCTTGTTTAGAACCTTGTGAGATTTTCTTCACAGCAACTGGCATGCCTTCTAAATAGCCCTTGTAGACACAACCGAATCCTCCCTCACCCAACTTGCGCTCATTTGAAAAGTTATCAGTTGCAGTAACAAGATCACTGTAAGAAAACCGCTTAGGTCCTGCTCCTCGTTCAAGATCGTCATTCATGGAAGTATAGACGACCGTTTCTACTGATTTCGTTGTAACGTTTCTTTGTCTTCTCCAATAAACACCAAATGCTGTCATGGCCACCACAACAAGAACGCCAAAAGAGACTATTAGTCCCACTGCTAGTTTCCATTCCTTCGAACTGTTTTTGCTTTTCTTCGTTACATTTAATAAGCTTGAATTGAACTCCCAATACTGAAGGATATGTCTTTCTACATTAGCACCCGTGGCAGCTGAAAACCCGACTGTTACCCATTCAGGAAGAACTTCCCTGAGATCAACTCGATACGAAAGACTGCTATTTGTACCATTTCCAGCACCATAGCTCCACGACAAGTTTAGAAATTGAGTGGCAGAATCGTAAGAAACCCAGGCATCTGCAGGGTCTCCACTGTGTAAACTAGCATTCCAAGAAGTGTAATTAGCAGAAGAAAGCGAGTTCTTGTTGATACCTACATGATCAAAAGGAGGGTCCCATTCATCGTTCACAAAAGAGTCAAACTCGATGACTATCATTTGGTTTCGAGAGGAATCAGTGTAAGTTGTATTGAAGAGGCCTAAAAAGCCACCAGCCGAGTTTGGTGGGATTTGGAAGCCAACTGGGGCTAGAAAGAAAGCTAGCCCATGACCATACGAGGATTGGGCTTGTGTATCAATAATGAAAGTGAAATGAGTGGTGAAATCAGTAACTTTGCCAGTTTTTTCCCCCCAAATTGGGACTGTATCAGCATATATGGCCTGACCGACACGAGTGAGGTAGTTGACTTTGTTGAACTCTATGGCTCTTACAGATGGTACTGCATCGCCTGAATAGAGTATATTCGTTGCATCAGTATCAAAGCGAGTAATCCTGAAATATACTGATTCAGAAAGAGGCAACACGAATAATAAAAAACATACGAAGAAAAAGGCAGCCACGAGTAAGCAAAAACACAATGTGTTTGTGTTAATGGCGCATGATTATGTGGATGATTAGCGTGAACTGAGATTATAAATTGTTGCTAATGCATATCCTTCCAAAAGTTGATTTTCAAGTTTCACCTACTGCCTTAATTATATACGAGTATAAAGAATAAAAGGTTCGTGAAGATTAGCGGAGGATTAACTAATTTATTATAACAACTAATTGCTTAACGTCAAGCTAGGGAAAAATATTAAACCAATGAAAAAAGTCAATGAATCAATGATCATATCAAAATTCAAAGTATTATACGAGTATAACATAATGTGATCCTGTATGGCTGTATCTATCTTGTTTATTTTTTAAATTCTAAAGATTTTTTTCCTTAGTTTTTCTTAGGGACGGTATCACGGCAATACTCAACAGTCAACAAGACCCAAAAGCACCTGACACTGAAACGAAAATAAACGGGGTGAGTTGTAATGATATATAAATTTATCTAACTAGTTGACCCGCCAACCTGTTTGACCAAAACCAAGTATTTGACCTAAAGTCAACCTGTTTGACATGAAACCAACTTGCCAGCCCATTTGACCCGTTTGTTAATCAGGTTCACGGGTCATGTCCAGGTTAGCAGGTCATGTGTTATGGTGGAGTTTTCCGACTCCAATATGAAATCGGGTCGATTCCAGGTCAAATTACAAGCCACCTCGAACCCAGCCTGATTGCCAACTCTAGCCTTTTCTAGGGATATCATCCCCGGCTACTTTCCAACATCTATAACAATAATCAGAAACCCCATAGTATATTTGGTCTTAAACATATCATATGTCTTTTGCTAGCTAGTTGTCATTATCTTTTATAAAAAGGTTAACTATATTACATTACATACCGTGCTAAGCTAAGGCCTCTGCCAACCGTCGACACCATCCTTCCTCTTCCTCACTGCCACATCAGCTTTTCTCTCTCCTAAATCACCTCTTCCTCACTCACTACCAACCCTCTCTTCCTCACCTCTTCCTCATTTCTTCAACTTTATTTATTTTATTTTATATTTATCATATAATAAATACAAAAAAAAAGTTTTTTTTTGTTTCGGTCCCACACACGCTCTCGACTCCGTGTCCTTCCCCATCGTTCCATCGAAACCCTTCCATCGACGAGTGTGTCGACACACTCCTGCCAACCCAAGACACATCGACGAGCCTCACGAAGGAGGTGTCGACGGCCCGTTGGCACCGGCCTTAGGACCACATGGGGTTTGTTGTTCCAAGAGTCCAAGACGTGCTTAAAGTGCTCTTGGGACAAATGACACCTGAATATGTTGATAATATTATAAATATAAATATGATAATATTCATATAGGTCAAAGTCTTTAAACTATTATTCCTTAAACCAACAAATAATCATAGAGATTCTAATCTAATGTATGTTGCTTAATATCTTTATCTTACTTTAATATGCATATAATTGAGGTCCATGCACATTGACAGATTAAATAATACTGTATAGAATGAACAAATTAATGTTAAATTATCAAATTAATTGCTCACTTAAAATGTTGTTGTGTATGAAAAGGACTTCAGGAGATATTTGAGGATACAAGAGGGACTAAAGCTGGACAAGTTGATCAAGTTTGCTTGAAGGTTGCAGATTAGAAGAAAGAGAAAGATGAGGGACTTGTTGTGTAAATTATGAATAGGGTTTGTGTATAAATACAACCTTATGGCTACTGTATCAATCACCTTTTCTAGCAGCTTATTACCGTTATTGATAAAACCCTATTATCTTCAATGTAATCGTTTGATTTCCTTGCTTGTTTTTGTAACTAAACTTTGATTTAATCATATGACTAGTTCGTTCAAAAACGCTGGTATTTTGAGTGTCTATATTACATATATATCTATATTTTTGTACAATTAACGATCAAGAGTCAACTTAACAGAACAATAATTACAAATATAGAGCTTTAAGACCGTCAAGCTATGGTACTTCTTACTGCGGAAAACACATAAAAAGACAACTATAGGTGCCGATTTAGGCCATGTTGTATGGGTCAAATGGGAAAAATCAACAAATTTGACTAAAGTAGAAACAAGTCAAATGGGTCAAAAGTCGTCTGACATATAATTTTAATGCACACAATCTCATGATGCTCTTACTTTTAAACAATTTTTCGTCAAAATATAAAACACATAAAAACTCTATAAAAGATCTAAAAATGTAGATGAGAAAGCGTTTCCTGTCCAACGCGGCCGAACCTGTTATAAAATGACCTATTTTGACCTGTCTGGCTTGTGTGATGAAAATAAAAACTGTTTTTATTGATTGATGTTTTGAACAATACATTCGGCCCTATATTTATAGAGGAATTACCCTAATTAGGGTAAACTACGACCGACACTAAATTACTGGGCTTGGGCCCATCTTGGACCCACCTTGGACCCGTATGCTTCTAAGGGCTCGTACACTTGGGAGATGATGAAAATAATTCTGATCCCGCATATTTCTAACACTCCCCCTCAAGTTGAATATCGGGATTACCGAAATTCAACTTGCTTAGACACTTATGAAACATAGATGTTCCCACGGCCTTGGTTAGAATATCAGCAAGCTGTTCTTCAGACTTAACAAAAGGTAACTTGATGATCCCACTCTCCAATTTTTCTTTTATAAAATGACGATCCACTTCCACATGTTTGGTTCTATCATGTTGAACTGGATTCTCTGATATCTGGATAGCAGCTTCATTATCACTCATGATTCGAATGCTTTCTTTAGGAGTAAAACCTATTTCAGACACCAGCTTCTTCAACCACAAGGCTTCTGCTAGTCCTCTAGCTATACCCCTAAACTCGGCTTCAGCACTAGACAAGGAGACAACTTTCTGTTTTTTACTTTTCCATGTAACCAAATTACCACCTATCAATGAGAAATACCCTGAAGTGGACCTTCGATTACCTTTATCTCCTGCCCAATCTGCATCTGTATATATCTGAATCTTAAGGTGACCATTAGCTTTAAACAACACCCCATGACCTGAAGTCCCTTTAAGATACCTGATAATTCGAAGAACCGCATCCATATGATCTTCCTGAGGTTGGTGCATGAACTGACTAACTACTCCAACAGCATATGCTATGTCTGGACGAGTATGAGCCAAATAAATAAGTTTCCCTACCAACCTTTGATATCTATTTTTATCAGTGGCTCTAGCATCTGTCTTTATAAACAACTTCTGATTGATGACCATAGGTGTGTCTGCAGGCTTGCAATCAATCATTCCTGTTTCAGCTAAAAGATCCAATATATACTTCTTCTGACAAATAAAAATTCCACGTTCAGATCTTGAAACTTCTATTCCAAGAAAATACTTTAGATCTCCCAAATCTTTCATTTCAAATTCTGCAAACAAAGCTGTTTTTAGTTGATCCATCTCCTTTTCATCATTTCCTGTGATAATCATGTCATCAACATAAATTATTAGACATGTTACTAGATTCCCTCTATGACGAAGGAACAATGTATGATCAGAATTGCTTTGTTGATATCCATATTTCTTCATCGCAAGAGTAAATCTTCCAAACCAAGCTCTAGGTGACTGTTTAAGCCCATACAAGGACTTCTTCAACCTACAAACTTCCCCATGTTTAAAATTACGGGAAAAACCTGGAGGAGGATCCATATACACTTCTTCTTTTAATTCTCCGTGCAAAAAAGCATTCTTCACATCGTACTGACGAAGAGACCACCCCTGGTTTGCTGCTATTGAGAAAAGAACCCTTACTGTATCTAGTTTTGCAACTGGAGAAAAAGTTTCTGAATAGTCAATGCCACAAGTCTGAGTGTACCCTTTGGCAACAAGTCTTGCTTTGTATCTTCTCTACATCCCCATTTGGTTTATATTTGATGGTATATATCCACCTGCACCCTACTGGATCTTTTCCTTTTGGAAGAATACACTTCTCCCATGTATCATTCTTTATAAGAGCCTCCATTTCACTATCCATAGCATCCTTCCAGTTTTTTAACTTTAAGGCATGCTCTACATCTGACGGGAGTTCTTCTGAATATAGTTTCGCTGCAAATGCTTTTGCTTCTTTGGAGAACAAACCTTCTGCGATATTAGCAAATTTGTCTACCGGATACTTAGTAGACCGAGAACTCTTTTCTGGAGAATATCGCTTTGCAGGAATTCCTCTGGTAGACCTTGGTGGAAGAACATATCTTTCTGGAGCACTTTCTGGAGCATTTTCAGGAGGGGTTACTTCTTCTATATTTTCTGAATCTCCATTAACATTTTCCTGTACTTCATTAACTGGAATACCCATATTATTCAAAGTATGGCTTGGCTCAGAACTACATACCTCGGATATCAGGTCTGGATTTGGGTTGTCACTTTGAGAGGAGGACTGTAAATCTTTATCTGGAGTCTGATCTTCGGGTGAGGTAGTGGACTGAACTTCTGATGAATATTGAAGCCAACTCAGTGTGTCACTTTGTTCCTCCCCCTGACCACTGAGTTCCTGAGAGTAAAAGTACTTGGTCTCCAAAAAATCACAACTCATCGTAGTAAACATACGATGAGTTTTAGGATTATAACATCTATACCCCTTTTGATTAACCCCATATCCCACAAATACACATTTTTCAGCACACGGTTCGAGTTTATTACGATATGATTTTGGAATATGAACAAAAACCGTACATCCAAATACTCTAGTGGGCAAAGTAAGAATTGATGGGAGTTTATGAAACTCAGAGAGGACTTTCAAAGGGGTTTTCATATCGAGAATCTTTGTAGGGAGACGGTTGATCAAGTAGGTAGCAGTAGCTAAAGCTTCGGGCCAAAAACTTTTAGGAACTAAGGACTCAATAATAAGTGACCTAGTCATCTCTAAAAGAATTCTATTTTTCCTTTCAGCCACACCATTTTGTTCGGGGGTGTGAGGACAAGTGGTTTGATGGATTATACCTTTGGATTGAAAAAACAGGTTCATTTGTGAATTCACATACTCCCCACCATTATCTGTTCTCATGACTTTGATAGATTTTTGAAATTGAGTTTGGACCATGTTATAGAACACAGTAAATCTATCATAAACTTCATCTTTATTTTTCAAAAAATAAATCCATGTCATTCGGGTGCAATCATCAACAAAAATCACAAAGTACTTGAAATTATGACCTCCACTAACCGGTGCAGGACCCCACACATCTGAATGAACCAATGAGAAAGAAGATTCAACTCTACTATTACGAGGTTTAAAAGATTGCCTATGACTTTTTGCGAGAATGCAGGTTTCACAATCAATCTTTTTATTCAACGGAAAAGTTTTGGAAATAAAAGATGCAAATAACTAACTGATGGATGTCCCAATCTTCTATGCCATAACCATGCTTCTCTTTCACTAGTTCCATGAGCAAGCATGACATTCCCACTTTCAGTAACCTCATCAACATAATACAGTCCTCCTTTCTCAGTGCCACGCCCAATAATCCTTCCCGTCCTGATATCCTGCAACAAACAGAAGGTTGGATGCATGAGAACTGAGCAATTAAGTTCTTTTGTCACATGACTTATTGATAAAAGTTTGTGTGACAAAGAAGGAACATAAAGACAATTAGATAATTTAATGTCCGGTGAAATTTTAACTGTTCCTCCAGATTTTACATCCATTCTTCCCTTATTTGCTGCTTTGATGTAAGCTTTCCTGGGAGTTGATATATCGGTAAAATCTGAAATATCATATGTCATTGTGTCAGTAGCTCCACAATCAAATATCCACTCCCCATTAGACTTGCCATAATTGTTCTGGGCCATGAGGGCTGCTCCATTTCGGTGTTGGGTCACTTTACTCACTGTTGGGCCTATGTGAGCCGTTGCACTCCTCTTTTGGGCCAAGTGGGCTGTTCCAATCAGTTTTGGGCTAAGTCCCTGATTGAACTTACTAGGATTTATATATCTACCATTTTTATTAAAAGGAAATATCGATATATGGTCAGTAGATATTTTTGGGAAATTAGGGAAAACCCTTTTCTCCCTTTTTCCTTCTGCCACCGAAAACAACTCTTCCCCCTTCTCCTCTTTACCAGCCACCGCCATGCCACCGTAACCCTCTAATCGCCGGCCACCACTGCTACTTGCTTTATTTTGGTCAGTGAACGAAGTATTTGATTTCCCGTTTTCGGATTTGACCGATTTGGTGCCTTTCTTGGTGCCATCGGTCCACCAATCCGGATAACCGATGAGGCGGAAACACTGCTCCTTGATGTGTCTTTCCATGCCACACTCATCACATGTTAGATGAGATTTATCATCTTGAATCTTTTTCTTGTTGTCATATCGGTGATAGCTTTTCAAGGCAAATCCGCCGCCGTTGATATCTCCGGCAGTCAACCTGGCGACGATGCCTTGGGTTTCATTGGTAGCTGCTCCCAAAATAATTTGGTGAGCGGATTCCTTGCGAACGGTGGCAGGCGGTTGGTGGTGGTTAAGAGATGGCAGATGGCGGTTTAAAATCGGGGCTGTTTGATTACTCGATTGAAACGAGTTGGTGGTTTTTTCTCTGTTATACCGGCAAGGAGTTCCGTTGGTAAGTTCGGTTATTTTGTTTGATCGGTTTCGGTGTTGTGGTTGTTTACTCCAGTCGCCGGAATAATATTCCATGGTGACTTGGGTTTTGATTTTGTTAAGAGATGATTGAAGTTCCAACTCGGAACCCGAGCTTTGGTCGCCGGCTTTGGCCATGGTGACTTCTCGATGGTTTGTGAGTTTAGGCGGATGTTTATTGGGTAGATGATGAACCGATTGACGGCTCTGATACCATGTCAATTGATGAAAATAAAATCTGTTTTTATTGATTGATCTTTTGAACAATACATTCGGCCCTATATTTATAGAGGAATTACCCTAATTAGGGTAAACTACGACCGACACTAAATTACTGGGCTTGGGCCCATCTTGGACCCACCTTGGACCCGTATGCTTCTAAGGGCTCGTACACTTGGGAGATGATGAAAATAATTCTGATCCCGCATATTTCTAACAGCTTGGTCATTTTTGCTGCCTGTAGTAAGAACATATGTCTGCATGAACCAGAAGGACAAGAAGCTGGGACACTCTTAGACTTTAAATCGACTTAAAATGTCCATGAAAGTCAACTGCAAAAGCCCAATACGCATTAAAGTTAGTCCATAGATTGGCGAGTAGTTATCATACTACTTTTTGATCGAGAATGGAGAAAGTGACTGAAAGTGATTCATATCTGTTGCATAATCTATTATGATCCAAAAGTTGTATTGACTGTGTCCGAATGAAAACTTTCTTTGCATGGTATTCAAGGTTAACAAACTAAATTAATGTGGCACACCATCAATTTTAAATTAAAAGCTTACATACCAAAGGTCCTATGCCAACGGTATTCAAAGTGACCCTTCAACCAAGGGGTTTTCATTGATTTGACTGTATGTATGTTTTGCCAGATGCCCAGAAAGTGGCCATACCTCAAGCTCCAAGTAACAGACACAAATTAACAGCACGGTAACAAAAAGTTGCTTTCAAGCTTAACTATTCTAAGCATTGGACCAATTCAAAGGACATTATGAATTAGTATCACATATATGCGTTCATGACGCACTACACTGAAAATGTAAGAACTACGTTAAACAAATATGATCCTTTTATTTATAATCTCAAAGAATCATAATCATAATACAAATATAAAGAAGTATACAGCAACAAGTAAGCACAATGTTATAACTAATTAGGATAAGTGCTAATTTTAACGACCTATATTAATACTTGAAGAAATTAAGAACGGCTCTCCTGAACTGTTTGTAGGAGCAGAGTTATGATACCCAGTAACAGGAACATTCATTGGAAGATTAGGAACTGTGGCTTCAAAGTTAAGGACTTGAATCGCTTGCCGTATAGACGGCCTCAAACCACGATCAGGGTGAGCGCACCATAATCCAACCATCATCAAACACTTGGCTTGTTCAACATCAAAATCTCTTTTCAAACTCTCATCCATTGCCGAAAGAATCTCTCCTCTTCCATGCAAACACCAAACCCAATCTACCAAATCCATCTCCGAATCCCCATCAACAGAATCCCTAGCTTTTCTTCCACAACAAATTTCAATGGCAACCACTCCAAAACTATAAACATCTGATTCCTTGCTAGCTTTGCCTGTTTTTATGTACTCGGGTGCTATGTACCCTAAAGTTCCAGCTAAACCGGTAGTCTGTGGACCCAACTCATGGTCCATGAGTCGGGCTAACCCAAAGTCACCAAGCTTGACATTAAACCCTGAGTCAAGCATCACATTGCTTGATTAAATGTCTCGGTGGATAACACATTGTTCCCATTCCTCGTGAAGGTAGAGCAAAGCAGAAGCTAAACCTAACGAAATCCTGTATCTTAAACTCCAAGCAAGACGGGGCATGTCTCCAAAAAGATGGATATCAAGACTACCATTTGGCATATACTCGTACACTAACAAAAACTGCTTTTCGTCGTGGCACCAACCTATGAGTTGCACCAAGTTTCTATGCCTCAAACTGCTTATAATCTTAACTTCTGTGATGTATTCTTTTTTTCCTTGTTTGGATCCTCTTGAAATCTTTTTAACAGCAACAACCTTTTTTTCACGGGCAAGGTATCCTCTGTATACGCAGCCAAATCCTCCTTCACCCAACTTCAAATCATCAGAGAAGTTATTCGTAGACAAAGCAAGATCTCTGTAAGAAAAACGCCTGGGTCCTGCTCCAGTTTCGAGATCATCATTAAATGAAGATAAATTGACGGTTTCTTCTTTAGGTCTTTTGTGACACCGCATTCAGAGTATATAATGCTAAAATGCATCCTGTTAATACAACACCTAATGGCACTGCTAATCCCACAGTTAGCTTCACATTTTTTGATGCTATTTTGCTTTCGTGTTTTATATCTAAGCTGGAATTAAATTCCCAATACTGAAGAGCATGCTTCTCCATGTACTGACCGGTGGAAGCTGTGATGCCGATAGTGACCCATGAAGGAAGAACCTCTTTGAGATCAACTTGATATGAAAGACTCGAGTTTCCTTGAAAAGTAGGGTTCCTTTCGTATGTCCAAAAGACGCTTAGATTCTTAGTAGTAGCATTATAAGAAACCCAACAATTAGCAGTTTGCTTATTATGCAAACTAGCATTCCAAGGAGCATAAGTAACTGAAGAAAGTGAATTCGTGTTGATTCCTACATGCTCGACAGGCGGATCCCACTCATGGTTGGAAAACGAGTCGAACTCAACAGAAATAACCGGGCCTTGATTTGGATTATCACTAGTTGTTGTGTTGAACCTAGAAAACCAGCAGCCGAATTGAGAGGAGTTGTGAAACCAACAGGAGCAAGAAAGAAAGCAAGACCATGGCCATAACCGAAGCCTTTAGGAGGGATAAAATCTTGGGTGTCGATTACAAAAGAGAAATGAGTATCAAAATCAGAAAGTTTCCCTGAATTCGAATCCCATAGAGGGACTTTTTCTTTATAAAGAACTTGACCAACACGACAACAAAACACGACACTGTTTAGATTCACAGCTCCAAAAAAAGGCGCCGCATCTCCTATATAGACCACTTCTTTCGTATCAGCTTCAAAACGAGATACATGGAAATACAATGACTTAGCAATAGAAAAAACCAATAAAAGAAAAAAGACAGCTGAAAAGCAACATGAAGCCATGATTATGCAAATCTTCAGGCACAACTGCCTGACAAAAGTCTTTACATGAAATCAACATATGCTAGTTCAACAACTAATTCAGTATTATATGACTTATGAAGGTGACACAAACACGAAATTATATAAGTAATGGCAGATTAACAGTTACGGTTACTTAGTTTATTTTCATAGTGCGGGTCCCACGGGCCACAAGTCATGATTCAAATGGAGTCTTCAAGATGAAAAACGAAAATGCCTAAGTTGTCAATGTTAGTATATGATCACGTAAAAATGAACGTATGTCCAGAAATGATTTAAGCCTACGGGGTCACACGTCTCGACACAAATGTATTTAATATTAATTAATATATTTAATGTATTTAATTAATATGATCACGATTTCAATTAACGAATGGTCGTTAAAAACTAACGGTTACTAGCTAACGGCGTTAGTTAAGGAGGACTTAATTTGTAATTAGGAGATTCTAAAAGTTTCCTAATTATACCTAAAGTGGGGGGGCCGGTTTTTGTTAATGGGTTTTAACCCATTGACTTAACTTGTTTTTCAAGAATATTAACCCTAATCTATACCTATAAATACAAGGCTTAGGTTAAGGGTTTAGAGATACAATTCAAGGAAAAACAAAACCCTCTCCATTCTTCAAATCAAAGGTACATGTTTCTATTCTTGGTTAATTAATTAATTACATAGATTAATTTTCCGCTGCGTGCTTTGTGATTTAATTAGATAATTGTTATATAACCCAACAGTGGTATCACGAGCCTACTATGTGATGATTAATTACCAAAAAGATCAAAACTTGAAGGGGGGTAAGGTTTCATATTTTTCGAATTTTTTATGTAATTATTTTAATTATTTTATTAATTAATTGGTTTAATTGTAATAAAATAATGAAAAAATATATATATATTTTTTTATTTTCGAAATCAGATCTGAAAAAAAAATATTTTTTTTTACCCTAATTCCAAGTTTTGATCTTTAAGCATTATTATATGATAATTGCATGCGTTTATGATGTACCTTTTAATTATTTAATTGTTAAAAAGAAGTAAAAATCATGAATTTTTCATGCAAATTATTCATGATTATTACTTAGATATATTGATATGAAATCTTGATCATTAGGGTTAATTATGCTAGATAATTGAATAATTAATTGTGTGACAATGTGATTATGTTTTGTGAAAATCCATGTTTGACACCAGTTCACTAAAACGACCATAACTCATCAACCGTAAGGAGTTGGAAGCCGAATTTTTTACAGAAGGTGCTTGACTCATAGGGCTACAACTTATGTTTTGTGCTAAGCCCAGTTTGGCCTTCTTCAGGGCCAGATTTGGTCGTGAAGCTGCTGGATTTTCCAGATCAGCATCTTCTATTTATGGTAGATAATTTGTTATAGATATTTTGGCTTACGCAATCAAGGCAACTTGATGCATGTGGTCTCTTTCCATATGAAAGAGGAGCCAATCTTATACCATAGTGACCAAAATTAGGTTGATTACCTTAATTGTTAAGTTGTAAATTTAGTAAGTTTATTTTTGCCTTGTTTATGAAAATTGTGTGCAAAAATAGTTTTTGGAAAAGATTAACTTGACTAAATTATATCGAAATAAGATTTTGTTTATAAAATTGATGCCCTAAAATCAAAAGATACACCGGCTCACACATTTGAACAAACTCTAAGAGAGGTATAAGCCGGAGTGCGCTAGCCTTCTAAAAGGGCGGGTTTTTAAATCGCGTTTATCGCATACCTTTGCCCTTGCGCTTCTTTGTGCGTTCAAATGGAGCTACCGAGCTCTTTTGTATTTAAAGGCAATAAAAAAATGAGTTTTATAAACATATATGTTTAGAAGATATGCATGAATCTTCAAACATAACTTTTTGATCACACATCAAATTGATTGACCCAATAAACTTAAGTCATTGCCATCCAACTCGTAAAGGACACTTGTGGCTGTTGTTTTACTCACTGGTACACAGTGGTGAAATGGCAGTTGCATGGCAAATCCACTCACTGGTACACAGTGGTGGACAAATTTGCGCGTTCTTGGTTGGACGACTTAAAGCGAGTTAAGCGTGAGACCTTGACCCGTGGCAAAAGATGGGACAAAACATGACTACAAATCACTTGATGAATCGAGTGTAATTTGTAGGTCCCATTCTTACTAGGAATTGCACATGTAATGCAATTACTGCTCGTCACTTACCTTTTGAGTACAATCATTTCTAGCAGATCAACTGATGAAATGATTGTATGTCAATTGGATCCTAGCCTTAATGAAATTAATTGTTTATTTGATAAACATTGGGTAATTGATTTCCTAAGGATTTATTATCGAAAATACTGATTTTTGAACTTAATCTGTTTTGTAGATGGCAATGAATCCTTCCACAAACACCAATGCTTTTCGGCAAATGTTTGAAAGAGAAAAGCTTAATGGATCAAATTTCAATGACTGGTATCGTCAACTGAGAATTGTTCTAAGAGTTGAGGAACGCATGGATGTCATTGAAAGGCAATGGCCAACCGAACCAAGTGCTGAATCCACAGCAGCTGAAAAAGCTGAATATAGGATTCAGTACACTAGATTCAATGAAGTTTGTTATTTGATGCTTGCGAGCATGTCTCCCGAGCTTCAAAAACAATTCGAGCTCTACACTCCATATGATATGATCACAGAACTTAAATCCTTGTATGAAAAACAAGCTGGAGTGGAACTGTTCGACTTAGTCGTGGAACTCCATGACATGAAACTTGAATCTGGAAAATCGGTTAGCAGTCATGTGCTCAAGATGAAGAGCATTTTTGACAAATTGGATTCGATGGAGTACGCTTATCATAAAGAGGTAAAAGGTTGGCATGATTCTCAAATCCCTTACGAAGGAATATGAGGGTTTTGTGCAAAACTATACCATGCACTCTATGAAAAAAAGCGTCAATGAACTTCATGCTATGCTCATTGAATATGAGAAGACGATTCCAAAGAAGGCCAATGACCCAAATGTCCTTATGATAAAGGGGGGTCGGATCCAGAAAGCTAAGAAATCGCACCAAGCTAAAGGCAAGTTTGATGGTAAAGGCAAGGGTAAGCAAGCTGCTAATCCCCCCAAACCAAAGAAAACCCTCCGGCTAAGAAAGAGCATCCGGCTAAAGACCAGACCTGTCATCATTGTAATGAAGTCGGGCACTGGAAGAGGAACTGTCCCAAGTATCTTGCCGAGTTGAATGTGAAGAAGAAGCAAGCTAGCAATGCTAGTACTTCAGGTATCTTCACTATTGAATTATTTTCCTTTACTAAGCGTAAATCATGGGTTTATGACACTGGCTGTGGAACTCATATCTGTAATGAATTACAGGCACTTAGGAAAAGGAGGAAGCTGAAGCCCGGAGCTTTGCAGCTGTTCGTGGGCAATGGTCTACCAGCACCTGTTGAAGCTATTGGAGAATATCATTTAGTTCTTCCTTCCGGTTTAATTATTGTTTTAGACAATTGTCATTATGCACCTTCTATTACTAGAGGTGTAGTTTCGGTTTCTTTGTTGAAAGACAACGGATTCATTAATGTTTTTAATGATTATGGTATTTCAGTTTCTAAAAATAATGTTCATTATTTTGATGCTATTGCTTGTGATGGTATTTATGAAATTGATATGCGTGGTTGTGATTCAAATAATTCAATGTATAATGTTAGCAAAAGAGCCAAGACTAACTTGGACTCTACTTATCTGTGGCACTGTCGTCTTGGACACATTGGCAAAAATTGCATTGAAAGACTTCAACGTGAAGGGATTTTACAATTAAATGATGAATCATTTGATAAATGCGAGTCATGTGTTTCCGGCAAAATGACAAGAAAACCTTTTCTGATAAACCAGAGAGGGCTAAAGATCTTCTTGGACTCATTCATACCGATGTTTGCGGCCCATTTAAACATGTGTCAAGAAAAGGAGCTAGTACTTCATAACGTTTACGGATGATTTCAGTCGTTATGGTTATGTTTACTTGCTTAAACATAAACATGAAGTGTTTGAAACATTCAAAGAGTTTAAAAATGAAGTAGAAAATCAACTCGGCAAAACCATCAAGATTCTTCGTTCGGATCGAGGTGGTGAATACTTAAGCCAAGAGTTTAAGGATTATCTGAAAGCATGTGGAATTGTCCAACAGCTTACTCCTCCACACACTCCTCAACATAATGGAGTGTCTGAAAGGAGAAATCGAACCTTGCTAGACATGGTGAGATCTATGATGACCCTTACGACTCTCCCATTTTTGTTTTGGGATTATGCTCTAGAGACTGCTGTACGCATTCTCAATATGGTTCCAACCAAGAAGGTTGACAAGACACCATATGAATTATGGCATGGAAATGTTCCTAAGCTGTCTTACTTAAGAGTCTGGGGATGTGAGGCACTTGTGAAGCGCGATACGCCTGACAAACTTGAACCCAGAACTACTAAGTGCATCTTTGTCGGATACCCTAAGGAAACGATGGGTTATGACTTCTATGATCCCGTCAAAAACACTGTTCGCGTTGCTCGATATGCTGAATTCTTTGAAAAGAAATTAGTTAGAGAACAGTGGGAGTTGTAGAACTTGATGAGACTCAAGAGGAAGATGTGTCACCTTCTGAAGCTCCTAGCAATCATCAACTTGGGGGGGAAAATGTTCAAAGTGATGAACCTCAAGTCGATGATGATGAAGCGATTCCACTTCGTAGGTCCGAAAGGATAAGACGTCCTACTGACAGATTATGTCTGATGGTAGAAGAAAACGTTTTAGGAGATCTCGATGAGCCTCAAATTTCAAAGCTGCATTATCAGATCCGGAATCTGACAAATGGCTTGAAGCTACGAAGGTGGAAATGAAATCCATGAAAGACAATCAAGTCTGGAGCTTGGTTGATCTTCCACAAATGCTCAAACTGTTGGGTGTAAGTGGATCTTCAAGAAGAAGACGGACATGGATGGAAATGTACACACCTATAAAGATCGTCTCGTGGCGAAAGGTTATACTCAACGTTTCGGTGTTGACTATGAAGAGACCTTTTCTCCAGTTGCGGACATTAGAGCTATTAGGATTCTCTTAGCCATAGCTGCGTACTATGACTTTGAGATATGGCAAATGGATGTTAAGACTGCCTTCTTAAATGGTTAGTTGGATGAAGAAGTCTATATGGATCAACCTGAAGGTTTTATTGATCCAAAACATCCAACAAAGTATGCAAGCTTCAAAGGTCCATTTATGGACTAAAGCAAGCATCAAGAAGTTGGAACAAGCGGTTTGATGAAGAAATCAAAAAGTTTGGTTTCGTTCAAAATCCCGATGAGCCATGTGTATATCGCAAAGCTAGTGGGAGTAATGTTACTTTCCTTGTCTTGTATGTTGATGACATATTGATCATAGGAAAACACATTCCAATGTTGCAAGATGTTAAATCCCATCTTGGAAAGTGTTTTGCCATGAAAGATTTAGGAGAAGCGGCATTTATTCTTGGAATCAAGATCTAACGAGATAGATCAAAGCGATTAATTGGACTAAGTCAAAGTGCTTATATTGATAAGGTCTTGAAGCGATTCAAGATGGAAATTCTAAGCGTGGGTTTACACCTATGCAAGAAGGACTTAGTTTATCTGTCAAACAGGGTGCTACTACACCTAATGAGGTGGAGCGTATGCAAAGAGTTCCTTATGCTTCGGCTGTGGGATCTATTATGTATGCAGTTAGATGCACTAGACCCGATGTGGCGTTCGCGATAAAACATTGTTAGCCGATATCAACAGAATCCAGGTGAAAGTCACTGAGACTGCTGTTAAGAACATTCTGAAGTACCTACGGGCTACTAAAGATATGTTTTTGGTGTATGGAGGAAATCCAGACTTAGAGCTCAAAGTGACCGGATACTGTGATGCTGGATTTCAAACTGATAGAGATGACACGAAGTCTCAGTCAGGATTCGTCTTCGTTCTTAACGGAGGTGCTGTGGATTGGAAAAGCAAGAAGCAAACTACAGTTGCCATGTCTGCAACAGAGTCTGAGTACATTGCCGCCTCAGAAGCCGCCATGGAAGCAGTCTGGATAAGGAAGTTCATTAGCGGGCTTGACGTGATCCCCTCAAGTGACTTACCCACTGATATGTACTGTGATAATACTGGTGCATTAATCATTGCCAACGAACCCGGAGTTCAGAAGGGTGCCAGACATTATGCTAGACGATATCACTATGTTCGTGAGCAGATCGAACTAGGTGAAATCAAATTACTCAAAGTTCACACAGATTTTAACTTAGCTGATCCTTTCACAAAAGCTTTGTCTAGGCCCAAGCTTGAAAGGCATGCCGAGGGCATAGGACTTAAATTAGCTAGTTATTTCATGTAAATCTGTTGTTTCGGTATTTGGATAAGGGATGTTAAACAATTTATATTTTCATAATGAAATAAAGTACTTGATATGTTTGATTTCATTTAATATTAATTGTATCCTATATTTGCATGTTTAATCCTTGAATATTTTATTAAATATTCTAAATTGTCTATTGTCGATTAATTATATGGGAATATAATTAAACTAAGACAAATCTGAGCGATTGGTTATATTCTTGGAATATATAATGGATGGTCCCACCAAACTCACATGATATCCATATGATGCATATCGGACTACCCCACTAACGAATTCATCACTTTATGGATCAGCGTCATTAAGTGAAATTCGTAAATGGTTACTTTATTGATCCTTTGACTTGAGATACAAGCAGGTCAGCATGTATGGATTGCACTTACTTGATATAGTTCTAACTCTCCTGAATAAGGGAGTACATAAAGGGCTATTTTCAGAAAGTGTAGTGAAGTATGATGACTGACACGTGTAGTCAATACATGATTTGTTCCTTCAACTTGAAAGTTGAAGTATGATACCATTGGCGCCCTCATTAGGACTAATTAAGATGTTTGCATGGCCGTGCCCCAAATAAATCCAGATGGTTCTCGATTATATTTGGTAATCATTAATTAGTTATGGAATGAGAAACAGAATCGTTAAATCATGAAATGACATTGATCCATATTCATGTTTAACATGGTATCTGAACAAAGGGATAATAAATGCCTAACCATTTAAATATACTTTAAGAAACTATACTTAAATATTTCTGGGAGCATTGGCGTGTTGCTAGACGCTAACCAATGTTATTACCTTCATTTATTACGAGCTCAAGTGGGAGCTGTTAGTATATGATCACGTAAAAATAAACGTATGTCCGGAAATGATTTAAGCCTACGGGGTCACACGTCTCGACACAAATGTATTTAATATTAATTAATATATTTAATGTATTTAATTAATATGATCACGATTTCAATTAACGAATGGTCGTTAAAAACTAACGGTTACTAGCTAACGGTGTTAGTTAAGGAGGACTTAATTTGTAATTAGGAGATTCTAGAAGTTTCCTAATTATACCTAAAGTGGGGGGCCGGTTTTGTTAATGGGTTTTAACCCATTGACTTAACTTGTTTTTCAAATATACTAATCATAATCTACTATAAATACAAGGCTTAGGTTAAGGGTTTAGAGATACAATTCAAGGAAAAACAAAACCTTTCCATTCTCTCCTCCTCCCTCTTCTCTTGGCTTCGGCCGAACTCCCCAAAAGCAAAGGGTTTCGGGTTTTGGTTGGTTCGATTATTAGGGATAATAACAAAGGTTGTTCGGTTCGTGATCAAGTACTAGCATACGTACATCCATGTGTCGTGTGTGCAAACGTAGAGGGATTTACTTCAAATCCTCATAAAGTTTCTTACTTTTTTTTCTTCAATCAAAGGTACATGTTTCTATCCTTGGTTAATTAATTAGTTGCATAGTTAATCTTCCGCTGCGTGCTTTGTGATTTAATTTGATAATTTGTTATATAACCCAAGTCAAAGCCATGAGTTAATTAGATAGACTAATAGAAATCAAGATGGCTATATCAACATCATCATATAGCTGAGTTGCCATAAATCATTTAGGCAAAGTAACATATATATGACAAAGAATATATTAAGATGAAATGCATCAGGACAAAGCCCCCCTAGCATGGATATTTCAAAGCTTAATAGTAACCCCAAAAGTTAACAAAGTAATTGTTGTAGTGGGCCAATTAAATTATATATAATAACAATTCAGCTGGCGCGTGTGAACAGTGCTCCGCGCGTGTCTACAGTACCGCTGACGTCATGCTGACGTCAGCTATTTTGTCTTTTTTTAATAATTTTTTTTTACTTTTATACTTTTAAAGTTTTGTATTTTTACCACTTAACTTTTTGGTTTTTTGACTTTAGTCCAAAATTTTTATAGAAACTTAAATGTACTTTACTTTTACAAGGTTGTAAGTATAATTATCGTTTTATATCATACAACATGTGTATATATAAAATTATATATATGTTATGCCCAACTAACTTTCTTTTTTGTTTACTTTAGTCTAACTTTTTGTATATAAGTATATTTTAGTTTAACTTATTTTTACCACTTAACTTTTGGGTTTTTTAACTTTAGTCTAACTTTTTGTATACAAGTATACTTTAGTTTAACTTATTTGTACCACTTAACTTTTGGGTTTTTTAACTTTAGTCTAACTTTTTGTATACAAGTATACTTTAGTTTAACTTATTTGTACCACTTAACTTTTGGGTTTTTTAACTTTAGTCTAACTTTTTGTATACAAGTATACTTTAGTTTAACTTATTTGTACCACTTAACTTTTGGGTTTTTTAACTTTAGTCTAACTTTTTGTATACAAGTATACTTTAGTTTAACTTATTTGTACCACTTAACTTTTGGGTTTTTTAACTTTAGTCTAACTTTTTGTATACAAGTATACTTTAGTTTAACTTATTTGTACCACTTAACTTTTGGGTTTTTTAACTTTAGTCTAACTTTTTGTATACAAGTATACTTTAGTTTAACTTATTTGTACCACTTAACTTTTGGGTTTTTTAACTTTAGTCTAACTTTTTGTATACAAGTATACTTTAGTTTAACTTATTTGTACCACTTAACTTTTGGGTTTTTTAACTTTAGTCTAACTTTTTGTATACAAGTATACTTTAGTTTAACTTATTTGTACCACTTAACTTTTGGGTTTTTTAACTTTAGTCTAACTTTTTGTATACAAGTATACTTTAGTTTAACTTATTTGTACCACTTAACTTTTGGGTTTTTTAACTTTAGTCTAACTTTTTGTATACAAGTATACTTTAGTTTAACTTATTTGTACCACTTAACTTTTGGGTTTTTTAACTTTAGTCTAACTTTTTGTATACAAGTATACTTTAGTTTAACTTATTTGTACCACTTAACTTTTGGGTTTTTTAACTTTAGTCTAACTTTTTGTATACAAGTATACTTTAGTTTAACTTATTTGTACCACTTAACTTTTGGGTTTTTTAACTTTAGTCTAACTTTTTGTATACAAGTATACTTTAGTTTAACTTATTTGTACCACTTAACTTTTGGGTTTTTTAACTTTAGTCTAACTTTTTGTATACAAGTATACTTTAGTTTAACTTATTTGTACCACTTAACTTTTGGGTTTTTTAACTTTAGTCTAACTTTTTGTATACAAGTATACTTTAGTTTAACTTATTTGTACCACTTAACTTTTGGGTTTTTTAACTTTAGTCTAACTTTTTGTATACAAGTATACTTTAGTTTAACTTATTTGTACCACTTAACTTTTGGGTTTTTTAACTTTAGTCTAACTTTTTGTATACAAGTATACTTTAGTTTAACTTATTTGTACCACTTAACTTTTGGGTTTTTTAACTTTAGTCTAACTTTTTGTATACAAGTATACTTTAGTTTAACTTATTTGTACCACTTAACTTTTGGGTTTTTTAACTTTAGTCTAACTTTTTGTATACAAGTATACTTTAGTTTAACTTATTTGTACCACTTAACTTTTGGGTTTTTTAACTTTAGTCTAACTTTTTGTATACAAGTATACTTTAGTTTAACTTATTTGTACCACTTAACTTTTGGGTTTTTTAACTTTAGTCTAACTTTTTGTATACAAGTATACTTTAGTTTAACTTATTTGTACCACTTAACTTTTGGGTTTTTTAACTTTAGTCTAACTTTTTGTATACAAGTATACTTTAGTTTAACTTATTTGTACCACTTAACTTTTGGGTTTTTTAACTTTAGTCTAACTTTTTGTATACAAGTATACTTTAGTTTAACTTATTTGTACCACTTAACTTTTGGGTTTTTTAACTTTAGTCTAACTTTTTGTATACAAGTATACTTTAGTTTAACTTATTTGTACCACTTAACTTTTGGGTTTTTTAACTTTAGTCTAACTTTTTGTATACAAGTATACTTTAGTTTAACTTATTTGTACCACTTAACTTTTGGGTTTTTTAACTTTAGTCTAACTTTTTGTATACAAGTATACTTTAGTTTAACTTATTTGTACCACTTAACTTTTGGGTTTTTTAACTTTAGTCTAACTTTTTGTATACAAGTATACTTTAGTTTAACTTATTTGTACCACTTAACTTTTGGGTTTTTTAACTTTAGTCTAACTTTTTGTATACAAGTATACTTTAGTTTAACTTATTTGTACCACTTAACTTTTGGGTTTTTTAACTTTAGTCTAACTTTTTGTATACAAGTATACTTTAGTTTAACTTATTTGTACCACTTAACTTTTGGGTTTTTTAACTTTAGTCTAACTTTTTGTATACAAGTATACTTTAGTTTAACTTATTTGTACCACTTAACTTTTGGGTTTTTTAACTTTAGTCTAACTTTTTGTATACAAGTATACTTTAGTTTAACTTATTTGTACCACTTAACTTTTGGGTTTTTTAACTTTAGTCTAACTTTTTGTATACAAGTATACTTTAGTTTAACTTATTTGTACCACTTAACTTTTGGGTTTTTTAACTTTAGTCTAACTTTTTGTATACAAGTATACTTTAGTTTAACTTATTTGTACCACTTAACTTTTGGGTTTTTTAACTTTAGTCTAACTTTTTGTATACAAGTATACTTTAGTTTAACTTATTTGTACCACTTAACTTTTGGGTTTTTTAACTTTAGTCTAACTTTTTGTATACAAGTATACTTTAGTTTAACTTATTTGTACCACTTAACTTTTGGGTTTTTTAACTTTAGTCTAACTTTTTGTATACAAGTATACTTTAGTTTAACTTATTTGTACCACTTAACTTTTGGGTTTTTTAACTTTAGTCTAACTTTTTGTATACAAGTATACTTTAGTTTAACTTATTTGTACCACTTAACTTTTGGGTTTTTTAACTTTAGTCTAACTTTTTGTATACAAGTATACTTTAGTTTAACTTATTTGTACCACTTAACTTTTGGGTTTTTTAACTTTAGTCTAACTTTTTGTATACAAGTATACTTTAGTTTAACTTATTTGTACCACTTAACTTTTGGGTTTTTTAACTTTAGTCTAACTTTTTGTATACAAGTATACTTTAGTTTAACTTATTTGTACCACTTAACTTTTGGGTTTTTTAACTTTAGTCTAACTTTTTGTATACAAGTATACTTTAGTTTAACTTATTTGTACCACTTAACTTTTGGGTTTTTTAACTTTAGTCTAACTTTTTGTATACAAGTATACTTTAGTTTAACTTATTTGTACCACTTAACTTTTGGGTTTTTTAACTTTAGTCTAACTTTTTGTATACAAGTATACTTTAGTTTAACTTATTTGTACCACTTAACTTTTGGGTTTTTTAACTTTAGTCTAACTTTTTGTATACAAGTATACTTTAGTTTAACTTATTTGTACCACTTAACTTTTGGGTTTTTTAACTTTAGTCTAACTTTTTGTATACAAGTATACTTTAGTTTAACTTATTTGTACCACTTAACTTTTGGGTTTTTTAACTTTAGTCTAACTTTTTGTATACAAGTATACTTTAGTTTAACTTATTTGTACCACTTAACTTTTGGGTTTTTTAACTTTAGTCTAACTTTTTGTATACAAGTATACTTTAGTTTAACTTATTTGTACCACTTAACTTTTGGGTTTTTTAACTTTAGTCTAACTTTTTGTATACAAGTATACTTTAGTTTAACTTATTTGTACCACTTAACTTTTGGGTTTTTTAACTTTAGTCTAACTTTTTGTATACAAGTATACTTTAGTTTAACTTATTTGTACCACTTAACTTTTGGGTTTTTTAACTTTAGTCTAACTTTTTGTATACAAGTATACTTTAGTTTAACTTATTTGTACCACTTAACTTTTGGGTTTTTTAACTTTAGTCTAACTTTTTGTATACAAGTATACTTTAGTTAAACTCATTATGTACTTTCCCACGAACCTTAAAACATTTCACCTTGAAAATATAAAAAGTCGGCATATCCATTTGAATCCATTTGGTATAGTAGTTTAATCTCCAAAATCAAGACTTCTTGACCTTTATGAATCAATATTTGTATTTTATAATAATTCCTTTGTTCGTGTGTAACGCGCATATGAAACATTCTCCTATGGTTTTTTCTATAACGGCAGAAGAAGTAACAACACCTCTAAAATTGGTGTGCCCATCCTAAGGTTGATTCCTGGTAACGTCTTACAAAAGTTTGCGCTCGATATCATGTATTAGATAAGTATAGCATTACAAAAACCCCTTTCTTAAATTTCTTTGATAAAGATTTGAACCCACCCTCTACCATGAAACCCAGTAGGGGACCAGACCATTCTTCTATGTTGAATATATTTCGAGTAATAAAGTTAAAACGGTAATGACTAATGACTAATGAATGTTTCTTTTTGTTATTATATTCCCCTAATAACTTTAATGATCAAAGTTTAGAAAGTATATGTCTTTGCATCAATATATTAATCTTTGTTATATATAAATATACATTATCATATATAGACATATACACATATATTGTGTTTAATTTTCCATGCATATTATGGCTACCTCTATTTGTAATTCCAAGAGTCTAGTTACCACAGTAATTTGTTATATCGTTATCTTTGCATGTTGTAATTTGTTTCGTTTCACTGAATCAGTGGATTTCAATATCGATCGTTTTGATGCCGGTGATACGAGTATAACATATTCAGGGGATGCAGCCGTTTCTGCTGGAGTCGTACAGCTGATAAACACAAAAACCACTTACCCCTACGGACGTGTTGGTCAAGCCATATACGCGAATCCAGTCCAAATATGGGACCAACATTCTCATAAGCTTACCGATTTCACTACTCACTTCACTTTCATTATTGATGCATATGCCGAGAACTCATATAGTCATGGGCTCGGTTTCTTTCTAGCCCCGGTCAGCTTCCAAATCCCACCCAACTCGGGTGGTGGCTTTTTAGGCCTCTTCAATTCAACTTACACAGATTCATCACAGAACCAAATGATAGTCGTCGAGTTTGACACTTTATGGAACAAGGAATTCGATCCTCCAAAAGTAGGTAGTCATGTAGGTATTAACAGGAACTCTATTTCTTCAGCTAATTACACTTATTGGAATGCTAGTTTACATAGTGGAGACTCTGGAGATGCCTGGGTTTCTTACAATTCTACCACTCAAATGCTAGACTTGCGTTGGAGCTACGGTGCTGGAAATGATTCTAATACAGATACAAGTCTTTCATATCAACTCGACCTCCGGGAAGTTCTTCCTGAGCAAGCAATAGTCGGGTTTTCAGCAGCTACTGCTGGCAGTAATGGAGTGAGAACTATCATTCAAAGGTGGGAGTTCAATTCAACCTTGCAAATAAAAGCAAATAGTGAAGATAATTCCAAGGAATGGAAACTAGCAGTTGGCTTAACTGTCCCTCTTAGTGTTCTAGTTGTAACAGCAGCATGTGTTATATTATGGAAAAGACAAAGACAACCTACAAAGGAGCTAGAGAAAGTTGCATTGACATCGATAAACGAAGATCTTGAACGAGGAGCGGGTCCAAAAAGGTTTTCTTACAGTGATCTCGCTACTGCGACCAATAACTTCTCTAAAGACAGGAAGTTGGGTGAGGGAGGATTCGGGTGTGTCTACAAAGGCTACTTATCACGTGAAGGTATCGTAGTTGCTGTCAAGAAAATTTCACAGGGTTCTCGACAAGGAAAGAAAGAGTACATAACTGAAGTGAAGATTATTAGCAGTTTAAGACACCGAAACTTGGTGAGACTAATTGGTTGGTGTCATGATCAAAGTCAGTTCTTGCTTGTTTACGAGTTTATGCCAAATGGCAGCCTTGACTCACACCTCTTTGCCCATAGAAGTCACATTGAGTGGGCTGTAAGGTACAAAATTGCGACGGGCTTAGCTTCTGCATTACTATATTTACACGAGGAATGGGAACAATGTGTGGTACATCGGGATATCAAAACAAGCAACATTATTCTAGATTCTGGATTCAATGCGAAGCTTGGAGACTTTGGATTGGCTCGAGTTATGGACCATGAGATGGGCCCACAAACAACCGGTTTAGCTGGAACACTAGGCTACTTGGCTCCCGAGTGTCTAACAACAGGAAAGGCTAGCAAAGAGTCGGATGTATATAGCTTTGGGGTTGTTGCTTTAGAAATTGCTTGTGGGCGAAAGGCTACGGATAGGGTTGACCCGAATTCTGGTCTTGGGTTGGTGAAGTGGGTTTGGGATTTACTAGAAAAAGATGAGTTGCTTACGGGTGTGGACCAGAAGCTGAACAACGAATTTGACGCGAAAGAAGTGGAATGTTTGATGATGGTGGGGTTATGGTGTGTACATACTGACCGGAGCTTGAGACCATCAATCAGGCAAGCGATTCAAGTGCTGAAGTTTGAGGTCGCGATCCCAAATCTTCCAATGAAGATGCCGGTGCCTGTACACTTCGCAGCACAAGGTGATCCCGAAGTCAGTTCAGGAGCCGCGGTGACTTACACTAGCATTGATATGATACGTTGATCAAAATGCAATATATGTTTTTGTAGTATTGCTGTAAATACAAATTTACTGTATTTACCTTTGCTTATATCATGTTATGATTAAAAATAATGCTAAAAGGCTTTACTATGATTATCATAACAGAGTGTTTGAATCATTCGATTTATCTTTTAGACGATAAGAACTTGAATAACATTTGCTCCTAATTCCGGATCAACTTGAATGATATGAACATAAATTCTATAGGGTCATTTGATATTACTTATATATCATCACCTGTATCAAAGTGCAGTGTGTTAATAATTACTCAAGTATTACACTAGATTTTAGACTCGTGTCCAACACTGGACACGAGACTTACGACATCATCAATATTAGATGTTTTGATAACAATTAGGATTTTTGATTTGAGTGACAATCGTAACTGTGAACATTAATACATAAAATCACATACATATGGACAAGGAGTTATAGATTTTTGACTCATGTCCAATACATGGGGCTTAGGATATTATGAATATTAAATTTTAATTAATTTATTACGATTTAAAATTTAATTTATTATTTTTATTAATAAAAAAATGATCTATATATTAAAACTTTGATTTTTTATATTTATTGAAGTTGTTTATTGTGACATGATTAGCGATATTTAAATATTAAAAAATCATATTAAAATAGATGACATTTTAACATGCTTTGTTTCTCTTATATATATGTGTGTCATGACAATTATTAAAAAAATTTAAAAGGATAATTGTATAATTATTTTTAAAATATTAATATATTTACATTGATTTTTATTTATTTTTAATCAATTTTCTATTTAAATACATGGATCGTTTATAATATTTTAAAGATAAGTTAAATTATAAATATATAAATTTAAATGTAAAAATGTAAATAAAAACAAATTTAAAAGAATATACTTATAGAACATTAAACATATATATAGTATTTCATCTTTTGAAATACTTTTAATAGACAATATATCATATGTTGAATTTTTTTTAACTATTTAAGAATCTTCTCAGGTCGATGGCTAAAAAGTGTAAATTATTGATAGAAAACAAAAAAGTGTAAATTAGTGAGACTTTTTCTACAAATATTAATATAATACTAATGTAATAATATATATGGATAATGATTATTAGAAATGTAACATTTGTGAAATTTGACCCGTTAATTATGTGTACGTTAACTAGTTAATATTAGTCAAGTGTTATATGATCGAGTTTATTTGCGAATTTATCGTGTTCAAGGTGTATTTATATATGATATAATGATCGTTTTAAGTAAATTGTGTTCGTGTACTAGTCGAGATTTATTGATCGATTTAATGAGATGTTCGATGCTAATCGTGGTATAAGTGAACTAGAAATATATGAATTTGGATAGTCCATGGGTCAACCCATATCCATGACCCATGCCCATCAACCCAACCCTATCCTCCACCCAATTCCTTACACTTTTCATCCACCCATTCATTCTTTCTCCATCTCTTTCTCTCTCACACTCTTAAATGCAAGAGTTATCTTACACTTCTCACTCTCTCTAAATTTAATATACCAAATTTAATGTTTCAAGCAAGGATTTGTTAGGGTTTTTCATCATTTTCATCATCTCAACAACATATCAAAAGCTTAGGTTTTCAAAGTGCAAAGAATCACTCAATCGGGTCAAATTTCGGGTCAAACACTTAAGTGGAAGATTAGGTAAGTTAAATTTATTCCAAATTCATCATTTTATACTTATAAATGTATTTCATTGTTGAATTTAAGTAACCTTGATTAATTTCGAGTCAAATTCGAGTTCTAAGTCAACTAGGGTTTCTTCAAGGTTTGAAATGGGTCAAAAATCATCTTGGGCAAGAAATGATGTAATGGGTCAAAATGTTGTTGTGGGTCGAGTTCAATTAGGTTTAAATATCAATGTTTAAGTCTAAATGAACATGGAAGTTAACAAAAACGATTTTTAGTCAAATATTAAGGTTTTGGTGTTCTTGGCATGAAATGAAATGAATTCGTCCATAAATCGATGTTATGGAATGAAATGATGGTATAGATTTTGGTTAGTCGTATATGTTTACGCTTGTCTAGGTTTTGAACTGGATCTCAAACCTCTCTGAATCGAATTAAAGTCCAAAAACTAGGGTTTTATTAGTTTTGGGTCGGGTTTTATTCCTTAAACTGCTGCTGCTCGTGTTTGACCTGAACCCACCGTCCAGCACGCCATTGTTGGCGTCTGAGACGCTGCCTCTTAGCTTGTGGCGTCTCACATGGTAAAGCCACCATGTGAGACGGTGGCTTCCTTCTAGCAAAACACCTTTACGCCACCCAGACGGTCCATTCTCCTGGTTTACGGTGGTTTTTGGACACTCACACGCTGAAAATGATTGATGTGAGGCACCGTCTGAGACGGTAGAAAGCACCGTCCAAGACGCCAAGCAATCTTGGCCCACCGTCTGCCACGCCATGCCCACCGTTCGTTACGCCCACCCAGCTTCTGACCACCGTGCAAGACGGTGCACAGTGGCGTCTGGGACGCTGCTGTGTATCTTCGATTTTTCTGTTTTCTTTCTAGCTTAATCATTTATGTTCTTGGATCGATTAGGGCTAACCGCTGCACCTTTGTTTGGCTTCCCTAGTATCCTAATTGAATCTTGAGAGTCGTTTAAAGATGGGAGACTAACCTAGGGTTTCACTTCACTTGGAATACCCTTAGAAACGTGTTAATTAATATATGTATTGATACGTATGCAATATGATGATAGGTCGTGGACATTTGTTATCAATTGACGTTTGTAAATCGATTATTACGCATCGTAGCTGAACCAAGGTGAGTTCGTAGCCCCTTACTTTACATGATTTTGGGGTGAAAAGTGTACAACGTGTTCCTTTGGTTTGTTTGATCGTTATGTGTTCGTTTAATTAAGTAAACAAGGTTATATGATCGTTTGGCTATTTTATCAAGGTTATATATTCGTTTAATTGTTGAATCAAGGTTATGTGATCATTTATTGATCCAATCAAGGTTGTATGATTGTTTTATGTTCGTATCAAGGTTATGTGATCATTTAATGATCCAATCAAGGTTATATGTTCGTATCAAGGTTATGTGATCATTTAATGATCCAATCAAGGTTATATGTTCGTATCAAGGTTATGTGATCATTTAATGATCCAATCAAGGTTATATGTTCGTATCAAGGTTATGTGATCGTTATGATTTAATCAAGGTTAAACGGTTGTTATCCCGACACTTGTTTCTTATTGTCAAAACCTACGAATTCACCAACTTTATGTTGACGCATTTTAGTACACTTTTCAGGTAATCAAGTTAATCAAAGACGTGATGGATGATTGCATGCTTGCTTTAGGATTGGATTTGGACTTATTATGGATTCGTGATTCATTGCTCCCGTCTATGGGTTATGCCTAGGATCGTTAGCCATCATTTGATCTATCTTTTGTAAACTATTGATGGTGTTGTGCTCCTTGTGCATTTATTGATCCGATACTTGTATTTTGAATTGATTCGTGAATGGAAATGTCCAATCCTTATTGCATTTAGTGTTGTCTCTACATAATTTCCATGTCGTGCTGAACTTTCTTTTAATGCCCCATATTTTCGCCTTGTTGGGGTGTTACAGAATGGTATCAGAGTCGTGGTTGTAGAGAATTAGGTGGAATGACCTAGACTATAACCATTGCATAAACACTTCATACTTAGCGTGCATGATAGGAAAGTTGTTTGATCGGAGTTCGTGGGGTTTTGATAAACTTATTAATTGATGTTCGTAATAGTGTCGGGATACACCGTGAATTGTTGGATTGTTGTGATGAATGTTGATGTGTGGAATCTTAGAACCATTTATTGTTTGTCCTTAGCAAAGTGAAATGATGGCATTAGCGGAGTATGACACTCGGTAACCCTAGAGGAGCCTGATCAACGAATCTATGGTTACCCTATGTCATATGAAAGTTAATGATCTCGTGGATTGCTCATTGCGGATGAAGTATAGTAGGTAACCCGGTGTGTTTAATGAGTGTTGGTTGGGTGGAGGGTTAGCCGCTGGTACACCCTGTATACATACCCAACCAATACTTAGAGGGCATAACGGAACCGAGTCCCGACATCCATTCAATATATTAACGGTGTGGAGGGAAAGCCGCTGGTATCACCTGTATACAAACACCTTTAATGTATTGAATGTTGAAGTTAGATTCGGACTATGCTTTACCCGCCTTGTTATGACTTGACCCCTTTTATATTGTGTTAATTGGCTTGTGATTGTGTTGTTGATTGTGAATTGTATGATGATGAAGCCTTAGATTATTTCCATGATAATATCCCCGTAGAAAAATGCATGATAGACGGTTTAGGGAAAACCTAGATGCGAAATATTTGTTATGTGGTAATTGATTTCGGCTACAACGTGTGTGAATTGTGAGAATTAACTTGCTAACCTAACACGTGTGTTCAGGATAATGGTGAGACCAAGGAGAGTTGTTCGCAATCGTCGTGTTCAAGAAGAAGAAGAAGTTGTAGGTGGACGTGGGGGTAGAGGTGGTCGTGGAGGCCGGGGAGGTCGTGGTGGTCGTGGTGGCCGAGGTGGCCGGGGTGGTGCCAATCCCCCGGTATCAACCGAGGTCATTACCCAAGCTTTAAATGATCTCATGCCAGATCTTGTGGCCCGAATCTCGGCGGCCATGCAAGCTAGGGGTGAACAAGAAGAACAGGAGGTCGAAGCGGTTCAAGTGGAAGATGAGGAGGAGGAGAATGTGAATGTGAATGGCGGTGAGAATGTAGGGGGAGCATTTGTTGGTCCAAGAATCAACAATACTTATCGACAAGGTTGCATATTCAAAGATTTCAAGACTTGTGGGGCTCCGGAGTGGAAGGGAGAAGGTGGAGCCACCGGTTGCTTGGAGTGGCTAGAGAAGATTGAAGCCGTTATTGCTCAAAGTGGGTATACTCATGATCAAATAGTTTCTCACGCCACCGGCATGTTAGAGGGTGATGCACTAGAATGGTGGAATGTAGAAGTGGATGCTTTGGGGATTGATCTTGCTAATTCCATACCTTGGGAAAATTTCAAACAAATGATTATTGCTAAGTATTGCCCACCGCATGAAATGAGGAATCTACAAGAAGAATTTACTAGCCTCACTATGAAGGGAGCCGATCATGTGGGGTACACTCGCCGTTTCAACCAACTTTCTAGACTCATCCCTCATCTAGTGAGACCCGAAGATCGGAAGGTGGAGAAATATGTTGTCGGTTTGCCTCATAAGGTGAGAGTTCTTGTTTCTCATCCCACTATGCCTTTGACTATTAATTAAGCCATTAACCGAACCGCTAGTGTCACCATGGAGCTTGTGAAGGGTGGTGAACTAGGAAAGAATGATGGTAAGAGAAAGGATGTGGCCGAATCTATTGGTACCAAGAAGGATGAGAGGTATCACAACAAGAAGCCAACTAGGGGTGGAAAAGTGTTTGCGGCGGTTGTGCCGGCAAAGGAGGCTAACATCGGGGCTATTCCTTTATGCCCTCGGTGTAATCGTCATCATAGGTCTCACACTCGGTGTGATGCTTGTTTTCATTGTAATCAAGTGGGTCATATCTCAAAAATGTGCCCTACCAATCCTCGTACCGTTCCTTTGAATGCTATGCCCCTCAATGCTAGATATCCCTCAATGGCCCGGGGTACTTGCTACGAGTGTGGTAGCCAATACCACTATCGGAATAGGTGCCCTAATCTTATTGGCCAACAAGTTCAAGTGACCGTGCACCCGAATCAATTGCAAATCGCCGGTCCCAATCAGAATCGGGGACAACAAGGCCAACAACAACAAGCTCCTCCTCAACAACAACTAGCCCCTCGTGGAAGAGCTTTTTCCGTGAATGTGGCCGAGGCTCGTGTGGACCCAAATGTTGTAGCAGGTACTTTTCTTCTCAATCACCAATTTGCTACCGTGTTATTTGATTTCGGGGCCGATTATAGCCTCATTTCCAATGATTTCATTCCATTGATCGATGCTAGTCTTAGTCCATTGTCGTATTACTTTGAGCTCGAAATAGTAAATGGTGGATTGTCTAGAATTAGTCAAGTTGTTCGTGATTGTATGTTAGAATTATGTGACCACCCATTTTACATAGACTTAATGCCTTTTGATATCGGAAGTTTTGATGTGATCGTGGGTATGGATTGGTTGTCGGCTATGAACGCGGTGATCGATTGTGGTAGTAGAGTAGTTAGGATACCTTTAGAAAACAGGGAAGAATTAGTGGTCCAAGGTGAGACAACCGAGCAATGGGAAGGGAAAGTGTATAATGTAAACGTTACTAAAGTTGAATTAAAAACCGTGCCCGTAGTTAAAGATTTTGCGGATGTATTCCCGGATGACTTACCGGGTTTGCCTCCATCTCGTGAACTTGATTTCCGTATTGACCTCATTCCTAATGCTTCTCCCGTGGCCAAAGCGCCCTATCGCTTAGCCATGACCGAAATGCAAGAGTTGGCCGCCCAACTCAAAGAGCTTCAAGAAAAGGGTTTCATCCGCCCTAGTCAATCACCTTGGGGCGCACCGGTCTTATTTGTCAAAAAGAAGGATGGATCTTTCCGGATGTGTATTGATTATAGAGAATTGAACAAGCTAACGGTGAAGAATCGTTATCCTCTTCCTAGGATTGACGATTTATTTGATCAACTTCAAGGTGCCCAATACTTCTCCAAGATTGATTTGAGGTCGGGTTACCATCAATTGAGGGTCCATGAAAACGACATTCCAAAAATCGCTTTCCGAACATGGGCATTTTGAATTTACGGTGATGCCTTTTGGGTTGACCAATGAACCGGCGGTGTTCATGGATTTGATGAACCGGGTGTGTCGGCCCTACTTGGATCAATTTTTCATTGTCTTTATTGATGACATACTTATTTACTCTAAGACGAAAGAAGATCATGCATCCGGACAAGGTTTAGGGTGTGTTTTGATGCAACAGGGCAAGGTGATTGCTTATGCATCTAAACAGTTGAAGGTGCATGAAAAGAATTATCCGACCCATGACTTAGAGTTAGGAGCGGTCGTGTTTGCCTTGAAGTGTTGGAGGCATTACTTGTATGGCACCAAAAGTGTGATTTATACCGATCACAAAAGTCTACAACACATCTTTGATCAAAGTGAATTGAATATGAGGCAACGGAGGTGGTTAGAACTTTTTAGTGATTATGATTGTGTTATCCGGTATCACCTGGGTAAAGCCAATGTTGTAGCCGATGCTTTAAGCCGAAAAGAACGTGTGAAACCAAGGCGAATTAGAGCCACGAGCCTCACCGTACAAAGAAGTGTTCGTGATACCATAATTGAAGCTCAAAGAATGGCTACCCTACCCGAAAACTTTATTAATGAAGCACTTCATGGGCTAGAAGAGCAATTTGACCGAAAGGATGATGATGGCTTGTATTTTGTGGAGCGTTTATGGATTCCCGTCTTTGGGGGTCTAAGGTTGAAGTTGATGAATGAAGCACATAAGTCGGCATACTCGGTTCACCCGGGGTCCGACAAGATGTATTTTGATATGAGGGATTTGTATTGGTGACCGGGGATGAAGAAAGATATTGCTAGATACGTTAGTGAATGCATCACATGCTTGCAAGTAAAGGCTGACCATAAGAAACCACCCGGTTTACTAGTTGAACCGGTAACACCGGAGTGGAAATAGGAGCGGATAGCTATGGACTTCATCATGAAGTTACCTAGAACAAGTAGTGGTCGTGACACCATTTGGGTGATTGTTGATCGATTGACTAAGTCGGCTCACTTTTTAGCTATTCGGGAAGATGATAAGTTTGACGCCATGGCACGCTTGTACATCAAGGAGGTGATATCCAAACATGGAGTGCCGATTTCCATAATCACCGAACGGGATGCCCGATTCACTTCCAAGTTTTGGAAGTCGTTCCAAAAAGCAATGGGTACTCAACTTGATATGAGTACGGCGTTCCATCCACAAACCGACGGTCAAAATGAAAGAACTATTCAAACACTTGAAGACATGTTGAGGGCGTGTGCTATTGAGTTTGGTGGAAATTGGGATGTGGATCTACCGTTAGTCGAATTCTCCTATAATAATAGCTATCATGCTGGCATCCAAATGGCGCCGTTTAGGGCTTTATATGGGAGAGTATGTAGGTCACCTTTAGCTTGGGCGGAGATTGGTGAAAGCCAACTCATTGGGCCCGAGATTGTCATTGAAACGACTAAAGTGATCTCACAAATCAAAGAGAAGTTGAGAGTGGCCCGGGAACGACAATTGAAGTATGCCAATGTGAGACGAAGGCCCTCGAGTTTGAGGTAGGCGATTTTGTTTTATTAAAGGTGTCCCCATGGAAGGAGTGGTTCGTTTGTGAAACGAGGCAAGTTGGGGCCAAGGTATATTGGCCCATTCAAGATCTTGGAGCGTATTGGCCCGGTTGCTTATGTTTGGAGCTCCCTCAAGATTTGAGTGGAGTTCATAATGTATTGCATGTTTGTAATCTTAGGAAATGTTTTGCGGATCCAACACTTCATGTGCGTCTTGAGGAACTTCGAGTAGATAAAATGTTAAAATTTTGTAGAAGAACCGATAGAGATACTTGATCGACAAACTAGAAAGTTAAAGAATACTCGATATACGCTCGTCAAGGTGAGATGGCAAGCTAGGCGCGGACCCGAGTTTACTTGGGAACGTGAAGATTCTATGAAAGCCAAATATCCTCATTTGTTTAGTGACTAGGGTTTTGATCGAATTTCGTGACGAAATTCCTTTAACGGGGGAATGATGTAACATTTGTGAAATTTGACCCGTTAATTATGTGTACGTTAACTAGTTAATATTAGTCAAGTGTTATATGATCGAGTTTATTTGCGAATTTATCGTGTTCAAGGTGTATTTATATATGATATAATGATCGTTTTAAGTAAATTGTGTTCGTGTACTAGTCGAGATTTATTGATCGATTTAATGAGATGTTCGATGCTAATCGTGGTATAAGTGAACTAGAAATATATGAATTTGGATAGTCCATGGGTCAACCCATATCCATGACCCATGCCCATCAACCCAACCCTATCCTCCACCCAATTCCTTACACTTTTCATCCACCCATTCATTCTTTCTCCATCTTTTTCTCTCTCACACTCTTAAATGCAAGAGTTATCTTACACTTATCTCTCTCTCTAAATTTAATACACCAAATTTAATGTTTCAAGCAAGGATTTGTTAGGGTTTTTCATCATTTTCATCATCTCAACAACATATCAAAAGCTTAGGTTTTCAAAGTGCAAAGAATCACTCAATCGGGTCAAATTTCGGGTCAAACACTTAAGTGGAAGATTAGGTAAGTTAAATTTATTCCAAATTCATCATTTTATACTTATAAATGTCTTTCAATGTTGAATTTAAGTAACCTTGGTAAATTTCGAGTTCTAAGTCAACTAGGTTCTTCAAGGTTTGAAATGGGTCAAAAATCATCTTGGGCAAGAAATGATGTAATGGGTCGAAATGATGTTGTGGGTCGAGTTCAATTAGGTTTAAATATCAATGTTTAAGTCTAAATGAACATGGAAATTAACAAAAACAATTTTTAGTCAAATATTAGGGTTTTGGTGTTCTTGGCATGAAATGAAATGAATTCGTCCATAAATCGATGTTATGGAATGAAATGATGGTATAGATTTTGGTTAGTCGTGTATGTTTATGCTTGTGTAGGTTTCGAACTGGATCTCAAACCTCTCTCAATCGAATTAAAGTCCAAAAACTAGGGTTTTATTAGTTTTGGGTCGGGTTTTCTTCCTTAAACTGCTGCTGCTCGTGCTTGACCTGAACCCACCATCCAGCATGCCATTGTTGGCGTCTGAGACACTGCCTGTTAGCTTGTGGCGTCTCACACGGTAAACCCACCGTGTGAGACGGTGGCTTCCATCTAGCAAAACACCTTTACGCCACCCAGACGGTCAGTTCTCCTGGTTTACGGTGGTTTTTGGACACTCACACACTGAAAATGATTGATGTGAGGCACCGTCTGAGACGGTAGAAAGCACCGTCCAAGACGCCAAGCAATCTTGGCCCACCGTCTGCCACGCCATGCCCACCGTTCGTTACGCCCACCCAGCTTGTGACCACCGTGCAAGACGGTGCACAGTGGCGTCTGGGACGCTGCTGTGTATCTTCGATGCAGTATAGTTAGCTTGGTAAGTCCGAGGTCGATCACAAGGACTAAAGTAAATCAATTGTTAAAATAAAGTAATTCAAGTAAAAATGAGGGTTTTGTGACCGAATTGTCACGTTGCAAATAGTTAGTAAAATCAGTTAGTAATCCCTCAGGATTAATCGAAAAGAGAGTTTGTGATTGAAAACAATAATTTAAAAGACATCCATCTCGAATCCGCTCAACAACATGTTCAGATTGCACATAAATGAAGTTCAATTTCAATTTAAGTTGATTAAATAACCGAGACTCAAACAAAGCACCAACCCCGTACCCGTCAAGTTAAAGACATTATTTGACTCTCTTGCTTAAACTATTTTCATTACAAAGACCGGTACCCCAAGACATCTTTTATAATCCCTAATCAAACAATGGTTTTGGTTATTAAGATAACAATTATACCTATCCGATTGTACCCAACCGTTAACACATTTCTTCCTATTATCATAAACGATTATCTACCGTACCCGTCATAGATTCAATCATTTGTACCCAAACAATCAAAATGAAATATATATAATCAATAATGACCATTAAAGGCACACATAAATCACCAATCAATTCAAGATAAATTAAAGGAAGAAATACGCTAAGATCACGATATAACGTTAAATGAAATCAACATTGAATTAATAAAATTGTGCAATCCTTACATATTGTCTCACTTCATCAAGATGGATGATAAAGTGATTAGCTACTCATTATTGAAATGAAATAACAAATCAAAATTGAAGAATTCATTGTTACCGAATGATAATAAATGAAAAGCAAATAACGGAAATCGTCCAATCTCGTTCTTGATCTTCAAATATGATAAAATTGATGAAAATCTGCCTCAAAGTGCTCAAAAACGGCTGGGAATAGTAGAAATGGGGTTTATGGAATTATTTGCAAGCTATTTATATTTTTCCAAAAAATTACAAAAATTCCCGTCGGACACTGCGGCGCAGTCCACCCACTGCGGCACAGTTGGGTGTTGACTGCTTTGACGTTGCTGACTTTCGTTGACCAAGGGATGCTGAAGGCTTGTGAGACTGCGGTGCAACATGTAGCACTGCGGCGCAGCTTAACTTTTGACACAATTGATGCGGCGTAGTCTTGTTACTGCGTCGCAGTCCTCTAGAATACAAGTCAGTGCGACGCAACTTAATAACTGCGTCGCAGCATGATACTGAACAACTTCGAACTTCAACTTCGTGTCTTGTAAATCTTCCGTAAGCGCTCATTTCACTTAAAAATGTCGTTTTCTCCAGAAATTATGCTCAAGTACCTGTTAATATCCTGAAACACTAACAAATACCATAAACGCACCAAATGTATACAAAATGACTCGAAAAGCACTTAAAAACAACTAATAATGATGTGGGAAATGGGTATAAAATAAGGCATATCAAATCCCCCCACACTTAAGCTTTGCTTGTCCTCAAGCAATTCCAAACTTCAAAATTTTAATTACCTTGGCACATACATGGGAATAACATGTCAGTAATCAAAGAAGCTAAACCATACATGAAAATGAAAAGAGATGGTTAGGCAGTTTTAATCTTAAATGAAAACTGGAATGTTTGACAATACTTGACTGATATACAAGCCTCAATAACACGACTAAGCATTGAACAATCGAATCAATGATATATCCTCTATCCTACTCCAACTAACTTACTATTGGGGTTGAATATTTGAATAATCACTCAAGGCCTAGTCGTGATGCATAATCTTTTACCATAGGCTTGTACCAGAATCGTTCCTGCACCGTCATGGCGTAAGCACCAGGACAACTATCAGAAGAGGTCTTTTAAAGGTTGTAATGAACTCTGAGGCTAAACATGGTAATTAAAAGGGAATGGAAATTTGGGATATCAATTGGTGCTAAAAAAAAGAAATAACACAACAGTTAACAAAATTTTTACATAATAGTCTAATCCATAAATCCCATGTCATTAGTTGCCAACGGTCCAAAACCCGATAAGTTGTCCCGACAATACCCCCAATAGAACGATTAAAAACCGACACCATTGTGGTGTATGACAATCAAAAAAAAAAACAATACACTTCGAGAACATACAACGAGTTCTTGATGCTTGTATACAGGGTCACCCGCAGCCTTCCCACCACATCTCAAACCCTTTGAAGGCAAAATCGACTTCCATGTATGTAGATCTATCCTAAATATGACAATTCTCAACAAAATCATGCACATAATCATCCAACGTGTCAACAAACCAACATTCAATCAACAAGTCAATCAATCAACAAGTAAACACATAATGTACACTTTTCAGCCCGAATCTAAATTGAGTAGGGAGCTACGGAACTCACCTTGGCCGGCAAAAGAAGTTAAGATGGATATAAGATGAGATTATAAGCGTTCGATCGTCACACGCCCATGTGACAACTGTGATCTGAGCGTATTTTCCAAAGTATTTTTCCGGTCATCTTAGTTCGTTTAAGTTTATGTA
>CM067169.1:126688554-126795305 GCA_034093135.1 Erigeron breviscapus | reverse complement strand
AGCTGGCAAAACCCTTCAGCCCCGTACTCTCACTGTGGCGCAGTGGGCGAGTGATGCCCCCACTGCGGCGCAGTGCTTATACACTGCCTCTGGTGCTCGTTGGTCAAGGCTGACTGCGGCGCAGTGGGCACACGCACATCCCACTGCGGCGCAGTGTAAATATACTGGTTGAATTCTCCTTTTTCCACTAGCTGACTGCGGCGCAGTGGGCCTGTTCACCACCACTGCGTCGCAGTAAAAATCTACTGGTCTCGATGCTCATTTCCATTAGATGACTGCGGCGCAGTGGGCTTGTTCACCACCACTGCGTCGCAGTATAACTATACTGGTCCGAATAACACTTCTTCAAAAATAAGAACTTGCATAAATTTTCTATCTCTTTACACCTAAATAACTCTCGAACTCTCCAATCAACTTCATGGCCTCAAAATTACTCGAAATTGCACGAAACGGACACGTCACCTGTTTAGAACCTGAAACCACTAACAAAACCCATAAACGCGCCAAATGCCAGCAAAATCGACTAAAAAACATATAAATAAAAGGCCAATAACGATGTGGGCGATGGGTATAAATTGGTCACATCATGAATTTTGCCCCTTAGAAAGTTTGCCCATGCTTTCTCAAACCTGTTCTTTTGTGCCTTCGCATCCAAAACATTCACCATCTCCACCCATTCGCTGAACCCATATTGCATAGCACCAGGATTGTCAGTTTTAACCAGTGGCCCCCTGGAATAACTAACTTCGACTTGAAAAACTTTGGTGCCTGGCTTGATTGTTACATTTACACATTAATAGTACCACTATGTCTTCTGGTTGACATGATCTGGGAGTAGTAGCTTCTAGCTTCAGATTCATTTGTAATTCTTATACTCCCAGCACCAGCAGCCAGTACAGCGGACTTGATGTCTTCATTTGAAACCTCGCCAGTTGGTTCAACAAATGTGCTAAGGTCAGCATCTCTAGACAGTGGTCTTCTTGGTTGTGGAATCCTTCTTGGTGGATTCAAAACCTTCTTCACAACCTTCTTAACATTTTCAATTCGTTTAAGAATCCCACTGGCCCTATTCTCCTTGGCCTTCTCCACTGAAATATTCAAGCTTCTGGCATCGAATTCAGCTTCATCCTTAGGATAGTGTCTGTCCAGTTCTACATCCAGCATTTCTTTCAACTGGTCAACTATCCTAGGATCATTCTTGATCCTAACATACTCCTCCTTAGTGATACCCAAAAGATTGGCATCACTCATATCAAGTAACTTGATTTGTGCAAGATGTGCCCTGGCTTCAGCTTGGTTTCTTTGTTTCATTTTCTCTCTTTCTTTGATATCATTTCCAAGTCTGGCCAGTCTTCTGCTATCACTATCTGAAACTGGAGGAAGTACATCAGCATTACCAGTTTCAAGCATTACATCAGTGGCCGGCTGGGCAGATGCATCACCAGCTAAACCTTTTCCCTTATTTAAAACAACATTCCCCCTATCACCATCATCACCAGATCCACCAACTCTTTGCTCACCAGCTTCAGTACTGGTAGTCACAATCAATTCTCTTCCAGATGGAGTCCTTCTAGGTGCAACTAGTGGAAGGACTGCACTTCTTTCCCCCTTGGCAGCATCTAGACCTGCCCGAATACCTACCCATTCAGAGGGGTGAGATGGCAACCGGTCAAGAGGCTGCCATGACTGCATGTCCTTACACTCCTTAAAGATCCCACACATCATCCTGAAGGATCTCCACAAATGGTTCGTCTCCTTTGACTGAATCAAGACATTTGCACTAACTTGTTCTTGACCAGTTTTTAATTCATTTAAAATTTTGGAGTCTTCATCCAAACCGGAGACAACCTTATCCTTCACTTCATCATCCTTCTTCTTCAGATTTTCTACTTCAGTTGTCAGTCTATCTAAAGATTGAGCATGTAGAGATACCTGGGTGTTCAAACTTTCAATGCTGCCTCTCAACTGGTTGATCTCACTGGTGAGTGGGGCCAGATCAACCTGAGGAGTGGCCAGCTTGGTGATCTCAGATATCACCCTTTCAACCAATTGTGCTTCCCTAGCACCCAGCGTATCCTCTATTTTCTGACCAACCGAAGTCATCAACTGCTCTCCAAGTCCAGTTACATCTAGGCCAGGTTTTTCAATCAATTCCTTAACCTGCCTTTCAATCTCTTTCAAATCAACTTCTGAAGTTCTGACAGTATTTCCCAGCAAGTTGGAGATTGAGGTTGTAACCTTGGAGTGAGTTAGGTCAAAGGCTTCCTTTAAAGTACCAGCCAGATTGTTGCAGCCAGTGACCAACTCATTTAGCTTTTTAAACACCAAGTCTTCATTAGATGAAAACTTGTTTATCCCCAGATCAACCACTTTGATGTTTGTCAGGTGATCCTTGTGGTATCTGGAGAATGACTTGGTGTTTTTGTCAAGTGTCTTCTGAATCTCCTCCACCCTGGTTAGAAGGTTTTGGAGATCGGCTTGAAGTGAGACAACTTGACTGTCCAGTGACGAAGGAGAAGGTGTCACTGGACCAGCAGCAGTTACTACTGGAGCAACTGGAGGAGGCAAACTTAAGGAAGTCTCCCCAGTTGTCAAACCAGCAGTTGAAGATATAATAGGAGTGGTGGATGAAGAAAGGACTGGAAAATCAAAGTGTTGTTCATGCTGAGAATGCTCAGGTGTGAACAACGGCGTCGATGGGGGTGGCATTTCTCGAGCAAATGAGAATTGCCCAGTTGGTGAAGGAGCGGTATATGTTGGGAAAGATATATCAGTAGGCACATTTTCTTGGGAGGGTGAAAGTGAAATTGATGCGTCTGGAAGGGAGACTGGAGATGAAGGGTCTTGAGCTTGTACAGAAGCATCAAGAATCTCCAAGTCTGTTTCAGTACCTTCAGAATCCGAAGATTCTATAAGGATTTCCTCGTCATTAACATTCATGTCCAGATCCATGAATGTAACTGAGGGCTGACCAGTTTCCTGGTCAGTCTCCAGATGACCTTCCCCAGTTTCCTGGATGGGTGCATCTGTTGGTGGATCAGATACCGAAGTATCTTCACCAGGGATAGATGTAATTGGGGTTGCTTCAGTTATGGTTGCTCTATCCTCAACCACAACATTAGACGAACTGGAGGGTCCCTCATTATTTTGAGGCCCGCCCAGTTGCCTTTCTGACTCACCTTCAATAGGTGCATCAGTTGAAGCGAATGCCAGTTGCATTCGTTCAGGAATTTTGACCTCTCCAGCTTCAGATACTAGAGAGTCTAAATTCCTTAGCATATCTGGAGCAGTGTACGGTGAATCTGTACTATTATATGCTTCTCTGCCCAGAATATGCTTAAAACAAAGAGAGAGGAACCTTGAAAAGGGGATACACACACCCCTTGTGCCCTTCAGCTTTTGGACCAGGCTTCTAAACAAAATATCTGCAAAGTCCACTCTCAATCCGTTCCACAAGCAGTAAGCCATTTCTGCTTGTGAGGAGTTAATCTGGTCAAGTCCACCAGAACTCCCACCCATGCTCTCCACCAGGTGGATGAAAAAATACCTCCATGAAGGTGTAAGGCCCTTCATGGTCATCGCACCTTTCGTTTTCAACACCCCATTGTCCAAGCACTCCTTGTGTCCCATTTCAAGAAGTACTTGACGAAAATTTATGTTTGGGGGTAAGACGACTGGAGATTCACCCTCTCTCCAGTAATTGAGGCGTAAGGCATCCCTCAATACATCGGCGGACAAGGTACACTGGATTGTTCCATCCTTTAATGTGAAACTGATGGAGGAACAATCAGAAGAAAGACTGGCAGTGTACCAGAACTCACACAAGTAGTTGTGAAACAACTTGCGTGGGTTAAGAGAGAATGAGGGTCCTATTGGAGAATCCTTCAAAAACTTTTGAATTCTACCAATAAGGGTATCGGACCCTTGAGATCCTCGTAAGCTTGCCATCGGATTATTTGGATTTAGTTTGATGACAGAGGCATTACTAGGAGCACCAGATGCCGGTTTGACATCTGGTGAAGGAGCATATGGAACAGTCAAGAGATTTACATCTCTTGAACGAGATGATCTAGGAGCCATAGGAAATTGAAATTGAAAATTTGTGAATTAGGGTTCTTGATTTGTGAAGCAGAGAGAGAAATGAAGCAATTTTGATGATTGGGAAGTAAATGAAAGAATGTAGAAGAGAAGTAAATGAGTTCGGAGTAAATAAGGGTATTTATAAGGGATTCAAGATCCCAATGAAATACCAAAAATCATATTTTAATAAACAAAATCCCTTTTGAAGATATTTTCACAAAGTTAGTTTGAATTTTGAAATAAAATCATAATTTTCCATGTCAACATTAAATGCTACCATGTCAGCATTAAATGCTACGACGGCTTATCTTACCCACGCGCCCACTCACTAGATGCCATGTTGCAAACATTATATCTACCATTAAATGCTACCATGTCAACATTAAATGCTACCATGTCAGCATTAAATGCTACCATGTAGCATTAAATGCTACCTGCACATTAAATGCTACCATGTTGCAAACATTATATCTACCGCATTAAATGCTACCATGTCAACATTAATCTACCAGCATTAAATGCTACCATGTCAACATTAAATGCTACCATGTCAGCATTAAATCTACCATTAAATGCTACCATGTCAACATTAAATGCTACCATGTCAGCATTAAATGCTACCATGTCAACATTAAATGCTACCATGTCAGCATTAAATGCTACCGGCTTATCTTACCCACGTCAGCATTAAATGCTACCGCACATTAAATCACCATGTTGCAAACATTATATCTACCATTAAATGCTACCATGTCAACATTAAATGCTACCATGTCACATTAAATCTACCATTAAATGCTACCATGTCAACATTAAATGCTACCATGTCAGCATTAAATGCTACCATGTCAAGCATTAAATGCTACCATGTCAGCATTAAATGCTACCAGTCAGCTTAACTGCTTGTCAGTGGGGATGAAATGAATTTCAATATCTCCTTTCATAACATGATCTCGAATGAAATGATACCTGATGTCAATATGCTTTGTTTTGGAGTGCATCACTGGGTTGTGAGATATAGCAATTGCACTGGTGTTGTCACAAAAGATTGGGGTCCTAGTATACTTTTGACCATAATCTAGTAACTGGTTCTTGATCCAGAGAATCTGGGCACAGCAACTGGCCGCAGAAATGTACTCTGCCTCAGCAGTGGACATAGAGACTGAAGTCTGCTTCTTGCTGGTCCAACTCACCAGTTTTCCTCCAAGGAAATGACAACCACCAGTTGTTGATTTTCTATCTATCTTACAACCTGCATGATCAGAATCTGAATAACCCATTAGATCTAATCCTGAGCCTTTGGGGTACCAAAGACCAAGATTAGGACACCCTTTCAGGTATCTAAAGATACGCTTTACAGCGTGCAAATGTGATTCTTTAGGGTTAGCCTGAAACCTGGCACATAAACATGTTGCAAACATTATATCTGGTCGACTGGCAGTTAAGTACATCAGTGAACCAACCATACCTCTATAGTCAGTTATGTTAACTGGTTTGCCAGTTGGGTCAGAGTCCAAATTCAATGGTGCTGCAATAGGTGTGTTTTTCGATGGGATTGAATCATATTTGTATTTTCTTAACAAATCTCTGACATATTTTCCTTGGTTTATGAAAATTCCATTTTCAGTTTGCTTAATCTGAAGACCTAAGAAAAATGTTAATTCACCCATTAAACTCATCTCATACTCAGATGACATGATTTTAGAAAACTTTTTACACATTGCATCATCAGTTGAACCAAAAATAATGTCATCAACATAAATTTGTACCAATAAGATATTACCTCTTTCTTTCAAGATAAACAAGGTATTATCTATTGCACCTCTTTGAAAGCCATTTTTAAGAAGATGTTTAGTTAAAGTATCATACCAGGCTCTTGGGGCTTGTCTTAGACCATACAATGCTTTGTTCAGTCTATAAACCCAATGAGGATGCTTCTCATCGATGAAACCTGGAGTCTGCTTAACATAAACTTCTTCTTCCAATGTTCCATTAAGGAACGCACTTTTGACATCCATCTGGAAGACCTTGAACTGCAGATGGGCTGCATAAGCCAAAAATATTCTTATGGCTTCAAGTCTTGCAACTGGAGCAAAAGTTTCATCAAAGTCAACGCCCTCTGCTTGACAATAACCCTGGGCAACTAGTCTGGCCTTGTTTCTTACAACATGGCCATCTTCATCCATTTTGTTTCGGTAGACCCATCTGGTACCAATAGGTTCTTTCTTTAACCCTGGTGGACAAGGAACAAGCTCCCAAACATTGTTCCTTTCAAACTGGAGGAGCTCTTCTTGCATAGCTTCCACCCAGCTTGGGTCTGCCATAGCCTCGTCAATCTTCTTTGGTTCAATTAGAGATAAGAAGGTGACGTTTAAGCATTGCTCACTGGTGGCTCTTCTAGTCTGAACCCCACTAGTTGGATCTCCCACAATCTGTTCAATTGGATGTGCTCGAGTCCATCTAGTGTATTGACTAGGCTGGTGAACTACAATATCAGTGCAAGTCACCTGGCGATCTTCTTCAGTTGCAACAGCTTCTGGAGAAGGATCAGTCCAAACAACTTCTACATCCTCATCAGAGTCAATGAGGTCTCGATTGGCATCATGAAATTCCTCATTAGAAGGCATTTCATGAAGAACTGGAGAAGTAGGTGTTTGAACTGGTGCTGATATTGGAGTGGCACGTACATCAGATCCAATCACCAATTCTTGTGGTAAGTTGAAATTGATGGAGGGATAGAATGATGTGTCACTGGTGGTGTTCTTCTTCTTAACTGGTTCCAATTTGTTGTAACTGGAAACATCTTCTGGTGAAACAACTGACCGATGAACTTGGTCAGTTTCACCAAAGTTGATTGGAACGACTGGAGTAATATCAAGGCTTGGTCTCTTGTTGATTGCTTCAGTTGACTCATCGAATGTGACATGAATTGTCTCATGAACCTTTTGGAGTCTATAATTATAAACTCTAAAGGCCTTTCGAATATCTGAATAACCCATTAGATCTAATCCTGAGCCTTTGGGGTACCAAAGACCAAGATTAGGACACCCTTTCAGGTATCTAAAGATACGCTTTACAGCGTGCAAATGTGATTCTTTAGGGTTAGCCTGAAACCTGGCACATAAACATGTTGCAAACATTATATCTGGTCGACTGGCAGTTAAGTACATCAGTGAACCAACCATACCTCTATAGTCAGTTATGTTAACTGGTTTGCCAGTTGGGTCAGAGTCCAAATTCAATGGTGCTGCAATAGGTGTGTTTTTCGATGGGATTGAATCATATTTGTATTTTCTTAACAAATCTCTGACATATTTTCCTTGGTTTATGAAAATTCCATTTTCAGTTTGCTTAATCTGAAGACCTAAGAAAAATGTTAATTCACCCATTAAACTCATCTCATACTCAGATGACATGATTTTAGAAAACTTTTTACACATTGCATCATCAGTTGAACCAAAAATAATGTCATCAACATAAATTTGTACCAATAAGATATTACCTCTTTCTTTCAAGATAAACAAGGTATTATCTATTGCACCTCTTTGAAAGCCATTTTTAAGAAGATGTTTAGTTAAAGTATCATACCAGGCTCTTGGGGCTTGTCTTAGACCATACAATGCTTTGTTCAGTCTATAAACCCAATGAGGATGCTTCTCATCGATGAAACCTGGAGTCTGCTTAACATAAACTTCTTCTTCCAATGTTCCATTAAGGAACGCACTTTTGACATCCATCTGGAAGACCTTGAACTGCAGATGGGCTGCATAAGCCAAAAATATTCTTATGGCTTCAAGTCTTGCAACTGGAGCAAAAGTTTCATCAAAGTCAACGCCCTCTGCTTGACAATAACCCTGGGCAACTAGTCTGGCCTTGTTTCTTACAACATGGCCATCTTCATCCATTTTGTTTCGGTAGACCCATCTGGTACCAATAGGTTCTTTCTTTAACCCTGGTGGACAAGGAACAAGCTCCCAAACATTGTTCCTTTCAAACTGGAGGAGCTCTTCTTGCATAGCTTCCACCCAGCTTGGGTCTGCCATAGCCTCGTCAATCTTCTTTGGTTCAATTAGAGATAAGAAGGTGACGTTTAAGCATTGCTCACTGGTGGCTCTTCTAGTCTGAACCCCACTAGTTGGATCTCCCACAATCTGTTCAATTGGATGTGCTCGAGTCCATCTAGTGTATTGACTAGGCTGGTGAACTACAATATCAGTGCAAGTCACCTGGCGATCTTCTTCAGTTGCAACAGCTTCTGGAGAAGGATCAGTCCAAACAACTTCTACATCCTCATCAGAGTCAATGAGGTCTCGATTGGCATCATGAAATTCCTCATTAGAAGGCATTTCATGAAGAACTGGAGAAGTAGGTGTTTGAACTGGTGCTGATATTGGAGTGGCACGTACATCAGATCCAATCACCAATTCTTGTGGTAAGTTGAAATTGATGGAGGGATAGAATGATGTGTCACTGGTGGTGTTCTTCTTCTTAACTGGTTCCAATTTGTTGTAACTGGAAACATCTTCTGGTGAAACAACTGACCGATGAACTTGGTCAGTTTCACCAAAGTTGATTGGAACGACTGGAGTAATATCAAGGCTTGGTCTCTTGTTGATTGCTTCAGTTGACTCATCGAATGTGACATGAATTGTCTCATGAACCTTTTGGAGTCTATAATTATAAACTCTAAAGGCCTTTCGAATATCTGAATAACCTAAAAATACCCCTTCATCAGCTTTTGCATCAAACTTTCCAAGCTGACTGGAATCGTTTAAGATATAAACTGGACAACCAAATACATGGAAATATCCAATATTTGGTTTACGATTCCTGAGTACTTCATAGGCAGTCTTCTTATGTCTCTTGATGTAGACTGACCGGTTTTGGGTGTGACAAGCAGTTGCAACTGCCTCAGCCCAAAAACTGGTGGGAAGACCAGATTCAGATAGCATACTTCTGGCTGCTTCTATCAGTGTACGATTCTTTCTTTCAACAACTCCATTTTGCTCTGGAGAGTGAACTGATGAGAAGTTTTGAGAGATGCCAGTGTCATTGCAAAATGTTTCAAGTACCTTATTTTGGAATTCAGTACCATTATCACTTCGCAACTGACAAACTTTTCGAGTATACTTGAGCTCAATTCTTTTGATGAGAGAGATGATTTCAGCAGGTGCATCACTTTTGGATCTGATGAATACCACCCAGCAGTATCTGGTGAATTCATCAACCACAACTAGAGTGTACTTCTTTCCAGCTCTAGTTTGAACATTCACTGGACCAAAGAGATCCATATGTAGCATGTGAAGAGGTTCAGTGATGCTAAAATTTTGCCTAGTTTGAACATTCACTGGACCAAAGAGATCCATATGTAGCATGTGAAGAGGTTCAGTGATGCTAAAATTTTGCCTAGTTTTGAAACTGGCTCTTTTCTGCTTGCCCATCTCACACCCTGGACATGGTTTTTCTTTATTGAAAGAAATTTGAGGTATCCCATCAACCAGTTGTTTGCGAGACAACTTGTTGATATTCTTAAAATTAAGATGGGATAATCTTTTATGCCATAGCCAGTTGGTGTCCTCATCAGCTTTGGTATAGAAACATTGCTCTTTTGGAGCTGGTTCCATATCCATGATGTACACATTTCCTTTTCTTGGTGCAATCATCACCACTTTCCAATCCTTGTTAAATATGGTGCCTTGAGCAATATCGAACAAAACTCTGAAGCCATCATCACAAAGTTGGCTGACACTGATCAGGTTGTATTTCAAACCATTCACAAATGCAACTCTTTTGAATTCGACTTGTCCATTATTGAGCACACCATATCCTTCAGTCTTTCCAGATTGATCGTTACCAAACGTCACTGTCGGTCCATCTTGGACAGTGAACTCTTCCAGTAGGGGCTTACATCCGGTCATAGTCCGGCCAGCAGCGCTGTCCAGATACCAGATATTCTTCTTTCGATCGCCCTACACACACACAAAAATCATTAGTTCTTTTTGTGAACCCATCTTTTCTTGATGGGTTCGCTGGACTTCTCTACAGAAGTCACAGTAGATTGTTGTGGTGTTGAACTGGAGGCTGCATCTGGAGCTTTTTCACCAGCTCCAGGTGCAGGAGTAAAAACGATTGGTACTAGATACTTACTCCCTTTATTTTTACCAGATTTTGTTCCAGATGGAACAAACTTTTGTTTTGATTTTGAAGGGAGTGGTTTAATATTTTGTTTGAAAACTGGAGGTGATAAACCTCCTTCCAGATTGTTAATCCGGGCAGTACAACTCTGAACCTGCCGAGACAAAAGTTGGAGTTGACTTTCCAGATTAACCAAAATATTATTTTCTTCAGGCAGTTGAACCTTGGACCTTGGTTCAACTGGAGCTTTAGTCTGTCGGGTCTTGGGCACCTTAGACTTTTGAGGTAAAGGCTTGTTACCAGTGGCCTTTTTGACTGGAGCTTTAGTCTGTTTGGCTCCAGTTTTAACCTCAATGGGGGTGGTCTCAGAGGTTTCAGTTTCAACAGCTTCAGGTTGATCATAAGGTGTTTCAACCTTGAGAGCTGGAGGCAATGCATGAAGATCTGGTATGAGAGCTGCCATCTCCAGATTTCCATGCATTCTTCTGGGCATCGATAGTTCTTGAAAATGCATCATAGTTTTTACCAGATGCTTTTACCCATGACTTGATAATCTTTTGTTCTTTTTCAAGATCAGAAAATAGTTTTTGATTATCAAGTTCTAAAGCCTCAATCTTTAAAACTGACTCCTTGAGAGCCAACTGGACACTTTGCAAATCATTCAGTTGTGGTTTAACAATGTTCAGTTCAATTAAGATAGTGTCAAGATATCTTTCACTATCAGCTCTTACAGTTTCCACAAAAGCTAAATCACCACTTAATGATTCAGCCAGGTCCAGTTTTAGTTCAGGGTCAATCTGGTGATCATAATCACATACCTTTTTCAAGATGATGTCCACCCATCTTCCAGTGATGACATCTTCTTTTGCCACGTGCTGCTGCTGTTGATCTTCCAAGGCCATGAAACACATGTCCCTTTCCTCTTCTTCATCAACTGATGAGTCATCAGAGTACTCCCATTTTCCCTCAGTTTGTGCCATTAAGCACTGATCCTTTTTCTTTTCCATGGACAGGAGGGCAATCTGGGCCTTAAGCTTCTTGTATTTAGCTTTGTAGCTATCATCAGGCCGATTGAAATTAGGGACAGGGGGGCCAGTTTGGTTGTTCAACTGACTAGATCTGCATTCCTTCATAAAGTGACCTTTCTTACCACACTTATAGCATGTAAGATTGGTCTTATCCAGAGAGCTGGAGCTGGAAGCATTGTTGGGGCCATTAAATCTTTTAGATTTATGCTTAAACCTGTTAAAGGTTTTAGCAATCATGGCGACCAGATCATCATCGTCAGTTTCATTACAACCATCACTGTTTTCAGTGGTCAGGCCAGAGTTCAAGAAACTGTTTAACATCTCCTTCATTGAGTGTGCCTGGACACTCTCTGCAGACATTAAAGCAGCACAAGGTCGCTCAGTTACACTAGCAACCTTGGAACTCTAGGCATGGTTCATGGCATCTTGCTCAGCCACCAGTCTTGCAGCATTATTATCTTCAGTGAATCTGAAGGCTCCATAGAGCGATGCAAGAGTATGGCTGTGCAAGGTTTTACCTTGTCTCAAGACAAGAACCATGTTTTCCCATTTGGAAGGAAGAATATCACAAAACTTCTCAAGAAGAATATCCTTATCCTTCTCTACACCCAAGCCTCTCAGCTGATTAATGAGGCTAGAAAATCTGGTGTATGTACCAGTTAGACTTTCATTGGGCAAGGCAAAGAAGGATTCATACTTCTTGTTCAAGGCAACTTTTCTAGTGACAATAGTGTCATCACCTCCTTCAAACTGAATAACTAATTCGTCCCACATTGATTTTGCACTGGGGAACAGCACAAGTGTTGGAATTAGATCTTCAGGAACAGCCCCAAGGATCATGTTCTTGAGTCTGGTGTCCAGATCAACAAGTCTACGATCCTCATCAGACCAATGGTCTTCGGGCTTTTCTCTTGAACCTCTTCTTCCAGTTGGATCTAGAAGAGGACTCACCCCAAGAGACATGGGTATATATGGTCCATCCTTAAGGATTTTCAACATATACCTCTCAATACCACCAAAATGCAAAAGCATTCTAGCCTTCCATGTACCGAAAGTCTCACTGTTTCCATCGAATTTGGGAACAGGAGTGTTAGAGTAGTGTACATGGACGTGGTTTGGGGTAGAAGGAGGAGGAGGATTAGTATTAACATTTTGAAAAGGTTGGGCATTATTATTCAAAGGGATTTCACCTTGACCAGAACCATCTCCACCTTCAGTAGTGTTCATCTTAGCAGATCTAGGCAAGTTTATTAGCCTTCTGCTCTGATACCACTTGTAAGTCCCAACTCAATGTCGATGGTGGAGTTACTTTGCAATATATGCACTGAACTGGAGACGACCAGTTGCAGTGTGTATATACCAAGTTCTAGATAGATTACTTATGTAAATGACAATAAGTAAAGAACAATGCAATAATACAAATAACTTGTAAAGTAACTTGATGAGACAATATGTAATTTTCAATGTGTAATTTATTTATTGATGTTAAACAAATTACAAGGTTGTTGCGGAACCAAGATAATACAAAGAATGTAAATATCCTAACAACCTATGAAATACAATTGATCTACACTCGGAATTTCTCAAGACAATCGAAACACTTAAAGTTGTGAAATGTTCCTTTTAGCGATTGAGAGAATATTGCACAAGTTCACCAAGAATATTGCACAAGTTCACCAAGAATATTGCAGGTTTGCAAAGTGTGAATATTCTCGAAGAGTATTCGAAGAAGTAATATTCTTGGTGAACTTGTGCAATATTCTCTCAATCACTAAAAGGAACATTTCACAACTTTAAGTGTTTCGATTGTCTTGAGAAATTCCGAGTGTAGATCAATTGTATTTCATAGGTTGTTAGGATATTTACATTCTTTGTATTATCTTGGTTCCGCAACAACCTTGTAATTTGTTTAACATCAATAAATAAATTACACATTGAAAATTACATATTGTCTCATCAAGTTACTTTACAAGTTATTTATTGCATTGTTCTTTACTTATTGTCATTTATATAAGTAATCTATCTAGAACTTGGTATATACACACTGCAACTGGTCGTCTCCAGTTCAGTGCATATATTGCAAAGTAACTCCACCATCGACATAGAAGTGTCTTCAGTAGTACCATCTATTGAGTTGGGACTTATAAGTGGTATCAGAGAGAAGGCTAATAAACTTGCCTAGATCTGCTAAGATGAACACTACTGAAGGTGGAGATGGTTCTGGTCAAGGTGAAATCCCTTTGAATAATAATGCCCAACCTTTTCAAAATGTTAATACCAATCCTCCTCCTCCTTCTACCCCAAACTATGTCCATGTACACTACTCTAACACTCCTGTTCCCAAATTCGATGGAAACAGTGAGACTTTTGGTACATGGAAGGCTAGAATGCTTTTGCATTTTGGTGGGATTGAAAGGTATATGTTGAAAATCCTTAAGGATGGACCATATATACCCATGTCTCTTGGGGTGAGTCCTCTTCTAGATCCAACTGGAAGAAGAGGTTCAAGAGAAAAGCCCGAAGACCATTGGTCTGATGAGGATCGTAGACTTGTTGATCTGGACACCAGACTCAAGAACATGATCCTTGGGGCTGTTCCTGAAGATCTAATTCCAACACTTGTGTTGTTCCCCAGTGCAAAATCAATGTGGGACGAATTAGTTATTCAGTTTGAAGGAGGTGATGACACTATTGTCACCAGAAAAGTTGCCTTGAACAAGAAGTATGAATCCTTCTTTGCCTTGCCCAATGAAAGTCTAACTGGTACATACACCAGATTTTCTAGCCTCATTAATCAGCTGAGAGGCTTGGATGTAGAGAAGGATAATGATATTCTTCTTGAGAAGTTTTGTGATATTCTTCCTTCCAAATGGGAAAACATGGTTCTTGTCTTGTGACAAGGTAAAACCTTGCACAACCATACTCTTGCATCGCTCTATGGAGCCTTCAGATTCACTGAAGATAATAATGCTGCAAGACTGGTGGCTGAGCAAGATGCCATGAACCATGCTCTGAGTTCCAAGGTTGCTAGTGTACCTGAGCGACCTTGTGCTGCCTTAATGTCTGCAGAGAGTGTCCAGGCACACTTGATGAAGGAGATGTTAAACAGTTTCTTGAACTCTGGCCTGACCACTGAAAACAGTGAGACTTTTGGTACATGGAAGGCTAGAATGCTTTTGCATTTTGGTGGGATTGAAAGGTATATGTTGAAAATCCTTAAGGATGGACCATATATACCCATGTCCTTGGGGCTGTTCCTGAAGATCTAATTCCAACACTTGTGTTGTTCCCCAGTGCAAAATCAATGTGGGACGAATTAGTTATTCAGTTTGAAGGAGGTGATGACACTATTGTCACCAGAAAAGTTGCCTTGAACAAGAAGTATGAATCCTTCTTTGCCTTGCCCAATGAAAGTCTAACTGGTACATACACTAGATTTTCTAGCCTCATTAATCAGCTGAGAGGCTTGGTGTAGAGAAGGATAATGATATTCTTCTTGAGAAGTTTTGTGATATTCTTCCTTCCAAATGGGAAAACATGGTTCTTGTCTTGTGACAAGGTAAAACCTTGCACAACCATACTCTTGCATCGCTCTATGGAGCCTTCAGATTCACTGAAGATAATAATGCTGCAAGACTGGTGGCTGAGCAAGATGCCATGAACCATGCTCTGAGTTCCAAGGTTGCTAGTGTACCTGAGCGACCTTGTGCTGCCTTAATGTCTGCAGAGAGTGTCCAGGCACACTCGATGAAGGAGATGTTAAACAGTTTCTTGAACTCTGTTGACCACTGAAAACAGTAATGGTTGTAATGAAACTGATGATGATGATCTGGTCGCCATGATTGCTAAAACCTTTAACAGGTTTAAGCATAAATCTAAAAGATTTAATGGCCCAATAATGCTTCCAGCTCCAGCTCTCTGGATAAGACCAATCTTACATGCTATAAGTGTGGCAAGAAGGGTCACTTTATGAAGGAATGCAGATCTAGTCAGTTGAACAACCAAACTGGCCCCCCTGTCCCTAATTTCAATCGGCTTGATGATAGCTACAAAGCTAAATACAAGAAGCTTAAGGCCCAGATTGCCCTCCTGTCTATGGAAAAGGAAAAGGATCAGTGCTTAATGGCACAAACTGAGGGAAAATGGGAGTACTCTGATGACTCATCAGTTGATGAAGAAGAGGAATGGGACATGTGTTTCATGGCCTTGGAAGATCAACAGCAGCAGCACGTGGCAAAAGAAGATGTCATCACTGGAAGATGGGTGGACATCATCTTGAAAAAGGTATGTGATTATGATCACCAGATTGACCCTGAACTAAAACTGGACCTGGCTGAATCATTAAGTGGTGATTTAGCTTTTGTGGAAACTGTTAGAGCTGATAGTGAAAGATATCTTGACACTATCTTAATTGAACTGAACATTGTTAAACCACAACTGAATGATTTACAAAGTGTCCAGTTGGCTCTCAAGGAGTCAGTTTTAAAGATTGAGGCTTTAGAACTTGATAATCAAAAACTATTTTCTGATCTTGAAAAAGAACAGAAGATTATCAAGTCATGGGTAAAAGCATCTGGTAAAAACTATGATGCATTTTCAAGAACTATCGATGCCCAGAAGAATGCATGGAAATCTGGAGATCTGGAGATGGCAGCTCTTATACCAGATCTTCATGCATTGCCTCCAGCTCTCAAGGTTGAAACACCTTATGATCAACCTGAAGCTGTTGAAACTGAAACCTTTGAGACCACCCCCATTAAGGTTAAAACTGGAGCCAAACAGGCTAAAGCTCCAGTCAAAAAGGCCACTGGTACCAAGCCTTTACCTCAAAAGTCTAAGGTGCCCAAGACCCGACAGACTAAAACTCCAACTGAACCAAGGTCCATGGTTCAGTTGCCTGATGAAAATAATATTTTGGTTAAACTGGAAAGTCAACTCCAACTTTTGTCTCGACAGTTCAGAGTTGTACTGCCCGGATTAACAATCTGGAAGGAGGTTCATTACCTCCAGTTTTCAAACAAAATATTAAATCACTCCCTTCAAAACCTAATCAAAAGAATGTTCCATCTGGAACAAAATCTGGTAAAAACTATGATGCATTTTCAAGAACTATCGATGCCCAGAAGAATGCATGGAAATCTGGAGATCTGGAGATGGCAGCTCTTATACCAGATCTTCATGCATTGCCTCCAGCTCTCAAGGTTGAAACACCTTATGATCAACCTGAAGCTGTTGAAACTGAAACCTTTGAGACCACCCCATTGAGGTTAAAACTGGAGCCAAACAGGCTAAAGCTCCAGTCAAAAAGGCCACTGGTACCAAGCCTTTACCTCAAAAGTCTAAGGTGCCCAAGACCCGACAGACTAAAACTCCAACTGAACCAAGGTCCAAGGTTCAGTTGCCTGATGAAAATAATATTTTGGTTAAACTGGAAAGTCAACTCCAACTTTTGTCTCGACATGTTCAGAGTTGTACTGCCCGGATTAACAATCTGGAAGGAGGTTCATTACCTCCAGTTTTCAAACAAAATATTAAATCACTCCCTTCAAAACCTAATCAAAAGAATGTTCCATCTGGAACAAAATCTGGTAAAAACTATGATGCATTTTCAAGAACTATCGATGCCCAGAAGAATGCATGGAAATCTGGAGATCTGGAGATGGCAGCTCTTATACCAGATCTTCATGCATTGCCTCCAGCTCTCAAGGTTGAAACACCTTATGATCAACCTGAAGCTGTTGAAACTGAAACCTTTGAGACCACCCCCATTAAGGTTAAAACTGGAGCCAAACAGGCTAAAGCTCCAGTCAAAAAGGCCACTGGTACCAAGCCTTTACCTCAAAAGTCTAAGGTGCCCAAGACCCGACAGACTAAAACTCCAACTGAACCAAGGTCCAAGGTTCAGTTGCCTGATGAAAATAATATTTTGGTTAAACTGGAAAGTCAACTCCAACTTTTGTCTCGATAGCTTCAGAGTTTTGTTCGATATTGCACAAGGCACCATATTTAACAAGGATTGGAAAGTGGTGATGATTGCACCAAGAAAAGGAAATGTGTACATCATGGATATGGAACCAGCTCCAGAAGAGCAATGTTTCTATACCAAAGCTGATGAGAACACCAACTGGCTATGGCATAAAAGATTATCCCATCTTAATTTTAAGAATATCAACAAGTTGTCTCGCAAACAACTGGTTGATGGGATACCTCAAATTTCTTTCAATAAAGAAAAGCCATGTTCAGGGTGTGAGATGGGCAAGCAGAAAAGAGCTAGTTTCAAAACTAGGCAAAATTTTAGCATCACTGAACCTCTTCACATGCTACATATGGATCTCTTTGGTCCAGTGAATGTTCAAACTAGAGCTGGAAAGAAGTACACTCTAGTTGTGGTTGATGAATTCACCAGATACTGCTGGGTGGTATTCATCAGATCCAAAAGTGATGCACCTGCTGAAATCATCTCTCTCATCAAAAGAATTGAGCTCAAGTATACTCGAAAAGTTTGTCAGTTGCGAAGTGATAATGGTACTGAATTCCAAAATAAGGTACTTGAAACATTTTGCAATGACACTGGCATCTCTCAAAACTTCTCATCAGTTCACTCTCCAGAGCAAAATGGAGTTGTGGAAAGAAAGAATCGTACACTGATAGAAGCAGCCAGAAGTATGCTATCTGAATCTGGTCTTCCCACCAGTTTTTGGGCTGAGGCAGTTGCAACTGCTTGTCACACCCAAAATCGGTCAGTCTACATCAAGAGACATAAGAAGACTGCCTATGAAGTACTCAGGAATCGTAAACCAAATATTGGATACTTTCATGTATTTGGTTGTCCAGTTTATATCTTAAACGATTCCAGTCAGCTTGGAAAGTTTGATGCAAAAGCTGATGAAGGGGTATTTTTAGGTTATTCAGATATTCGAAAGGCCTTTAGAGTTTATAATTATAGACTCCAAAAGGTTCATGAGACAATTCATGTCACATTCGATGAGTCAACTGAAGCAATCAACAAGAGACCAAGTCTTGATATTACTCCAGTCGTTCCAATCAACTTTGGTAAAACTGACCAAGTTCATCGGTCAGTTGTTTCACCAGAAGATGTTTCCAGTTACAACAAATTGGAACCAGTTAAGAAGAAGAACACCACCAGTGACACATCATTCTATCCCTCCATCAATTTCAACTTACCACAAGAATTGGTGATTGGATCTGATGTACGTGCCACTCCAATATCAGCACCAGTTCGAACTCCAACTTCTCCAGTTCTTCAAGAAATGCCCTTGAATGAAGAATTTCATGATGCAAATCGTGACCTCATTGACTCTGATGAGGATACAGAAGTAGTTTGGACTGATCCTTCTCCAGATGCTATTGCAACTGAAGAAGATCGCCAGGTGACTTGCACTGATATTGTAGTTCACCAGCCTAGTCAATACACTAGATGGACTCGAGCCCATCCAATTGAACAAATTGTGGGTGATCCAACTAGTGGGGTTCAGACTAGAAGAGCCACCAGTGAGCAATGCTTAAACGTCACCTTCTTATCTTTAATTGAACCAAAGAAGATTGACGAGGCTATGGCAGACCCAAGCTGGGTGGAAGCTATGCAAGAAGAGCTCCTCCAGTTTGAAAGGAACAATGTTTGGGAGCTTGTTCCTTGTCCACCAGGGTTAAAGAAAGAACCTATTGGTACCAGATGGGTCTACCGAAACAAGATGGATGAAGATGGCCATGTTGTAAGAAACAAGGCCAGACTAGTTGCCCAGGGTTATTGTCAAGCAGAAGGCGTTGACTTTGATGAAACTTTTGCTCCAGTTGCAAGACTTGAAGCCATAAGAATATTTCTGGCTTATGCAGCCCATCTGCAGTTCAAGGTCTTCCAGATGGATGTCAAAAGTGCGTTCCTTAATGGAACATTGGAAGAAGAAGTTTATGTTAAGCAGACTCCAGGTTTCATCGATGTGAAGTATCCTCATTGGGTTTATAGACTGAACAAAGCATTGTATGGTCTAAGACAAGCCCCAAGAGCCTGGTATGATACTTTAACTAAACATCTTCTTAAAAATGGCTTTCAAAGAGGTGCAATAGATAATACCTTGTTTATCTTGAAAGAAAGAGGTAATATCTTATTGGTACAAATTTATGTTGATGACATTATTTTTGGTTCAACTGATGATGCAATGTGTAAAAAGTTTTCTAAAATCATGTCATCTGAGTATGAGATGAGTTTAATGGGTGAATTAACATTTTTCTTAGGTCTTCAGATTAAGCAAACTGAAAATGGAATTTTCATAAACCAAGGAAAATATGTCAGAGATTTGTTAAGAAAATACAAATATGATTCAATCCCATCGAAAAACACACCTATTGCAGCACCATTGAATTTGGACTCTGACCCAACTGGCAAACCAGTTAACATAACTGACTATAGAGGTATGGTTGGTTCACTGATGTACTTAACTGCCAGTCGACCAGATATAATGTTTGCAACATGTTTATGTGCCAGGTTTCAGGCTAACCCTAAAGAATCACATTTGCACGCTGTAAAGCGTATCTTTAGATACCTGAAAGGGTGTCCTAATCTTGGTCTTTGGTACCCCAAAGGCTCAGGATTAGATCTAATGGGTTATTCAGATTCTGATCATGCAGGTTGTAAGATAGATAGAAAATCAACAACTGGTGGTTGTCATTTCCTTGGAGGAAAACTGGTAAGTTGGACCAGCAAGAAGCATACTTCAGTCTCTATGTCCACTGCCGAGGCAGAGTACATTTCTGCGGCCAGTTGCTGTGCCCAGATTCTCTGGATCAAGAACCAGTTACTAGATTATGGTCAAAAGTATACAAGGACCCCAATCTTTTGTGACAACACCAGTGCAATTGCTATATCTCACAACCCAGTGATGCACTCCAAAACAAAGCATATTGACATCAGGTATCATTTCATTCGAGATCATGTTATGAAAGGAGACATTGAAATTCATTTCATCCCCACTGACAAACAGTTAGCTGATGTTTTTACAAAACCTCTCGATGAGAAAACCTTTAAACATCTCATCAGCGAACTGGGAATGTTAAATCCTTAAAACTGGAGCTTTCTTTGTTATTGAACGCGTCAGTGACACTGATGAAGTTCTCCAGTTGAGGAGGTCCAGATAATCTTTGCTCGCCAGGCTATCGAACGCCTTTGTGATACTATCTTGGCACTAATTGATTTCTGGATCATCATTTTAGGGGGAAAGACTCAAAATAATTTTCTGACTAAAATTCGTTTTTGTTTGAAAATGGCAACTGGAGAACTCTTCAGTTGGAAACTGGTACTGGACTGATCCTCCAGTTACCAGGTTCAGTCTTGTCTTAATTTTTATAACGTTAGAAATACTTGGTCAATATGTGTGACACGTGATGATACTCGAGTGTTTTAAACCACTTGGTATCGTGATCTGACGTGTTTCAAGCCATTTTAGTACTTGAAAACTGTTTGTATTGGGAAAACAAAAAGTGAGTGGGCGCGTGGGTAAGATAAGCCGTCGTAGCATTTAATGTTGACATGGAAAATTATGATTTTATTTCAAAATTCAAATTTACTTTGTGAAAATATCTACAAAAAGGATTTTGGTTATTAAAATATAATTTTGATGTTTCATTGGGATCTTGAATCCCTTTATAAATACCCTTATTTACTCCGAACTCATTTACTTCTTTCTCTTACATTCCTTCATTTACTTCCCAATCATCAAAATTGCTTCATTCTTCTCTCTGCTTCACAAATCAAGAACCCTAAATCCCAAATTTCATTTTCATTTTTCTATGGCTCCTAGATCATCCCGTTCAAGAGATGTAAATCTCTTGACTGTTCCATATGCTCCTTCACCAGATGTCAAACCGGCATCTGGTGCTCCTAGTAATGCTTCGGTCATCAAATTAAATCCAAACAATCCGATGGCAAGCTTACGAGGATCTCAAGGGTCCAATACCCTTATTGGAAGAATCCAAAAGTTTTTAAAGGATTCTCCAATAGGACCCTCATTCTCTCTTAACCCACGCAAGTTGTTTCACAACTACTTGTGTGAGTTCTGGTACACTGCCAGTCTTTCTTCTGATTGTTCCTCGATCAGTTTCACTTTAAAGGATGGAACAATCCAGTGTACCTTGTCAGCTGATGTATTGAGGGATGCCTTACGCCTCAATTACTGGAGAGAGGGTGAATCTCCAGTCGTCTTACCCCCAAATATAAATTTTCGTCAAGTACTTCTTGAAATGGGACACAAGGAGTGCTTGGACAATGGGGTGTTGAAAACGAAGGGTGCGATGACCATGAAGGGTCTTACACCTTCATGGAGGTATTTTTTCATCCACCTGGTGGAGAGTATGGGTGGGAGTTCTGGTGGACTTGACCAGATTAACTCCTCACAAGCAGAAATGGCTTACTGCTTGTGGAACGGATTGAGAGTGGACTTTGCAGATATCTTGTATAGAAGCCTGGTCCAAAAGCTGAAGGGCACCAGGGGTGTGTGTATCCCCTTTTCAAGGTTCCTCTCTCTCTGTTTTAAGCATATTCTGGGCAGAGAAGCTTATAATAGTACAGATTCACCGTACACTGCTCCAGATATGCTAAGGAATTTAGACTCTCTAGTATCTGAAGCTGGAGAGGTCGAAATTCCAGAACGAATGCAACTGGCATTCGCTTCAACTGATGCACCTATTGAAGGTGAGTCAGAAAGGCAACTGGGCGGGCCTCAAAATAATGAGGGACCCTCCAGTTCGTCTAATGTTGTGGTTGAGGATAGAGCAACCATAACTGAAGCAACCCCAATCACATCTATCCCTGGTGAAGATACTTCGGTATCTGACCCTCCAACAGATGTACCCATCCAGGAAACTGGTCAGCCCTCAGTTACATTCATGGATCTGGACATGAATGTTAATGACGAGGAAATCCTTATAGAATCTTCGGATTCTGAAGGTACTGAAACAGACTTGGAGATTCTTGATGCTTCTGTACAAGCTCAAGACCCTTCATCTCCAGTCTCCCTTCCAGACGCATCAATTTCACTTTCACCCTCCCAAGAAAATGTGCCTACTGATATATCTTTCCCAACATATACCGCTCCTTCACCAACTGGGCAATTCTCATTTGCTCGAGAAATGCCACCCCCACCGACGCCGTTGTTCACACCTGAGCATTCTCAGCATGAACAACACTTTGATTTTCCAGTCCTTTCTTCATCCACCACTCCTATTATATCTTCAACTGCTGGTTTGACAACTGGGGAGACTTCCTTAAGTTTGCCTCCTCCAGTTGCTCCAGTAGTAACTGCTGCTGGTCCAGTGACACCTTCTCCTTCGTCACTGGACAGTCAAGTTGTCTCACTTCAAGCCGATCTCCAAAACCTTCTAACCAGGGTGGAGGAGATTCAGAAGACTCTTGACAAAAACACCAAGTCATTCTCCAGATACCACAAGGATCACCTGACAAACATCAAAGTGGTTGATCTGGGGATAAACAAGTTTTCATCTAATGAAGACTTGGTGTTCAAGAAGCTGAATGAGTTGGTCACTGGCTGCAACAATCTGGCTGGTACTTTAAAGGAAGCCTTTGACCTAACTCAGTCCAAGGTCACCAGTTCAATCTCCAACTTGCTGGGAAATACTGTCAGAACATCAGAAGTTGATTTGAAAGAGATTGAAAGGCAGGTTAAAGAATTGATTGAAAAACCTGGCCTAGATGTAACTGGACTTGGAGAGCAGTTGATGACTTCGGTTGGTCAGAAAATAGAGGATACGCTGGGTGCTAGAGAAGCACAATTGGTTGAAAGGGTGATATCTGAGATCACCAAGCTGGCCACTCCTCAGGTTGATCTGGCCCCACTCACCAGTGAGATCAACCAGTTGAGAGGCAGCATTGAAAGTTTGAACACCCAGGTATCTCTACATGCTCAATCTTTAGATAGACTGACAACTGAAGTAGAAAATCTGAAGAAGAAGGAGGATGAAGTGAAGGATAAGGTTGTCTCTGGTTGGATGAAGACTCCAAGATCCTAAATGAATTGAAAACTGGTCAAGAACAAGTAACTGCCAATGTTTTGACCCAGTCAAAGGAGACCAACCATTTATGGAGGTCCTTCAGGATGATGTGTGGAATCTTCAAAGAGTGTAAGGACATGCAGTCATGGCAGCCTCTTGACCGGTTGCCATCTCACCCCTCTGAATGGGAAGGTATTCGGGCAGGTCTAGATGCTGCCAAGGGGGAAAGAAGTGCAGTCCTTCCACCAGTTGCACCTAGAAGGACTCCATCTGGAAGAGAATTGATTGTGGCTACCAGTACTGAAGCTGGTGAGCAAAGAGTTGGTGGATCTGGTGATGATGGTGATAGGGGGAATGTTGTTTTGGATAAAGGCAAAGGTTTAGCTGGTGATGCATCTGCCCAGCCGGCCACTGATGTAATGCTTGAAACTGGTAATGCTGATGTACTTCCTCCAGTTTCAGATAGTGATAGCAGAAGACTGGCCAGACTTGGAAATGATATCAAAGAAAGAAAGAAGATAAAACAAAGAAACCAAGCTGAAGCCAGGGCACATCTTGCACAAATCAAGTTACTTGATATGAGTGATGCCAATCTTTTGGGTATCACTAAGGAGGAGTATGTCAGGATCAAGAATGATCCCAGGATAGTTGACCAGTTGAAAGAAATGCTGGATGTAGAACTGGACAGACACTATCCTGAGGATGAAGCTGAATTCGATGCCAGAAGCTTGAACATTTCAGTGGAGAAGGCCAAGGAGAATAGGGCCAGTGGGATTCTTAAACGTATTGCAAATGTTAAGAAGGTTGTGAAGAAGGTTTTGAATCCACCAAGAAGGATTCCACAACCAAGGAGACCACTGTCAAGAGATGCTGACCTTAGCACATTCGTTGAACCAACTGGCGAGGTATCCAATGAAGACATCAAGTCCGCTGTACTGGCTGCTGGTGCTGGGAGTATAAAAGTTACAAATGAATCTGAAGCTAGAAGCTACTACTCCCAGATCATGTCAACCAGAAGACATAGTGGTACTATCAATGGTGTAAATGTAATAATCAAGCCACGTACCAAAGTTTTTCAAGTCGAAGTTAGTTATACCAGGGGGCCACTGGTTAAAACTGACAATCCTGGTGCTATGCAATATGGGTTCAGCGAATGGGTGGAGATGGTGAATGTTTTGGATGCGAAGGCACAAAAGAATAGGTTTGAGAAAGCTTGGGTGAACCTCTTAAGGGGCAAAATTCAACATAAAGAAAATCTGGAGCAAAAGCTGAATATTGACCCTGAAGACTCACAACCTATTTCTTTGGTGACCAAGAGAAGAAGAACTGGCGAAGGGCCATCTCATTAAGTTCTTTCTTCAGTTATCTACTTGTAATTTGTATTTACATTCTGTAACTTGTATAAATTCCATTTCCTTGTATAAATGAAGTTACCAGTTTGTAACCACAAGGTAGATAATAGATTAAAATCTAACAAACCTAAAAGAAAAACCTAAGGCATTTATTGATCTATAAAAATGCCTTAAGAAACTTAGATAGATTTAAATCAAACAAGTCTCTTCAGTTCACACTTGTATAGATACAAAAACTAGAAAAAGACTTGGCAATATTTCTAGACAAATAGGGGGAATTTGTTAGGACCAGTTCACCTGGTAAACTGGCCAGTCTCCAGTTGCATCTGGAGACCCAGTGAAACTGACCAGAGTGAACTGGAGACCTAGATGATTTGTCGAGAAATATATTGAAGTCCAGTTGCACCGTACAGTCAACGCAACTGAAGACTTCCTCCAGTTGAGAACTGACCAAGTTGAAGAATCATTCCAGTTGAAGAATCATTCCAGTTGAAGTCGAAGACAACAAATGGAAGATAGAGAATGGCAATGGCAGCAAAACCCAGTTGACATTCTAGTCAGTTACAAACTGGAGACCATCAGTGGAAAGCTCTTACAAAGCTTTACACTGATTACGAGGAATTGACTTATATGCTTTATGTACCTTTACCCGGATAATAAGCCTTATCTTATTATTTAAGTAATAAAAGGTACATAAAGGTGGTTGAGTAAAGTTGCTTTATCATGCGACTTTACACTGCTTTTTAAGGAATTAAATGCTATTCCTTAAATGATCTCAACCACATTTGTACGGCTAAAGTTAACATCCCAAATGTTAACTTTGCCTATAAATACAAGTCATTGCACAACAAGAATAATAAGTGAAAACATACAAACACTTCACACTTTGCAAACCTGCAATATTCTTGGTGAACTTGTGCAATATTCTCTCAATCGCTAAAAGGAACATTTCACAACTTTAAGTGTTTCGATTGTCTTGAGAAATTCCGAGTGTAGATCAATTGTATTTCATAGGTTGTTAGGATATTTACATTCTTTGTATTATCTTGGTTCCGCAACAACCTTGTAATTTGTTTAACATCAATAAATAAATTACACATTGAAAATTACATATTGTCTCATCAAGTTACTTTACAAGTTATTTATTGCATTGTTCTTTACTTATTGTCATTTATATAAGTAATCTATCTAGAACTTGGTATATACACACTGCAACTGGTCGTCTCCAGTTCAGTGCATATATTGCAAAGTAACTCCACCATCGACATAGAGGTGTCTTCAGGTTGTGCCATCTATTGAGTTGGGACTTACACATACCCCCAGAATGAGATTGGAAGTGAAGCTCGACTTATCATGGAATGTACCATATCTAACAAGGTTTGATTGCGTCTCTCAGCCACACCATTAAGTTGTGGTGTCCTAGGAGGTGTCAATTGTGAAACTATTCCACATTCCTTGAGATAGTCATGGAACTCGATACTAAGATACTCTCCACCTCTATTTGACCGGAGGATCTTTATCTTCCTGCCTAATTGATTCTTGACTTTTTGCTTAAACTCTTTGAACTTTTCAAAGGTTTCTGGCTTATGTTTTATTAAGTAGATATAACCATATCTGCTATAATCATCAGTAAAAGTCACATAGAATCGATTAGCATCCCTTGTGGCTGATCTGAAGGGTCCACACACATCTGTGTGTATGAGATCCAACAAACCTTCACCTCTTTCACAAAATCCAGTGAAAGGTGATTTTGTCATCTTACCCAAAAGACAAGATTCACATGTATCATCTGACCTTAGGTCAAGTGATTCCAACACCCCATCCTTTTGGAGTTGAGCCATGCGTTTCTTGTTAATGTGTCCAAGACGACAATGCCACAAGCACGCTTTGTCTATACCATTAGACGAATCAATTTGAAATACACTATTGCCTAAGTTGTCTACACACATCACAGTTTCATACACACCATCACAAGGTAAAGCTTCAAAATAAAAAATGCCATTCTTATAAGCAGAAATAGAACCATTCTCATCATTAAAAGAAAATCTAAAACCTTGTTTGAACAATGCATGAAAAGAGATAATGTTTTGTGTCATTTCTGACGAGTAGCGACAATTCAATAAATCTAAATTAACGCCATTACTAAGCACTAGACTATAAACTCCAATCTTGGTGACAGGTGAAGATCGCCTATTCCCCATGATCAAGTTCATTCTACCATGCTCCACATCCTCACTTTTTCTTAGTCCCTGCAAAACAGAGCAAATGTGGAACCTACATCCTGTATCAAGGACCAAGAATTAGAAGCTGATGGGTTAATAGATGAAATAGTGTATATACCTGCAGTAGATGGCTTCACTTTGCCATCCTTTAAATCTTGCAGATACTTTGGGCAGCTTCGTTTCCAATATCCTTTGTCGTTGCAATAGAAGCAAGTGGCCTATCTGGGATCAAAGACAGGGGTAACATCAGAACTGGTTTTTACATGAGACTTTCCCTTCCAGTTTTGCTTGGGAGGACCTTTCCTCTTCTTCCCCTTTCCTTGACCAATGGCTAGAATGGTAGTATTAGCAGGAACGGGGGCATCACTATTTCCCTTCATCCCTGTTTCAGCTGTTCTCAGGAGGTTGTGCAATTGAGACAATGTGGTCTCATTGTTGTTCAAATGATAGGTCAAGATGAACTGATCATAACAACTTGGTAAGGAGTTCAAGACTATGTCAATGGCCAACTCCTCATCAATATGCACATTTTAGCCTCACAAGTCGATCCACGTATCGTTGCATCCTTTGCACGTGGCCGCTGACAGACTCTCCGTCCTTCATCTTGCTTGATATGAGAGACTTTACTATCTCGTACTTTTCTTGACGAACTCATTTATGGTACTTTTCTATAAGGTCCTTGTTCATCTCGTACGGCCAGTAATCCTCATAGAATTTTTGCAGTTTAGGAGTCATGGTAGCAACCATGATGCAAGCAACTTTTGTTGCATCAACGTAGTGTTTCTTATAGGCGACTAATTCTTTAGGGGTGGCCTTCTCTTCGTCAATTTTACCAAGTTCTTTGTCAAGGACATACTCCTTGTCCTTGAAATGAAGAGCCATTTTGATGTTGCACATCCAGTCATTGTAGTTGGTGCCATCTAATGTCACCTTTGAGCAGATGTTCAACAAAGAAAAGTTATGGTTGGAGGAGGAGGAACCAGTAGCATCGTTAGGGGTAGACATTTCTAAAAGAAAGGTAGTTTGAGTTAGATAAAAATAACCTTAATATAACAACTCAAAATTGAAATATCGAGGCTAGGATCCAACTATGAAATTCACAACTTAGAAAAGGGATGCCGTAATCTAATTGCAAATTTCATACAGGTAGGTCTTTTGAGACTCATTGAAACTATTCAATGGCATGTTTAATCTCAGATTATTCTCTTCCCTTTGTGACTGGGATACCGAGGATCACAAACAAGATGTGAATAACCATGCAAATGTGCTTGGTAACCTCAATGTCATTTATCATCTCAATTGATGTGCTGGTAAACCACACACGCTCCATCAACAATGACAATTTATGAGATACCCATTACAACTCTTTATTAGTCCCTATTAGTGTGCTCGTTAACCACACATGCTCCACTAATGACTTATAAAGTGTAATGTGCAATTTTATGGGTTAGCATACAATTTCACATTTTTCCTAAAGTAACTTAGATTAGGATTTAAATAAAAGGTTTAGTTACTTTTATTATCATTATACTTTTAATGAGAATTAATATAGTCCTATCAAACCCGTTCGGCTAACGACCCTCCACTAATCAAGGAAGCGGTGGGTGAGAGTGGACACCCATTCAACTACCATTTTATAGGCAGTTTCCTTATACCCCCCTTATAGACTAGTTTCGTGAATGAGGCCTACTATTGATTTGACTGACTTTATTCTTATACATATAGTAATAATTAAGCTTTTAATTTTACATATAGTATAAGGTGTATTTTAAAACTTTTCAAAATACGATGATTATTAAAACAATTAACTTAATCAATTCAACAATTATAGCAAATTCAATTGAAACAAGCCTAACGCTCTGATACCACTGATGGGTTTTAGGCATTACAAACTAACTTAAACTTTTAAGGGAGCATGCAACCTAAAACAAGATCTATGTTTTCACAATTGAACCTATAACTATGAACATAAAATAAAAATCCTAATACCCTAGTAAATAATCGAAAATTACTAAAGAAAATAAAAATAGGATTACATACCTTTTTAGTTGTTATAGTAAACAACTAAAATTATCCCTCTGGATCTCTTGGAAGCAAGCACCACAAATGTCGTGCCTCTAATGGAATCACACCCGACGACTCAAAATTTAACTAAGTGTGGATGAACTATAGAAGAGTTCTTCCAAGAGGAGAAAGAAGGAGGCGAATACTCAAGCCAAGAATGAGCAAAAAGAATGAATCCCTAAGGCCCTATTTATAGCCTTGGATAGCCTCTATGGTTTTCCTATCCCACCGATGTGGGACAAATTTCCCAAAAGAAATTTTTCTTCTCCTTTATCACTTCTACTTATTTTGAGTCTCGAGGGCAACCCAAAAGGACTGTGCTTCTATCAATTATAGTTATGGCTTAGACAACTAATCCAATAGGAGGAATGATCAAAAGAAATCACTAGACAATCAAGATATATAAAATTTATGTGTTGTAGTCTTTCAAACGTGTCAGTCAAAGGAACGAGAAAAGTAGTCCAATTTTCATTGCTTTTGAGTTTTGGTTGAGCAGGCACAAAAGTAACAAATATTTTTGTTGTACCATTAGGATGTGGTATTTATTTTTATAGTTGTATTTTTTGGTAATTCATAAATCATTGATTGTCTATAGGTTATTGGAACTCATAGCAAGTTTGGTAAACTATTTTTATTATGGTTGGCGTAAAGCTTGTTGAGGTAAGATAACTTACTTTTGACACATGAGGGGACACAACACAACTTAGTTTTAATAATTACTCCTCATTTTATGAAGTTATAATATCTCATGCTTATATTGTGTATGGGTTGTATTTGGGAGGTTTATTGGGACATTGTTTATGCATGCTTTAGTAGATACGAGCTTATTATTGTATTGTTGTTTAATGTAGCTTGTGATTGAGTTGTTGATGATTATTTGTGACTTGTACACATATTACACTAGACTTGATTAAGTTGCCATGTCACGTGTGATGATATACCCTATACGGAGCTTTACCTCCGAACCCGAAGCAGATACGAAGGCATCTTCGTACAGGTAAAAATTACTTATTTATATACCCAGAACGGAGCTCAACCTCCGTTTAACATAATCATTCCGGAGCTCCTAATGTAACAAATACCTAGCTCCGAAGAAACATATTAAGAAGATCGGATATACATAGATCCTTTCCGTAATTATCCAAATAAAACAATACACTTAAATCCCGAATACCTCGGATACGGCCTATAAAGAGATTATCATAAATCTTCTTAAAAAGATAGAAGATATCGTAAAAGAGGAAGAGATTTACCCTAATTCTCTTACCCTCCTCTCCAAGTTTCCTACCCTCTATATAAAGAGGAGATGTCATACGGCACATCCATACTCGGCATACATAACACAACACCGACCCTTCAGTTCGGAAACCAACCTTAAATACCAATTAGGCGTAAAGCGGCCGCAACCCTATTATCGGTAGGGAATCGCCTACAAACCACCTCCAAAACCCACACACCCCTTCGGTTGTGCCATAGTGCGATTATTTGATCAAACAAATTGGCGCCATCCGTGGGACAAATCCCTCAAAAACAACAATTCCTTCAAACCCACCCACGATCAGGATAATCAGCTATCATGACCGACAGAGACATCAATTATTCACCAAGAACACCTAATTCGGGGGGGACCTCGAACACCCCCCGGAGGACTGAATTTTTAGGAACAATTTTCCTTTGGCACACCTGTGTCAAGCTTCAATCCACCGATTATTACAGGCGATTACAGTACGGCTGCAGGTGAAACATCGAACACAAAAGGAGGTCTAGGCGGATCCGCGATCACATCGCAGGGTCAAGGTCCAGATAGATCCGCATCACCAGGCCAAGGTCTAGGCAGATCCGTGATTACATCGCAGGGCCAAGGTCCAGATAGATCCGCATCACCGGGTCAAGGTCTAGACAGATCCGCGATCACATCACAGGGTCAAGGTCCAGATAGATCCGCATCACTGGGCCAAGGTCTAGGCAGATCCGTGATTACATCGCAGGGCCAAGGACCGGATAGACCCGCACCACAGGGTCAAGGTCCAGATAGATCCGCATCACCGGGCCAAGGTCTAGGCAGATCCGTGATTACATCGCAGGGCCAAGGACCGGATAGATCCGGACCACAGAGTCAAAGTCCAGATAGATCCACATCACCGGGCCAAGGTCTAGGCAGATCCGTGATTACATCGCAGGGTCAAGGTCCAGATAGATCCGCATCACCGGGTCAAGGTCTAGACAGATCCGCGATCACATCACAGGGTCAAGGTCCAGATAGATCCGCATCACTGGGCCAAGGTCTAGGCAGATCCGTGATTACATCGCAGGGCCAAGGACCGGATAGACCCGCACCACAGGGACAATGACCAGATAGATCCGCATCACCTGGGCCAAGGTCTAGGCAGATCCGTGATTACATCGCAGGGCCAAGGACCAGATAGATCCATCACCACGGGTCAAGGTCTAGACAGATCCGCGATCACATCACAGGGTCAAGGTCCAGATAGATCCGCATCACTGGGCCAAGGTCTAGGCAGATCCGTGATTACATCGCAGGGCCAAGGACCGGATAGACCATCACCCGGGTCAAGGTCTAGACAGATCCGCGATCACATCACAGGGTCAAGGTCCAGATAGATCCGCATCACTGGGCCAAGGTCTAGGCAGATCCGTGATTACATCGCAGGGCCAAGGACCGGATAGACCCGCACCACAGGGACAAGGTCCAGATAGATCCGCATCACTGGGCCAAGGTCTAGGCAGATCCGTGATTACATCGTAGGGCCAAGGACCGGATAGACCCGCACCACAGGGACAATGTCCAGATAGATCCGCATCACCGGGCCAAGGTCTAGGCAGATCCGTGATTACATCGCAGGGCCAAGGACCAGATAGATCCGCATCACCACGGGTCAAGGTCTAGACAGTTCTGCGATCACATCGCAGGGTCAAGGTCCAGATAGATCCGCATCACTGGGCCAAGGTCTAGGCAGATCCGTGATTACATCGTAGGGCCAAGGACCGGATAGACCCGCACCACAGGGACAATGTCCAGATAGATCCGCATCACCGGGCCAAGGTCTAGGCAGATCCGCGATTAAATCACAGGGCCAAGGACCAGATAGATCCATCACCACAGGGTCAAGGTCTAGACAGTTCTGCGATCACATCGCAGGGTCAAGGTCCAGATAGATCCGCATCACTGGGCCAAGGTCTAGGCAGATCCGTGATTACATCGCAGGGCCAAGGACCGGATAGATCCGCATCACCACAGGGTCAAGGTCTAGACAGATCCGCGATCACATCGCAGGGTCAAGGTCCAGATAGATCCGCATCACCGGGCCAAGGTCTAGGCAGATCCGTGATTACATCGCAGGGCCAAGGACCGGATAGATCCACACCACAGGGTCAAGGCCTAGATAGATCCGCATCACCGGGCCAAGGTCTAGGCAGATCCGTGATTAAATCACAGGGCCAAGGACCGAATAGATCCGCACCACAGGGTCAAGGTCCAGATAGATCCGCATCACTGGGCCAAGGTCTAGGCAGATCCGTGATTACATCGTAGGGCCAAGGACCGGATAGACCCGCACCACAGGGTCAAAGTCCAGATAGATCCACATCACCGGGCCAAGGTCTAGGCAGATTCGTGATTACATCGCAGGGCCAAGGACCAGATAGATCCGCACCACAGGGTCAAGGTCTAGACAGATCCGCGGTCACATCGCAGGGTCAAGGTCTAGACAGATCCGCGATCACATCACAGGGTCAAGGTCCAGATAGATCCGCATCACTGGGCCAAGGTCTAGGCAGATCCGTGATTACATCGCAGGGCCAAGGACCGGATAGACCCGCACCACAGGGACAAGGTCCAGATAGATCCGCATCACTGGGCCAAGGTCTAGGCAGATCCGTGATTACATCGTAGGGCCAAGGACCGGATAGACCCGCACCACAGGGTCAAGGTCCAGATAGATCCGCATCACCGGGCCAAGGTCTAGGCAGATCCGTGATTACATCGCAGGGCCAAGGACCGGATAGATCCGGACCACAGAGTCAAAGTCCAGATAGATCCACATCACCGGGCCAAGGTCTAGGCAGATCCGCGATTACATCGCAGGGTCAAGGTCCAGATAGATCCGCATCACCGGGTCAAGGTCTAGACAGATCCGCGATCACATCACAGGGTCAAGGTCCAGATAGATCCGCATCACTGGGCCAAGGTCTAGGCAGATCCGTGATTACATCGCAGGGCCAAGGACCGGATAGACCCGCACCACAGGGACAATGACCAGATAGATCCGCATCACCTGGGCCAAGGTCTAGGCAGATCCGTGATTACATCGCAGGGCCAAGGACCAGATAGATCCATCACCACGGGTCAAGGTCTAGACAGTTCTGCGATCACATCGCAGGGTCAAGGTCCAGATAGATCCGCATCACTGGGCCAAGGTCTAGGCAGATCCGTGATTACATCGCAGGGCCAAGGACCGGATAGACCATCACCCGGGTCAAGGTCTAGACAGATCCGCGATCACATCACAGGGTCAAGGTCCAGATAGATCCGCATCACTGGGCCAAGGTCTAGGCAGATCCGTGATTACATCGCAGGGCCAAGGACCGGATAGACCCGCACCACAGGGACAAGGTCCAGATAGATCCGCATCACTGGGCCAAGGTCTAGGCAGATCCGTGATTACATCGTAGGGCCAAGGACCGGATAGACCCGCACCACAGGGTCAAGGTCCAGATAGATCCGCATCACCGGGCCAAGGTCTAGGCAGATCCGTGATTACATCGCAGGGCCAAGGACCGGATAGATCCGGACCACAGGGTCAAAGTCCAGATAGATCCGCATCACCGGGCCAAGGTCTAGGCAGATCCGTGATTACATCGCAGGGCCAAGGACCAGATAGATCCGCACCACAGGGTCAAGGTCTAGACAGATCCGCGATCACATCGCAGGGTCAAGGTCCAGATAGATCCGCATCACCGGGCCAAGGTCTAGGCAGATCCGTGATTACATCGCAGGGCCAAGGACCAGATAGATCCGCATCACCGGGTCAAGGTCTAGACAGATCCGTGACAAGATCACAGGGTCAAGGTCTAGACAGATCCGCGATCACATCACAGGGTCAAGGTCTAGACAGATCCGCGACCACATCGCAGGGTTAAGGTCTAGACAGATCCGCGATCACATCACAGGGTCAAGGTCCAGATAGATCCGCATCACTGGGCCAAGGTCTAGGCAGATCCGTGATTACATCGCAGGGCCAAGGACCGGATAGACCCACCACAGGGTAAACACTGACATCCCATTCTCCATGACCATACATAAATGAAATACCCTCAACATTTGGGGTACTACGATGGAAAAAGCGATCCAGACGACTTCTTAAAGAAGTTCGTCGGAGCAGCTCTGATTCAAAGATGGGATATGCCAACCACATGCCACGCATTCTCCTACTCACTAACAGACGATGCGCGGGAATGGATCAACGGCCTACCCAAGAATAGCATTGATAGCTTCGAGGTGCTCAAAAACAAATTCAGGTCCCAATTCAGCATGCAAAAGAAGCACAGAAAAACTCATATTTCTGTGCACAACATCAAGCAAAAAGAAGGCAAAAAGACAAGGGACTTTATCGTTAGGTATACTAACGAAACCCAACAAGTACGGGGACTACCAGAAAGTCAAAGAATCTCAAGGCTTATCCACGGACTCCGCACAATAGACCTCATCGAGCATTTAAGCACTGATCTACCTGAAACATACGATGGCTTAATGTAAGTGCATGATTCGGTTGACAACAGCAACATCGATTTGATCAGTATATGTTTATGTTTTGTAATATGTAATCATAGACTTATTATATGTTTAAACTTGTTATTTGAACTTAAGTAATGTGAATGATTACATATTGAGCAGAGTTTTGATATGTTTAATGTTTACGACTTGTATGAGTGTAATTATAAATATCACACAGATACAAGTGATAAACTAGTCACGTTTTGAGTATTAAAGTATACTTAAAAGATGACAAAATAAAGTGTATGCAAACTCGTGCTACAGTAACACGAGTTTGCCTAAACACGTGTTTATCTCAAACACGTGCACCTGTTCTCTTTTTGTTCTAAACTCGTGGTGTTCTAAACACGTGTTTATCTCAAACACGTGCACCTGTTCTCTTTTTGTTCTAAACTCGTGGTGTTCTAAACACGTGTTTATCTCAAACACGTGCACCTGTTCTCTTTTTGTTCTAAACTCGTGGTGTTCTAAACACGTGTTTATCTCAAACACGTGCACCTGTTCTCTTTTTGTTCTAAACTCGTGGTGTTCTAAACACGTGTTTATCTCAAACACGTGCACCTGTTCTCTTTTTGTTCTAAACTCGTGGTGTTCTAAACACGTGTTTATCTCAAACACGTGCACCTGTTCTCTTTTTGTTCTAAACTCGTGGTGTTCTAAACACGTGTTTATCTCAAACACGTGCATCTGTTCATTTTTTTTTAATTTTTCCTTTTGTCTTTTTTTTTTTTTTTTTTTTTATTTCTTTTTTTTTGTTTTTTTTTTTTTTTTTTTTTTTTTTTTTTTTTTTTTTTTTTTTTTTTTTTTTTTTTTTTTTTTTTTTTTTTTTTTTTTTTTTTTTTTTTTTTTTTTTTTTTTTTTTTTTTTTTTTTTTTTTTTTTTTTTTTTTTTTTTTTTTTTTTTTTTTTTTTTTTTTTTTTTTTTTTTTTTTTTTTTTTTTTTTTTTTTTTTTTTTTTTTTTTTTTTTTTTTTTTTTTTTTTTTTTTTTTTTTTTTTTTTTTTTTTTTTTTTTTTTTTTTTTTTTTTTTTTTTTTTTTTTTTTTTTTTTTTTTTTTTTTTTTTTTTTTTTTTTTTTTTTTTTTTTTTTTTTTTTTTTTTTTTTTTTTTTTTTTTTTTTTTTTTTTTTTTTTTTTTTTTTTTTTTTTTTTTTTTTTTTTTTTTTTTTTTTTTTTTTTTTTTTTTTTTTTTTTTTTTTTTTTTTTTTTTTTTTTTTTTTTTTTTTTTTTTTTTTTTTTTTTTTTTTTTTTTTTTTTTTTTTTTTTTTTTTTTTTTTTTTTTTTTTTTTTTTTTTTTTTTTTTTTTTTTTTTTTTTTTTTTTTTTTTTTTTTTTTTTTTTTTTTTTTTTTTTTTTTTTTTTTTTTTTTTTTTTTTTTTTTTTTTTTTTTTTTTTTTTTTTTTTTTTTTTTTTTTTTTTTTTTTTTTTTTTTTTTTTTTTTTTTTTTTTTTTTTTTTTTTTTTTTTTTTTTTTTTTTTTTTTTTTTTTTTTTTTTTTTTTTTTTTTTTTTTTTTTTTTTTTTTTTTTTTTTTTTTTTTTTTTTTTTTTTTTTTTTTTTTTTTTTTTTTTTTTTTTTTTTTTTTTTTTTTTTTTTTTTTTTTTTTTTTTTTTTTTTTTTTTTTTTTTTTTTTTTTTTTTTTTTTTTTTTTTTTTTTTTTTTTTTTTTTTTTTTTTTTTTTTTTTTTTTTTTTTTTTTTTTTTTTTTTTTTTTTTTTTTTTTTTTTTTTTTTTTTTTTAAAGAATCCGCCAAGCGACAAGGATAAAAAATGAAGTCGAAAAAGCAAAAAAAATAGCACCAGCACAGATCCTTATGATACGCTCCGAAATACACAGAGAGCACCCACAGGAACAACACTACCAGTTCACACCACTGGGGCAGATAGTGCCATCCAACGGACCTGTCATCATCGAAGCTACCATTGCAGGCGCTAAGATGAAAGAAGTTCAAATAAATGGAGGAAGCGAATACGACATCCTCTATGAGAATTGCTTCTCTAGGTTACCAAGAAGTGTCAGAGAAAAGCTAAGGAAAGTGGAAAAGCCACTAACAGGATTTGCAGGAGAACGAATATGGCCAATTGGAGAGCTACGGACAGAGGTAACAATTGGGACATATCCAAAATGGAAAACAGAAAAGATCACCTTCATGGTCATATCGGAAAACTCTGACAACAACGCGATACTTGGTAGAAACGCAATGAGGAAGTTCGGGATAATAACATCCACAATCCACTCACATATAAAATTCCAAAGTGAGTCTGGGTAGCAACAATATTATCCAACTCAGCTACGGAGCTAAGAAAACATGAAGAAAGAAGCTGAAGCCCATCAAATGGGCAAAGGAATAAGAATTCCATCCTACAAGGCACAAAGGAAAAAGCCCCAGAGACAACATGGTTCAAAAGAAGAACGCGTAAAAGGAACCTAGGGGCCAGGAAAAACAGCATACTAATGAGCTTCGGGAAAAAGACGGAGGAACAGAAAGACCTTCGTCAAAGAGTAAATCGCCTCAAAAGGCAACGGGATAAGTCTGATTAGCTACCGGATAAGTCCCAGAAAGAAAGCTAGCAGCTAGGAACTTTACTATGTAATGTCCTCCTGCCAATTATTTTTAGATAAATAAAGCTTTCAAATATTCTTAAGATCGATCAATATATTTTAAACGCGCGTAAAATAAAGAAAAAGAAAGACTTCATGTAAATGTTCAAGGGGACGTCCATTAAGACATTCATGAAGCAATAAAAAGAGCCTCCCCAGAATAAAAAGGGAACGACCAAATATAAAACCACTCAGAGACGGACTCGTTATAACGAAGAAGTCAAGGGTATGGTTAAATAATTTCAAGTGCCAAAAGAATATATACAAAAACCTCCCCCAACATAAAGGGAGGTTGGCAAAAGTACAAGATAAATTGTTCAAAAGGCACTCAGGCCATTAACAGACAAGATTGTTTGAAGGATCACCAACAAAATCCAAATTTAAAAGATACCAGAGGAGTCACGGAGCAACCTGCAGCAGATAAGAAAGAAGAGGCCTCAGGGTCGGATGCCAATTTGCGAAGGTATGCAGAGTCAACATTAGCTAATTCGTCCAATGCAGAGTCTAGACGCCCGGCTGTGTCTTCAGGAATATCACGACCTTCCAGATTAACAACACCTTCACTAGCCAAAGCACGCATCAACCCTGCCTCTGCGTCAACTCTATTCTCATTGCAGACCTTCGACACCAGCTCCCCAACTTCAGGACCATTCAGGAAAGACTTGCAGACATGGGGAATAACTTCAACAATTAATCTCCCATACTTCCCAGATTGTTCTGCAAGTGCATCCTGCGCTCCTTTTAGCAGCACATCCTTCTCCTGAATCTGGTCTGTAAGAGCATCCACCTCTTTCTCCTTCTCCGCGATGACTCTCTGCACAGCTGCCCGCACGGTACCCAGTTCAGATTGAAGGGCTCCACAGTCCACCTCCAGCCCAATTACCTTCACCTCAAGAGAACGCTTCTCCGACATCAGTCTCTCATATTGCTCCTTCGATGGCCCAGATTCCTCATAAACCTCCCGCAACCTTGCATCCAGAGCACTACCAACAATGGCACTGCAAAATATGGAGCGGTTAAAGAAGGAAGAAAGCTCTGGGATCCCCATATCCATCAAATCAGCGACCCATCCAGAAGGAGCAATGTTCTGTATAGAACGATGGCAAGAAGCAACGTCGGGAGCCTCCCCAAAAGGGTTGAAGGCTGCAAGAAGACAAGGAATAGGTAAATTAATGACAAGTGAAAAAAAAAAGGAGAAGAAGGGAAAAGGCAAAGAAGAACTTACAAGAGGACTGCTCAGGCACCCCAACATTTTTGGTCTTCCACATCTTCGATCGGGAACTGCTGACACCCTTGGACGACTTCTTCCTCTTCTTTAAATGGCTGGCAACAAGTATTCTCCTGGGCAACATCCTCCACATCTTCACCAATACCATCAGAAACATTCACTACAACCTGCTCTTCAACAACCCGCTCCTGAGCCAAAGGAATAGGCGTCTCAGCTAACACCCCCGCAGAAGAACCACCCTGGACAACAGAGGATGGGGTAGAAGGTGGAACAAGAGCCACCGGCTTGAAGGCAAGGCCAGATAGCACGGGTTGCCTATCAATCATTTGTTTAAAAGACATCTCTGCAGAAAAAGATGAATCGAATCAAGGACTGCAATATCAAACAAATAAGGAAGAAACAGGACAAGGGAAAGAGCAACCTACCCTGACCACCACACTCAATGATGAAATCCTTAACACCATGTTCCCAACACGAAGCAACACCAAATTTAAAGAAAACAGCCTCAGGATATATACACAACTTAATGGCATAGACGGAGAGACGATCAACATCAGATTGCCTCGCACCACGGGTACTGGGGACACCTATAGAACGATACTTCAACCTATCCACATCTAACAAACCCGTATGTCTAGTTGGTATCAACGAATGATCAATAAAAATGAACAAATCTTTCCAGTCCCTAACCTCTGTACCACCAGCAACAAACAACTCACAATCATTATTCTTTGACATAGTAACCAGTCACCAGACTCTTTCAGTTTATAAAAAGAGTTAAACAACACTACGGAAGGCTCTATACGATTAGCACTACGAAGCACTTGGAAAGCAATAATCTTTGCTATACCGGTAGAAGGAAGGGGGATCCTAAGATTACCAAGGGTGAAGTACTTCACATACAAACCAACAAAACCAGCAGGCGGATCACAAATAGATTGCCCTCTTTCCGGAAAATGGATTAAGTTAGGGTTTCGAGCAAAATAGGTGGACACAAAGTTCTGATAAGTAAAACGATTCAATACATTGGAGATACTCCTAATTCCTCTCTTCGTCATCACTTTGTGTTTTTAAAAAACAAAAGTTATTTGGCAAAAAGTAAAAGGCGAAAGTTTAAATAGTAAAAGTTATGTGGTAAAAATAAGAAAGAAATTAACTTTTGATTGAAAAAACTTAGAAACCAAAAGTTATGTGGCAAAAAGTAACTAAATCAAAACTTTAGTGGCAAATATTAAAATACTTAAAGTTGAAAAGAAACTCCGTTAAATACTCTTTTGTAACTACCGTTAGTTATTCAACCAACGCTTAACGGTCGTTAAATCTGACCTAACAGTCGTTAAGTCCGTTAGTTTTGTTAGCTGTGCTATTGTAGGTTGTACCTCATGCATGAGGGGGTGTACTTTTAGCTACAGTAACACCCCCTCACACACCGACCTTGCAATTTAGTATATATATAAAATTTATTTGTAAATAGAAAAAAAGACATAAGTATGTCTTGCGTACTAAAAGAGTAATGGTTTGTTGAATTATTAATTTTAACTCAAACCACATGGAAAAGTAAAGTGATAAATGTCATATATATATAATTTGTTAAATATTTTGATCAAGTTTGTTTTGGTCTTCAGCTAGGGAGAGTAAATTTTTTTAGGAAAACTACATCTTTTTCCCCCAACATATTTGTATGTAAAATTTATAAGTAAAAACATTTTTCAAATACAAGCAGTACCTCATCCTTATATGGTGAGGTGGAACGATAGTCACATAGTGCACCAAACACTATGGAATGCAAAGAAGCTTCATCATCCTTCTTTACCTGGTCATATTTTTTTTATCATGTACGTTGTCGCTACTCGACTAACCGTTAAATAAAAGAAGCTTTTAGTAATTTTGTTATGACAAGTTTGTGGTAAATTTTACTACGAAATTCCCCTCGAATTAGTTAAATCCATAGTAGAAGAATCTATCACAGGCGTTTCTTGTTTTGGTTTTATTTTTGGAGGACAAAACATTTCATATGTAACGCGGGGATAAAATTACACAGTACGAAGCAAGTACATTTTTTTTTGAACGGCATTTAAAATTTTTATTAAAAATAGCTAGTAAGAATCTAGCAAGTACAAGATACACGAAAATCGATCCAATAGACAAACGAAAGTAAGGAACATAATAAGTTCTAACGATACAAAACAAACACGCAACGTATAGACGGCTACTAAAATCACGAGGGAGTTCCCAACACGACGCCAAAAAAATGATCTCCCATGGACGAAACCGAACACCCGTTGCATCATACCACAAATGCAAAGAGATCTAACCGATATCCTTTCTTCGCCTCTTTAAGGCACTGTGTAAGAGAACAGTATCTTTTACGTTGCCATAGACAAATGAAAGCAAGTACATTTTGATCTCATTAAGTTGGTAGAGGGTCAACAAAAATGTGAAAGCACCTACCATTTCCATATCTTAAAAAATAATTAGTTTATAATAAATTGGTTTTATTGGTTTTGCTAACTTTTAACCCAGGTGTACTTCCCATTATAGCTCAGTGGTTGAGCACCAGATTTACATGTTGGAGATCTCGAGTTCGAGACATGTGAAAGACATTTAAAGGAATTTCACAAACTTTTAACCCAGGTATATAGTGAGGGAAGTGATATTTGTAGCACACAACTTGATTAATTTACCACATAATACAAGTAATACAACACATTCTACAAACAATTGATGCATAATTGTGGTAAATTAATCAAATTACCTGATGAAGATCGATGATAGGGTAGCGGAGGAAGATTTTTTAAGAATAAAAGGAGGCAAAAGCCCTTTTTTGACAATATGTTGGTATTTATATAGGTAATAATCTCGGGTACCAACCAGTGAAAAGTTACCTTGGGTTTTGCGCCAACAAGTTGCCACTCGAAGGGATAAGCCGTAATTAACCTTCTGAAACAAGTGAAATTAATGCCGATTAAATGATTAAATGGCTGATAGGACGGGCAAGTTACGACACGGAGCAACGAAGCACATTTTTGAAGTCTAACCGGACACTCTGCAGACAGCCTCTCCAGTTAGACTGGGGGGCTTGATGATATACCCTATACGGAGCTTTACCTCCAAACCCGAAGCAGATACGAAGGCATCTTCGTACAGGTAAAAATTACTTATTTATATACCCAGAACAGAGCTCAACCTCCGTTAAACATAATCATTCCGGAGCTCCTAAGGTAACAAATACCTAGCTCCGAAGAAACATATTAAAAAGATCAGATATACATAGATCCTTTCCGTAATTATCCAAATAAAACAATACACTTAATCCTGAATACCTCGGATACGGCCTATAAAGAGATTATCATAAATCTTCTTAAAAAGATAGAAGATATCGTAAAAGAGGAAGAGATTTACCCTAATTCTCTTACCCTCCTCTCCAAGTTTCCTACCCTCTATATAAAGAGGAGATGTCATACGGCACATCCATACTCGGCATACATAACACAACACCGACCCTTCAGTTCGGAAACCAACCTTAAACACCAATTAGGCGTAAAGCGGCCGCAACCTTATTACAGGTAGGGAATCGCCTACAAACCACCTCCAAAACCCACACACCCCTTCGGTTGTGCCATAGTGCGATTATTTGATCAAACAACGTGCACGTTAATGGATCTAATAAAAATAAGTAGTATTGAGTAGTTTATTTATGTGCAAAGTCTCGAGCACTGAGTAGCAAGTGTTAAGCTTAACCCACATTTGGTCGCGTGGATCATTTGTGTTAAGTAGCCCATCCGGGGGCGACGTATACTGTTTCTGTTGGGGTCAATCTTTTAAGTAGCTGAGTAATTCCGTTGGATGTGATTGGCCTTTTTAGTAGTTTGCGGATTACTCGTGGATTGGTTATGCCTTTCCATAACGATGCCGATGGACTCCCGAAAGGTTTACCCATCATGTCGGGTGTGAGGTTCCCTGTGAGGTCTTATGACCGCCTACACACAAAACCTTTATTGTTGATTTTAAATGGCATAACCTAAGTAGTTAAGGAGCTAAAGAGTTAAGTATCTATGTTGTTAAGGAGCTAAAGTTGTAATTGAGGATTGCTAGGCACATTGTAGGATTTGATAATCCGGATTTAGTAGATATTGTTGTTATGATTGTTGTGCCTAGATATGCATGAGATGCTTTTGTTGAAATGATTTTAATTGGCAATCCTTTTGTTATACTAACTTGTTATCTTACTCAGCTTTATAAGCTGACACTTGTTTTGTGGAAATTGTGTTGTGCCCTCAGGTTAGGCGTTGATTGATCACTTGATGTATTGATCGTGAGCGGGGTAGCTTATAATGGAACTAGTGAATGATGGCTTTAGTTACCCATTTGCTAGTAGCTTTAAGCAGACTTAATTATTATGCCAGTTGGCATTTCATATTGTTGATTGTGGATTTCCTTTTATTATTGTGATGATACGATGCTAGTAACACCATTTAAAGTTGTTTAATGATTCTGTTAGGAATCAACTGGATTTTTAACGTCGCTTCCGCATTTTGTCAACGGAGTTATATTTAAAGTTAATTTTTTTTGGAAGTTCACATTTTTATAAAGCAGGGTGTTACATCATGTACACCGGTAAGCTCTTGAGGAAATCTCCAATGGTCTACGGCTCACCTCGGTGTACCTCTTTTGTCGTGCACAGGTTAGTTGCAATCTCCCTTTGATTTGAGAAGTTATCTTTGTCGTTTTAGATCACTATTTTTGACCCAAGCTAGGGGAGAACAACGTTTCCCACCATAAAGTGCCCTAAAGGATGGCATTTGAATATTCACATTATAACTATTATTATACGAGAGCTTAACCAACGGTAAATGATCGGCCCAACTATCACTAAAATCGATATCACGCGTTCTTAACATGTCTTCAAGTGTTTGTATTGTCCTTCCATTTTGTCCTTTCGTTTGAGAATGAAACTCCATACTCACATCAAATTGAGTGACCACTGCTCATCGAAAGGCTTTTCGGAAATTTGAGTTGACCGGGTATCTCTATCATAGGTGATAGAAACCGGAACTCCATGCTTAGACACCACTTCTTTAATGTATAAACGAACCATGGTGTCCAACAATTCGGTTTCACGAATGGCCAAGAAGTAGGCCGACTTCGCTAACCGATCTACAATCATCCAATTCGTATCACGACCATCTCTTGTCTTCGGTAACTTCGCGTTGAAGTTCATTGCAATTAGTTCCCATTTCCATTCCAGCTTCACGGGTTAAACCAACCTTCCTGGTGGCTCCTTATGATCGGCCTTAACTTGTAAGTAAGTGGGACACTCACTCGCATATTTAGCCACATCATGTTTCACACCCAGCTACTAATAAAATCCTTTAAATTGAAGTATATTTTAACCGAACCGGGATTGACCGAATAGACCGATTTGTTGGCTTCCTCCACAAGGAATGTTCTTAGATTGCCCAAAAACGGGAACCCAAAGCCTCTCGACCAAGTATGATCCATTCTCTCCATTATGATTAAATTTTTGTTCCATGCCGTCCAAATCTTCATTACCAAAGTTCTCCGGTAGTGTAGCTTGCATTTGAGTTTCAATTAATCCGGTCGCAAATCTTCATTGCCCTCTCTTTTTGAGTCAAGAAAGTAAGTGGTCGTGTGTTTCTAGAGAAATTCTCAAATATTCTTTTATAACAACCCGCCAATCCAAGAAATTGACAAATCTCGGATGGCGTCTCGGGTCGCCTCCAATTCTTGGTCGCTTAAATATTGCTTGGGTCCACATGAATGCTATCCTTGCTCACCACGTGACCGAGGAAATGGACCTCTTCCAACCTGAATTTGTACTTGGTGAATTTCGCATACAACTTCTCATTTCTAAGCAATTCGAGTACTTCACACCAATGTTCCACATGTTCTTTCTTCGTCTTTGAGTAAACAAGGATGTCATAAATGATGACAATGGCAGCTTGTCCAAATAAGGCCGACACACCTGATTCATCCAGTCTATGAACACCGCCGGTGCATTAGTCAACCCAAACGGCAAAATGGTGATTTCAAAGTGGACATACCTAGTACGGAACGCCGTCTTTGGAATGTCACCTTCATGTACTCGGAGTTGATGATAACCCGAGTGAAGGTCAATCTTGGAGAAATACTTGGCGCCTTGTAGTCGATCAACAAGTCATCATTTCAGGGAAGCGGATGCCGGTTCTTTATCGTGAACTTATTCATCTTCCGGTAGTCGATACCCATTCTACACGAACCGTCTTTGCTTATGACAAAGAGAATAGGAGCTCCCTAAGGCATTTGGCTAGGACGAATAAACCCTTTTTCTCTTGAAGCTCCTTAAGTTATGTTTCCAATTCTTGCATCTTGGTTACGGTGAGCCTATGAAAGGGGGCTTTAGTCATGGGTGCGGCGTTTAGGAAATCAAATCATTACGAAAGTCAAGTTTACGAGATGGAGGTGAATCCGGTAAGGCACACGGGAAACACCCTGGAAAATTATGAACAATAGAAATGGTTTTTAATTCTACCTTTGAGATGGTAGCACTAAAGATTAGACTAGAGGATCGGAAATTTCACCTTGGACTCTAAGAATTACGTTAGTCAACGGTATTTTGACAACCCTTTCACCATAATCACTAACCGCATTTACCGCCGCCATCCAATCCATACCCATAATAATATCAAGTCTGTCACTTATCAAAAGGCATAAAGCCAATAAGGAAATTTGACGGCGTTTAGAGTTAAAATATCATTACCAAGTAATTCAACTAAACCTATCTAGCACCTCACTAACCATTTAAAGATCAAGATTCTAATTTAGGCACACAATTGATTGTCAATCAATGAGACAAAGCAAAAGGGAATGAGGCAAAAATCGGTTCCGAAATCAAACAACATCGCGTCATGATGATCGTGATGGAGAAATCTACCTGTCGCCACATTTGGATCGTTGCGGGCTTCATTAGTGTTTTCCGCTAAGGCTCGTACTCGAGGTTGCACTTGATGGCTTTGTTGGCTATGGTTTTGGTTAGGGACGGTAATTTGAAGTTGCTTATGATGAACCGCCACTTGGACTTTTGGTTCAACCCATCTAGGACAAGCGTTTTTAAAGTGGTTGGGGCTACCACACTCGAAACAAGTGCCCCACTGACCTCATGAGTGATTTGCTTGAGAAGGAACGACTTGGAAGGGAACTGCATTCAAGGGAGCCGCCCTCGGTTTCCTACACTCCTTGGTCAAATGCCCAATCTTATTACAATTGAAGCATGCCCCACAAGAAGAGGTAGGAGCATGATGTTGGGAACACTTCCCGCACCTAGGTAGAGAGACTGATGAGCGTTCATTTTGTGATTATTTCCCCTATCCTTAGGCCGCATTTTAATGCCTAAGTGAGTTTATATATGTGAACTTCCGATACTTAATGAGATTTACTATTAACACAGGTTCACAGATAATGCCGCATTTTGGACTCGACTAGATGGTGCACGTGACCTGCGGTCAAGAAAGTCAAAGAACAATTGTGGAATTGGAAATGAAAAAGTGGTGGTGGTCTCGTGCGTGTGTCCATCCGAAAAGAAGAAAAAGGCCTTGGGCCATTAATATTTGTGATCCCAGCAGCCCAAGAAGGAAAGAAACAAGAAATGGGCTTCAGCCCTTTGTTTCGTGGACCAGCCTAGAAGAAAGGAACAAATCAAGTGGGGCAGCCCACTTAGGCCTGGTGATGCGTAAGCCCAAAGAAAGAAAAAGGCCGAAACCCTTTGGTGTTGTGAAGTCGGCTACGGCGAGAAGCAGAACAACAATTGTAAGTCCCAACTCAATAGATGGTACTACCTGAAGACACCTAAATGTCGATGGTGGAGTTACTTTGCAATATAAGCACTGAACTGGAGACGACCAGTTACAGGAGTATATACCAAGTTCTAGATAGATTACTTATTTAAGTGACAATAAGTAAAGAACAATGAAATAATACAAAATACTTATAAAATAAATTGGTGAGACAATATGTAATTTTCAAGTGTAATTTATTTATTAACTTTAAATAAATTACAAGGTTGTTGCGAACCAAGATAATACAAGTATGTAAATATCCTAACAACCTATGAACTACAATTGATCTACACTTGGAATTTCTCTAAATAATCGAAACACTTAAAGTTGTGAAATGTTCCTTTTTACGATTGAGAGAATATTGCACAAGTTCACCAAGAATATTGCAGGTTTGCAAAGTGTGAAGTGTTCAACTTTTGAAGAGTTTTATCACTTATTATTCTTGTTGTGCAATGACTTGTATTTATAGGCAAAGTTAACATTGGGATGTTAACTTTGGCCGTACAAATGTGGTTGAGAGCATTTAAGGAATAGCATTTAATTCCTTAAAATGCAGTGTAAAGTTGCAGTATAAAGTAACTTTATTCAACCAGCTTTATGTACCTTTTTGTACTTAAATAATAAGATAAATCTTATTATCCGGGTAAAAGTGCATAAAGCACAAAAGTTAATTCCTCGTAATCAGTGTAAAGCTTTGTAAGAGCTTTCCACTGACGGTCTCCAGTTTGTAACTGACTAGAATGTCAACTGGGTTTCGCTGCCATTGTCATTCTCTATCTTCCACTTGTTGTCTTCGACTTCAACTGGAAGGATTCTTCAACTGGTCAGTTCTCAACTGGAGGAAGTCTTCAGTTGCGTTAACTGTACGATGCAACTGGACTTCAATATATTTCTGGACAAATCTTCTGGGTCTCCAGTTTCACTGGGTCTCCAGGTGCAACTGGAGACTGGCCAGTTTACCAGTAAACTGGTCCTAACAAATTCCCCCTATTTGTCTAGAAATATTGCCAAGTCTTTTTTTAGTTCTTGTATCTGTACAAGTTTGAACTGGAGAGACTTGTTCGATTAAATCTATCTAAGTTTTCCAAGGCATTTTTATAGATCAATAAATGCCTTGGGTTTTTCTTTTAAGTTTGTTAGATCTAATCTATTATCTACCTTGTGGTTACAAACTGGTAACTTCATTTATACAAGGAAATGAAATTTATACAAGTTACAGAATGTAAATAAATTACAAGTAGATAACTGAAAAGAGAACCTAATGGGATGGCCCTTCGCCAGTTCTTCTTCTCTTGGTCACTGAAGAGATAGGCTGGGAGTCTTCAGGATCAATATTCAACTTTAGCTCCAGATTTTCTTTGTGTTGAATCTGGCCCTTTAAGAAGTTCACCCATGCTTTCTCAAACCTATTCTTTTGTGCCTTTGCATCCAAAACATTTACCATTTCAACCCATTCAGTGAACCCATACTGCATTGCACCAAGATTGTCAGTTTTAACCAGTGGCCCTCTGGTATAACTAACTTCAACATGAAAGTGCTTGGTGCCTGGCTTAATGGTTACATTAACATCATTGATAGTCCCACTATGTCTTCTGGTTGCCATGATCTGGGAGTAATAGCTTCTTGCTTCAGATTCATTTGTTATTTTAATACTCCCAGCTCCAGCAGCCAGTACAGCAGACTTGATGTCATCATTTGATACTTCACCAGCTGGTTCAATGAAGGTTCTAAGGTCAGCATCTCTTGTCAGTGGTCTTCTTGGTTGAGGGATCCTCCTTGGTGGATTCAATACCCTTTTCACAACCTTCTTAACATGTTCAATTCTTTTTAGAATCCCACTGGCCCTATTCTCTTTAGCCTTCTCCACTGATATATTCAAGCTTCTAGCATCAAATTCAGCTTCATCATCAGGATAGTGTCTGTCCAGTTCAACATCAAGCATTTCTTTCAACTGGTCAACTATCCTGGGATCAATCTTTACTTCAGTTGTCAGTTTATCCAAAGATTGAGCATGAAGTGAAACCTGGGTGTTCAAGTTATAAATGCTGCCCCTCAACTGGTTGATCTCATTTGTGAGTGGGGCCAGATCAACCTGAGGAGTGGCCAACTTGGTGATCTCAGACATCACCTTTTCAATCAATTGTTGTTCTCTAGCACCCAGCGTATCATCTATCTTCTGACTAACTGAAGTCATTAACTGCTGCCCAAGTTCAGTCACATTCAACCCAGGCTTGTCAACTAGTTCTTTTACCTGTTCTACTAGAGCAACTGGAGGAGGCAAACTTAGAGAAGTCTCTGCAGTTGTCAGTTTATCCAAAGATTGAGCATGAAGTGAAACCTGGGTGTTCAAGTTATAAATGCTGCCCCTCAACTGGTTGATCTCATTTGTGAGTGGGGCCAGATCAACCTGAGGAGTGGCCAACTTGGTGATCTCAGACATCACCTTTTCAATCAATTGTTGTTCTCTAGCACCCAGCGTATCATCTATCTTCTGACTAACTGAAGTCATTAACTGCTGCCCAAGTTCAGTCACATTCAACCCAGGCTTGTCAACTAGTTCTTTTACCTGATTCTAAGCATGGAACAAACTTGAATCTCCCAGTTGTCAGTTTATCCAAAGATTGAGCATGAAGTGAAACCTGGGTGTTCAAGTTATAAATGCTGCCCCTCAACTGGTTGATCTCATTTGTGAGTGGGGCCAGATCAACCTGAGGAGTGGCCAACTTGGTGATCTCAGACATCACCTTTTCAATCAATTGTTGTTCTCTAGCACCCAGCGTATCATCTATCTTCTGACTAACTGAAGTCATTAACTGCTGCCCCTCAACTGGTTGATCTCATTTGTGAGTGGGGCCAGATCAACCTGAGGAGTGGCCAACTTGGTGATCTCAGACATCACCTTTTCAATCAATTGTTGTTCTCTAGCACCCAGCGTATCATCTATCTTCTGACTAACTGAAGTCATTAACTGCTGCCCAAGTTCAGTCACATTCAACCCAGGCTTGTCAACTAGTTCTTTTACCTGTTCTCTAGAGCATGGAACAAACTTGAATCTCCCAGTTGTCAGTTTATCCAAAGATTGAGCATGAAGTGAAACCTGGGTGTTCAAGTTATAAATGCTGCCCCTCAACTGGTTGATCTCATTTGTGAGTGGGGCCAGATCAACCTGAGGAGTGGCCAACTTGGTGATCTCAGACATCACCTTTTCAATCAATTGTTGTTCTCTAGCACCCAGCGTATCATCTATCTTCTGACCAACTGAAGTCATTAACTGCTGCCCCTCAACTGGTTGATCTCATTTGTGAGTGGGGCCAGATCAACCTGAGGAGTGGCCAACTTGGTGATCTCAGACATCACCTTTTCAATCAATTGTTGTTCTCTAGCACCCAGCGTATCATCTATCTTCTGACTAACTGAAGTCATTAACTGCTGCCCAAGTTCAGTCACATTCAACCCAGGCTTGTCAACTAGTTCTTTTACCTATTCTACTAGAGCAACTGGAGGAGGCAAACTTAGAGAAGTCTCCCAGTTGTCAGTCCAGCAGTTGAAGAAATAGTAGGAGTGGTGGTAGAAGAAAGGACTGGAAGTTCAATGTGTTGTTCATGCTGAGAATGCTCAGGTAAAAGAACTAGTTGACAAGCCTGGGTTGAATGTGACTGAACTTGGGCAGCAGTTAATGACTTCAGTTGGTCAGAAGATAGATGATACGCTGGGTGCTAGAGAACAACAATTGATTGAAAAGGTGATGTCTGAGATCACCAAGTTGGCCACTCCTCAGGTTGATCTGGCCCCACTCACAAATGAGATCAACCAGTTGAGGGGTAGCATTGATAACTTGAACACCCAGGTTTCACTTCATGCTCAATCTTTGGATAAACTGACAACTGAAGTAGAAAGTTTGAAGAAGAAGGATGAAGGATGAAGAAGTGAAGGATAAGGTGGTTTCTGGTTTGGATGAAGATTCCAAGATTTTAAATGAATTGAAAACTGGTCAGGAACAAGTTGCAGCTAATGTTTTGACCCAGTCTAAAGAAACCAACCACCTATGGAGATCTTTCAGGATGATGTGCACGATCTTCAAAGAATGCAAGAACATGCAATCGTGGCAGCCTCTTGACCGGTTGCCAGCTCACCATTCTGAATGGGAAGTGATTAGGGCAGGTCTAGATGCTGCCAAGGGGGAAAGAAGTGCAGTTCTTGTACAAACTCAAACTGAAAGAAATCCATCTGGAAGTCAAGCAGGTAGGGAAATGGTTGTAGCTGCCAGTACTGAAGCTGGTGAGCAAAGAACTGGTGAAACTGGTGATATAAATGTCAGGGGGAATGTTGTGGATAAAGGAAAAGGTTTGGCATCTGATGTATCTGCCCAGCCGGCCACTGATGTACCAATGTTAGAAACTGGCAATGTTGATGTACTTCCTCCAGTTTCTGAAAGTGTAAGAAAATAACTAGCTAGACTTGGTAATCAAATAAAAGAAAGAAAGAAAATGAAACAAGCCAACCAAGTTGAAGCCAGAGCACATCTTGCACAGATCAAACTGCTTGATATTAGTGATGCTCTTCTTTCCACAACTCCATTCTGCTCTGGAGAGTATGCTGATGAGAAGTTTTGAGAGATGCCAGTGTCATTGCAAAATGTTTCAAGTACCTTATTTCGAAATTCAGTACCATTATCACTTCGCAACTGACAGACTTTTCGAGTATACTTGAGTTCAATTCTCTTGATGAGAGAGATGATTTCAGCAGGTGCATCACTTTTGGATCTGAGGAATCTCACCCAACAATATCTGGTGAATTCATCGACCACAACTAGAGTGTATTTCTTCCTAGCTCTAGTTTGAACATTCACTGGACCAAAGAGATCCATATGTAGCATGTGAAGAGGTTCAGTGATGCTAAAGTTTTGCCTAGTTTTGAAACTGGCCCTTTTCTGCTTGCCCATCTCACACCTTGGACATGGCTTTTCTTTATTAAAAGAAATTTGTGGTATCCCATCAACCAGTTGTTTGCGAGATAACTTGTTAATATTTTTGAAATTAAGATGGGATAATCTTTTATGCCACAGCCAGTTGGTGTCCTCATCAGCTTTGGTATAGAAGCACTGCTCTTTTGGAGCTGGTTCCATATCCATGATGTACACATTACCTTTTCTTGGTGCAACCATCACCACTTTCCAATCCTTGTTAAATATGGTGCCTTGAGCAATATCGAACAAAACTCTGAAGCCATCATCACAAAGTTGGCTGACACTGATCAGGTTGTATTTCAAACCATTCATAAATGCAACTTTCTTGAATTCGACTTGTCCATTATTGAGCACACCATATCCTTCAGTCTTTCCATTTTGATCATTACCAAACGTCACTGTCGGTCCATCTTGGACAGTGAACTCTTCAAGCAGGGGCTTACATCCGGTCATAGTTCGGCTAGCAGCGCTGTCCAGATACCAGATATTCTTCTTTCGATCGCCCTGCACACCCACAAAAATCATCAGTTATTTTTGTGAACCCATCTTTTCTTGATGGGTTCACTGGACTTCTCTATAGAAGTCACAGTTGATTGTTGTGGAGGTAAACTGAAGACTACATCTGGACCTTTTTCACCAGATCCAGGTGCAGGAGTAAAAATAATTGGTATTTGATACCTGCTCCCCTTTTTCTTATCAGTTTTAGTTCCAGATTGAACATTCTTTGTTTTAGTTTTGAAGGGGGTTTTAATATTTTGTTTTAAAACTGAAGGTGATGAACCTCCTTCCAGATTTTTAATCTGGGCAGTACAACTCTGAACCTGTCGAGACAAAAGTTGGAGTTGACTTTCCAGTTTAAACAAAATATTGTTTTCATCAAGCAGCTGAACCTTGGACCTTGGTTCAGCTGGAGTTTTAGTCTTTTGGGTCTTGGGCACCTTAGACTTTTGAGGTAAAGGCTTGTTACCAGTGGCCTTTTTAACTGGAGCACTAGCTTGTTTGGCTCCAGGTTTAACCTCAATGGGGGTGGTCTCAATGGGTTCAGTTTCAACAGCTTCAGGTTGATCATAAGGAGTTTCAACCCTGAGAGCTGGAGGCAATGCATGAATATCTGGTATGAGAGTTGCCATCTCCAGATCTCCAGATTTCCATGCATTCTTCTGGGCATCGATAGTTCTAGAAAATGCATCATAGTTCTTACCAGATGCTTTTACCCATGACTTGATAATCTTTTGTTTTTTTTCAAGATCAGAAAATAATTTTTGATTATCAAGTTCCAAAGCCTCAATTTTTAAAACTGACTCCTTGAGAGCCAACTGGACACTTTGTAAATCATTCAGATTTATGCTTAAACCTGTTAAAGGTTTTAGCAATCATGGCTACCAAATCATCATCGTCAGTTTCATCACTGATTTCAGTGGTCAGGCCAGAGTTCAAGAAACTGTTTAACATCTTCTTCATTGAGTGTGCCTGGACACTCTCTGCAGACATTAAAGCAGCACAAGGTCGCTCAGTTACACTAGCAACCTTGGGACTCTGGGCATGGTTCATGGCATTTTGCTCAGCCACCAGTCTTGCAGCATTATTATCTTCAGTGAATCTGAAGGCTCCATAGAGCGATGCAAGAGTATGGCTGTGCAAGGTTTTACCTTGTCTTAAGATAAGAACCATGTTTTCCCATTTGGAAGGAAGAATATCACAAAACTTCTCAAGAAGAATATCCTTATCCTTCTCTACACCCAAGCCTCTCAGCTGATTAATGAGGCTAGAAAATCTGGTGTATGTACCAGTTAGACTTTCATTGGGTAGAGCAAAGAAGGATTCATACTTATTGTTCAAGGCAACTTTCCTGGTGACAATAGTGTCATCACCTCCTTCAAACTGAATAACTAATTCATCCCACATTGACTTTGCACTGGGAACAACACAAGTGTTGGAATTAGGTCTTCAGGAACAGCTCCAAGGATCATGTTCTTGAGTATGGTGTCCAGATCTACAAGTCTACGATCCTCATCAGACCAATGGTCTTTGAGCTTTTCTCTAGAACCTCTTCTTCCAGTTGGATCTAGAAGAGGACTTACCCCAAGAGACATGGGTATATATGGTCCATCCTTAAGGATTTTCAACATATACCTCTCTATCCCACCGAAATGCAAAAGCATTCTGGCCTTCCATGTACCAAAGGTCTCACTATTTCCATCAAATTTTGGAATAGGAGTGTTACAATAATGTACATAGACGTGATTTGGAGCAGTTGGAGGAGGAGGGTTAGAATTAGCATTTTGATGAGGTGGTGTATTAGTATTCAAAGGGTTTTCACCTTGACCAGAACCATCTCCACCTTCAGTAGTGTTCATCTTAGCAGATCTAGGCAAGTTTATTAGCCTTCTGCTCTGATACCACTTGTAAGTCCTAACTCAATAGATGGTACTACCTGAAGACACCTCAATGTCGATGGTGGAGTTACTTTGCAATATATGCACTGAACTAGAGACGACCAGTTACAGGAGTATATACCAAGTTCTAGATAGATTACTTATTTAAGTGACAATAAGTAAAGAACAATGCAATAATACAAAATACTTATAAAATAAATTGGTGAGACAATATGTAATTTTCAAGTGTAATTTATTTATTAACTTTAAATAAATTACAAGGTTGTTGCGGAACCAAGATAATACAAGTATGTAATTTTCAAGTGTAATTTATTTATTAACTTTAAATAAATTACAAGGTTGTTGCGGAACCAAGATAATACAAGTATGTAAATATCCTAACAACCTATGAACTACAATTGATCTACACTTGGAATTTCTCTAAACAATCGAAACACTTAAAGTTGTGAAATGTTCCTTTTTACGATTGAGAGAATATTGCACAAGTTCACCAAGAATATTGCAGGTTTGCAAAGTGTGAAGTGTTCAACTTTTGAAGAGTTTTATCACTTATTATTCTTGTTGTGCAATGACTTGTATTTATAGGCAAAGTTAACATTGGGATGTTAACTTTGGCCGTACAAATGTGGTTGACAGCATTTAAGGAATAGCATTTAATTTCTTAAAATGCAGTGTAAAGTTGCAGTATAAAGCAACTTTATTCAACCAGCTTTATGTACCTTTTTGTACTTAAATAATAAGATAAATCTTATTATCCGGGTAAAAGCACATAAAGCACAAAAGTCAATTCTTCGTAATCAGTGTAAAGCTTTGTAAGAGCTTTCCACTGACGGTCTCCAGTTTGTAACTGACTAGAATGTCAACTGGGCTTCGCTGCCATTGTCATTCTCTATCTTCCACTTGTTGTCTTCGACTTCAACTGGAAGGATTCTTCAACTGGTCAGTTCTCAACTGGAGGAAGTCTTCAGTTGCGTTAACTGTACGATGCAACTGGACTTCAATATATTTCTGGACAAATCTTCTGGGTTTCCAGTTTCACTGGGTCTCCAGGTGCAACTGGAGACTGGCCAGTTTACCAGTAAACTGGTCCTAACAACAATTATATATATAGTTTACGAAGCTGCTCTCATTAATTAGCTTATATTAATTAACAAGTAGGTCAAATAATAAAAGGGGTTTTGGTGTTGGTTCGTGAGGAGCGGCCGAAGGAAGAAAAGGGAGAAGAGGAGCTGCGTGACTTCGACATCATCATCATCACCATTATTAGTTTGATATTTCTTTTACTTTTATTATTATTGTTAGCATACTTATTTGCAAGACTATTTGTTTGACAATTATATTTATGGATTTATTTATATTAATAATTGTTAGGTTTAATTATTTTGCCATGAGTAGCTAGATAGTTTTGCGTCTATTTGGATAATGTGATCATGCCATGGTGTTGTGAAGTCGGCTACGGCGAGAAGCAGAACAACAATTATATATATAGTTTACGAAGCTGCTCTCATTAATTAGCTTATATTAATTAACAAGTAGGTCAAATAATAAAAGGGGTTTTGGTGTTGGTTCGTGAGGAGCGACCGAAGGAAGAAAAGGGAGAAGAGGAGCTGCGTGACTTCGACATCATCATCATCACCATTATTAGTTTGATATTTCTTTTACTTTTATTATTATTGTTAGCATACTTATTTGCAAGACTATTTGTTTGACAATTATATTTATGGATTTATTTATATTAATAATTGTTAGGTTTAATTATTTTGCCATGAGTAGCTAGATAGTTTTGCGTCTATTTGGATAATGTGATCATGCCATGATATTTTTATTTGATTGTTAACTAATCGCAGATCCATGGTTATTGAGTCAGACAAATGTTATTAGTTTTCATATACAAAACTGGTTTGTTGATTTTTTTGGGAGGATGTGATTCGGTCTCCTTAGAGTCATTAATCTGTTTTGCGAAACATTAATCGTTCTATAATTAATGTGGTCTTCTGACTTATAACTGAGCGGGGGATGGTTAATTAATAATTGTTAGGTTTAATTATTTTGCCATGAGTAGCTAGATAGTTTTGCGTCTATTTGGATAATGTGATCATGCCATGGTGTTGTGAAGTCGGCTACGGCGAGAAGCAGAACAACAATTATATATATAGTTTACGAAGCTGCTCTCATTAATTAGCTTATATTAATTAACAAGTAGGTCAAATAATAAAAGGGGTTTTGGTGTTGGTTCGTGAGGAGCGGCCGAAGGAAGAAAAGGGAGAAGAGGAGCTGCGTGACTTCGACATCATCATCATCACCATTATTAGTTTGATATTTCTTTTACTTTTATTATTATTGTTAGCATACTTATTTGCAAGACTATTTGTTTGACAATTATATTTATGGATTTATTTATATTAATAATTGTTAGGTTTAATTATTTTGCCATGAGTAGCTAGATAGTTTTGCGTCTATTTGGATAATGTGATCATGCCATGATATTTTTATTTGATTGTTAACTAATCGCAGATCCATGGTTATTGAGTCAGACAAATGTTATTAGTTTTCATATACAAAACTGGTTTGTTGATTTGTTTGGGAGGATTTGATTCGGTCTCCTTAGAGTCATTAATCTGTTTTGCGAAACATTAATCGTTCTATAATTAATGTGGTCTTCTGACTTATAACTGAGCGGGGGATGGTTAATTAATAATTTGACTCAACATGAACATGTGTTTTAATTAATTGTTTTAGTTGATCCGGCAAACGGAAACCGGATCCGGGTGACTAGGATAATTAGCGTCTAGAGAATTTAATTAGGACCTAGACTTACATAAAAGATTAAGTCATAGTTACAAAACTCAGGTTTTAATGCATAACAGTGAATCTAACGAGAATCTGTCTATAGGGTAGTGTGAGTCTAACGACATCTCTACAAAATAGTTTGGTGAATCTAACGAGAATCTATCTATAGGTAGTGTGAGTCTAACGACATCTCTACAAAATAGTTTGGTGAATCTAACGAGAATCTGTCTATAGGTAGTGTGAGTCTAACGACATCTCTACAAAATAGTTTGGTGAATCTAACGAGAATCTGTCTATAGGTAGTGTGAGTCTAACGACATCTCTACAAAATAGTTTGGTGAATCTAACGAGAATCTGTCTATAGGTAGTGTGAGTCTAACGACATCTCTACAAAATAGTTTGGTGAATCTAACGAGAATCTGTCTATAGGTAGTGTGAGTCTAACGACATCTCTACAAAATAGTTTGGTGAATCTAACGAGAATCTGTCTATAGGTAGTGTGAGTCTAACGACATCTCTACAAAATAGTTTGGTGAATCTAACGAGAATCTGTCTATAGGTAGTGTGAGTCTAACGACATCTCTACAAAATAGTTTGGTGAATCTAACGAGAATCTGTCTATAGGTAGTGTGAGTCTAACGACATCTCTACAAAATAGTTTGGTGAATCTAACGAGAATCTGTCTATAGGTAGTGTGAGTCTAACGACATCTCTACAAAATAGTTTGGTGAATCTAACGAGAATCTGTCTATAGGTAGTGTGAGTCTAACGACATCTCTACAAAATAGTTTGGTGAATCTAACGAGAATCTGTCTATAGGTAGTGTGAGTCTAACGACATCTCTACAAAATAGTTTGGTGAATCTAACGAGAATCTGTCTATAGGGTAGTGTGAGTCTAACGACATCTCTACAAAATAGTTTGGTGAATCTAACGAGAATCCAATCGTGAGAGGAGTTGTTCGACAATCTAAACTGTTTTCTAAATGATCATGGCATGTGAACTGTTCCAAGTAGATGCAATATTTTAATTATTATTGTCTTTCATTTTAGGTATTAATGTGCTTCCTCGCTAGACCAAGCGGTTGGAAACTTTGCTAGATTAATTATTAATTGCTTTTCTTATTTTAGTCTTATTTAAATGGTGACAAACCCCCAAATCCTAGAATTACACCTAGCTATTTTCTTAGACATAGTCCCTGCGAACGATCCTGTACTTACCACAGCACTAGCTAAATTCGATCGGGTCCACTGCCCGTTATCGTGTTTTTAGTTAGAGGTATTTACTTGTACTTTATAAATTTAAAACGTTTTTTTTGCAAACCTCAAAGTCAAAAACGCATCAGAGTTTTTGGCGCCGCTGCCTGGGACTATTGACTTAGAATATAGTTAGGTTAGGGTAATTCGACTTTTTCGTGTTTACACGGAAGAGTTAGTCTTAGTCTTTTTAGGATTAGTTTATTTTCTTTTTAGTTAATCTAGTTTAGGTGTTCTTTTTATTTTCATTATTTTAAAAACCCATAAAAATTTGAAAATTTGAAAATTTGAAAAATCCAAAAATATTTTTCTTTTATTTAGTTAGGTTAGTTTTAATTTTTATCTTTTCTTTTTCATCTTTTTCTTTTTATCAATAAATTGGTACGTTTCACGGTTATGTTAGACTTTCAGGTATGTCGAAGTTTAGAGGAGGCGAAGAAGCAATTTCAGGAATTCAGACAGGGAGAAGATGAGGATTTTGTGGACGCCTGGGAAAGCTTGATGACCATAGCTCGAAAGATGGAAGAGAGTCCCCCTCTACGCGACATTCTAAGCCAGTATCGTTTCGTGCTTACCGAACCAGTCAGAGAGGCGTTAAATAAAAATGGTCTTTTTAGAAGCGACGACCCACACGAAGTTTGGGAGTTATTGAAAAGAAAGATAAAAGACAAGGTTGAAAAGGGTCAAGAGCTCGTTTTAAAGGTGAACAAGAAGCAGAAACGAAGTAAAGCGAGCAAAAGCGGAAAATCTGACACTGTTTTGGAGCCACAAGCGCCGCTCACACCCTCGGTGAGCGCCGCTCATCTTCCCGACATCCTCGATCCTGATGATGAACCATTGTACCAACGATTGGAGCGTAGAATTGAAGGATTCAAAAGTTTACCGGATGAAGCATGGGATGAAGCTTGGGATCGTATGAAGAGGATGACATGTAGATTGGAGGAAGAAAAGCAAAAGACATATGATTTCGTTTTATGCTATTACCGTGGCTTGGATGACTTAACTAAATGGGAGTTGCGTTGTGACGGCGGTCACCCCTCTATGTTTAATGGGAGATGTAATGAGGAGGCCTATAACATCATGGATAAGATCTCGCGGGTCAAAGCTAAATGGATGCTTCTCGAAGTGAAGAGCGTTTCCCCGACCATTGATGGAGTACTAGTCGAAAAGGAGCAAGAGCAAGGTGAAACAAGCAAAATCGAGAAATCTGAAACCATTTCGGAGCCTCTAGCGCCGCTAGTCCTTCAGCCCAGAGCCGCTGGTGACCACCAGCGCCGCTGGGAGCCTTCTCCCAGCGCCACTGCAAGCCCCAACAGCAGCCCAGATTCTCGCTATTTATCATTTTTAGCTCATTTTGAAGGTGCCGAGGAAGCCCAAATCGCTAGTAAGTGCAAAATCAATCAAGATGAGGCTATTTCAAGCACCGAGGAGGGGACGATTTTTCAAGGAGTTGAGACGGAACAAGAGCATGTAGCCCCGAGACATGACGATTCGAGCAAGAGGTGTCGCGTTGATCAAGACCTCGACATCATGACCGAGGAAGAATTCTTAAAGGAGTTCCCGGAGACAGACGATTCTTATCCCCGACCAGACGTTGGTGACATAACTATGGAGAAGTTCTTGAAGGAATACATGGAGCCGAGAGATATTTTGAGTAAGCTAGTGCGTCAAGAATCGGAGGCAAATGAAGGACCACATCTGGAACCAAACAAGAGCAAGCTTGTTGATGTGGAGAACGTCTTCTCAATAGTTGATAAAGTGCAGGTCATACAGGAGTGGAACGAAGAAGAAACGGACAAAATCGAAAAGTCAGACGCTGTATCGGAAGAACCAGCGCCGCTGGTGACCTCCACCAGCGCCGCTGGCAGCTCCAGTTCACGCGAAAACTCGTTCTTTGTTCCACCATTGAATGTCGATTGATGATATACCCTATACGGAGCCCTACCTCCGTATGTAAATCTGCTATTACGAAGGCTGCTTAAGGATGTTTCCTGGCAGAAATACGGAGCTCACCTCCGTCAGAACGGAGCTCACCTCCGTCAGAACGGAGCTCCGCCAAATATGGAGGAAATCTCTTATTTCTTCCTCCTAAAGAAAATGGATCTACCCAAATCCCTTCCTAAACTCTAGGGTAAAACCCTAATGACCTAACTTATTCCCCAAGATGAGTTCCCCTTATAAATAGAGGTTCTCATCATTGGATGGAGACATGTTCTCTTCACCCTCAAAACACATAAACTCATTCTCTCCACACCTAAGGTGGTCGGCTTCTCTTCCATGGAGAATCCCCCATCGCCAACACAAATACCTCCGATACAATGGCGTAAAGCGGCTCCATAGCCCTCTGACCGGAAGGGAACCGCCAATAAATCATTCAAAACCCCTCCTTGTTTCCGATCGAAGGTCCATGCGATCCTTGGATCAAACAAATTGGCGCCATCCGTGGGACAATACACTATACGTTCCCATCCATACCACCGAGTTAGATCTACAACCATCAACAATCATAAAATCGTTACTTTTTCAGATCTCGTAAAAACCAAAATTCCATACACCCTGAATCACAAATACATGTAAATAATATTAATTATTTACTCCCTGCACAAACTTTGAGCCCACATAAACACCAAAAATCACCACCACATGATGAACAAAATCAGTTACGTGGCTCAAAAACATATCCCAAAATTATGAGTACCACATATTCACCATCACTTCTGCCGATAAAAAAAACTCACAGCCGCAAAACACCAAAAAGCTACTTCATGAAGTTGATTCAATTCTAAATAAATAAAAAACATCGGTGATGTAGCAGAAGTTTAAGGCACAAGTAAATAATGATAGCTTGGCTTTGTAATATATATACATAGAAAATCAAGAATCTGTGATCGATGTAATAGCTTTTTGAATAAACAAATTGAAAACTATAGCAGACCATCACGTGATGAATCTCAAAATCCTAAAAAAAAATGGAGAGAAGAAGGTACAAGGCGATTAACAACAAGCAAAGCAGAAGTTCAAGAAAATCGACAAATCTTCACCGCCAGCTCCCGCTGTACCGTCAGCCTATGACCAGAAGACACGAAACCGCAAAAGACGGTTGCCACCGTCGAGCAATTACCACCGTAGCTCCCAAGAAAAGCTCAAACGAAATCTCCAACCATGGGAAGATACCTCACGAAGACGCTACTATAATGAACGGGATCCAAGTTCAGATCCATCTCAGAAAAGAAGAAAAAACTATGGAGGTTCAAGATCGGTTTTCGCCAATTTCGATTACTCCCACCATAAACTATGACCAGCCACCACCAACTACCATGGAGCTGAATATTAATCACGATTAAATACCGCAAAGCAAAAAATCCAGGTATAAGATTTACTGAGACAGCCCATGGAACAAGATTCAGATGGTTTTTGGAACCAAAAGAAAAAAAAATGGGGAGAGGAAACCGACGAAGAACCACACAACCAACTACCTATGGAGTGAAGATGGATCGTCAAAAAGTGACGTTTAACATTGCTAAGACATGGGAAAGGTCCTCAAGTCCTGACCTTGGTCAGAGGAAGGACTTAAAAGACTCAAAAACGATATTTTTTTCCGGTGTGTCGTTGCAAGATATGCCTCAACCGCCACAAGCCACTGCCAACCGTAGCCGCTGAACGAGATGAATACGGCCTTATAAGGGCTGGGAAGAGTGCATAAGGCTGTGAAGGGCACCACGAGCACATGAGATCTATTTTCGGAAATAAAAAGCAAAAAAGATGGGGAAAAAACGGTTTTTTGGCCCTACTGACGCACCGTCATCAACCGCCATCATGACACCGAGCACTGGACATAAAAAGATACCCTATGGAGCGGCTAAGAGGCGGAAGAAGTCTACAAGTTCTGATCTTGGCCAAAGAAAAGTTTTAGAAGACCCGAAAACGATTTTTCGGGAAGGATGTCGCAAGCTATATTACAACCGTCACTTGCACCCACTGTACAAGTTAAAAATGACCTCAAAAAAGGGTGGAGAAGACTTAAAACGAACACCCGGATTCAAGAAGAAGAGACCTTGGTTCACTAGAGATCAAGATAAAATTGAAAAGCAAAAACGTTATGTAACACCCTTCGTTTAAAAATACGGGTTTCCAAAAATTTTCGCCTATCGGCGTCAAAATAAAGCGGAAGAAACATTAAAAGTCCAAACCAATTAAAATCTGTTTGGTTTACTTATTCAATGGTGTTACTAATCGCATCATCGAAACAAGTTTAATAGAAACCCGTCGGCTGCACAACACAAAACAACCGACTACATAATAATCCAACTCCATTAAAGACAAACATAAACAAATGTCTATAAAAGTTCAGCATCTATGGGTAGCTAAGGACTTCATCAAGCATCCTACCCATTCCTCACTCATCTTCATCAACAACCTCAGCTACGCTAAACCTGAGGGAGCAACACATTTCAAAAGACAAGTGTTAGCTAACGAATTAGCTAAGTAAGATAACACTCAAGTTATAAAAACAATTGTCCATTTCAAACATTATGGATTTAGATACTTCATTAAAGCACAACACACATCAAACACACATTACTTCATAATAGGATGAACCACCCTAAATGTGCCTATCCTGCTTTACTTCATTACACACATATAACCACATAACTGCTTTCTACATTAACTGCTTTACTACGTTTTAACTGCGTCAATGTGCAACATAAGTTACACCCGACTAGATGACAACCATTCAGTTGAACATCCAACGTCGTTAAGGAATGGCAAGCCAATTCCCCGAGTAATCCGTATGTACAAGACAAATGAGGGCGGGTCAGACCCTCGTATTACTCAACTGCATCTCAATGACCATGTTGCAAGGAGCCACCCAAGCAACCTACGTCAACGCACTTAGCCGGGTTAGGGCAAGTACGGGTTAAGCTTAACACTTTCCTGCATCAAAGTTTTACGAGCTCGAAACTGCATCATTTAGTTTAGGTGACTACATTACCTAAACATTTACTACGTTAACTGCTTTTACGTTTTGGGCCCCTAAACGTGCACGTGTCATTGCAACTTAGCAAGTCTAGTGAACTAGATGAGCAAGCCATACAAACATGCACAACATCAATCAATAAAAACATATACTGCATCTCATAACATCACAGTTACTGCATATCATATCACTACATTATACTACATACATAGCACTACATCCTACGTCATATCATAACATGCACTACAATACATATCATGAGGGACTGCATTTCAGGTCTCAAAGGTCAACTACATAACCCATATTACCTCCCGTGTAACCCATATACCCATAAACAACATAAGTTACCAATTGGGAAGTTATAATTATGAAACCATCGTTTATTGAACCCTCAGCGTGTCAAAAGTAGTGTATCTTACCTCAAGGAAGCGCACGATAATAGGCAACTACGTTACCGTGTAAGGCAAATAGTATCGTCTACCTATATTTAGTAAACGACCATTAGACACGCTAATACTCACGTTATTAAAGTCATATCTCAGACCTCAACACCTACAAACAAGACCCACGACAACGACTACGCATTGGAGGTTCAAAAGTTAAACTCATTTCAAAACTGACACTGTTGCGCCGCAACATACCACGTTGCGCCGCAACTTATCTTTCTGTATTACAGTTGCGCCGCAACACCAGTCCTCAGTTGCGCCGCAACCTACATGTTGCGCCGCAACTTAACTTTCTGGAAACCAGTTGCGCCGCAGCTACATGTTGCGCCGCAACCAGCCCCGATTCTGCACAACTTCGATCGATTACACCCCAAACCAGATCCAAACGACTCCAAATCAAATACATGACTTTCATACATCAAAATCCTTCATTTTCAAACCATTATAATGCAACTAACTCCTTTATTAAACCACACATGATTTGCATCATTAAAACAAACGTTATTTCGACATCAATTGACCCTCCAATGGTCTAGATCTGATTTCTAATGACTCATGTGATCAAAAAGACACAAAATCAAAATCAATATACCTCTATTACCTGAAGATCACAATGAGGATGCAAAATACTCGATCAATCACTCCTAAATCACACGTTTAAAGGATTTTCGGCTTAGAATTTTGATTGGGGATCAAAGAGGTGGCTAGGGCTTGAGAGAAAAGTAATATTTCTGCAAATGATAAACTAATGGCTCCCTCCAAGACCCTAAACCCGTTTTTGACTTTCACACCATGTCAAAATTGGTCCATATGCTTCATAAAGTCATATTTCTTGCCCAAAACACCTCTATGGGCTATATACAACTCATTAAACACTTTGAACACCTCAAAAAGGCATTTAACTAAATCTTAACCACATTACTACATCAATCAATAAGACATTCAAGTCCCACACGCATAACACATTAACTACATATAAGCATAAAATCTATCAAAGACTTAACGGCACATTATGTTGACTTAACGACTCTAGTCAACCGTTAAATAAAAGGATTGGGATGTTACAATTACCTCCCCCTTAAGAGGATTCCGTCCCCGGAATCTCATCAGAAAGGAACAATTCTGGATATTTCTCTTTTATCACCGACTCGGTTTCCCAAGTGAGACTTTCTCCACGGTTGTGCTTCCACTTGATCAACACAAGGTCAATCATCTTCCTGCGTAGCTTCTTTTGCTTCCTTCCAAGTATCGCTATTGGTTCCTCAATCATCCTTTTACTTGGATCAATGCTCACATCTTCGATAGGAATCACACTTGACTCCTCGGCTAAACATTTCCTCAAATAGGATACATGAAATGTGTTGTGAATTCCATCCAATTCTGGAGGTAATTCCAACTGATATGCCACATCTTTAATACGCTTCAGAACTTTAAATGGTCCGATAAATCTTGGACTCAACTTACCTTTCTTTCCAAAACGAATGACTCCTTTCCATGGGGATACTTTCAACATCACCATGTCACCAACTTCAAACTCAACCGGCCTTCTTTTCTTGTCGGCATAAGTTTTCTGTCTTTCTCTTGCCACACGAAGAGCTTCTTTTGCAATATTAACTTTATCCGCTGTGAGCTCTATAATTTCAGGACCTGTAATTTGCTTTTCAACGGGCTCCATCCAACAACTTGGAGTCCTACACCTTCTACCATAAAGCATTTCAAATGGCGGCATTCCAATGCTTGCGTGGTAGCTATTGTTATAAGCAAACTCAATCATCTTCAAATGGTCGTCCCATGCTCCACCATACTCCAATACACAAGCCCTCAACATATCCTCCAATGTTTGTATCGTCCTATCACTTTTCCCATCGGTTTGAGGATGATAGGCGGTGCTCAAATTCACCCTAGTACCTAATGCTTTTTGGAGACCTTTCCAAAAGCTAGATACAAACCTCGTGTCTCGATCCGAAACGATAGATAATGGAACACCATGCATTGAGAAAACTTCCTCTATATACATCTTCGTCATCTTAGTCAATGGCACATCCTGGCGGGTTGCCAAGAAATGAGCACTCTTCGTCAATCTATCCACAATAACCCAAACCATATCATTACCCTTTGGAGTTCTAGGTAACTTGGTCACAAAATCCATAGTTATATGATCCCATTTCCATTTGGTAATCTCTAATTGATGCAACATTTCATATGCATTTTTGTGATCTGCTTTAACCCGTGTGCAAGTCAAACATCTTTCCACAAAATGTGCTACCTCTCCTTTAATATTAGGCCACCAATAGATGGGCTTCAAATCTGCATACATCTTTGTAGCACCGGGATGAACTGAATACCTTAACCTATGAGCTTCTTCAAGTATCAGTTCTCGGTTACCTTCAAGTAATGGCACCCAAATTCGACCCTTATAAGTCCGAAATCCACGGCTATTCGTCTCCATCACTAATCTTTTCTTCTTTCCAATACTTTCTTTGTCGATGTTATCCTTCAATAACGCTTTAACTTGAGCCTCTTTGATACGATCAAGTAATCCCGACTTCGCTTGTACGACCATACTCATCAATCTGCATGAAAAATTCTGCACTTTCCTACTTAATGCATCAGCCACTACATTGGCTTTACCGGGATGGTATTTGATTTCACAATCATAGTCTTTCAACAGTTCCATCCATCTCCTTTGTCTCACATTCATTTCTTTCTGAGTAAAAACATATTGTAAACTCTTATGGTCGGTGTACAAGGTACACTTAGTGCCGTACAAATAGTGTCTCCATAACTTCAAAGCAAACACCACCGCCGCTAACTCTAGATCATGGGTCGGGTAGTTCTTTTCATGTGGCTTCAATTGGCGTGAAGCATAGGCAATAACCTTATCCCTCTGCATAAGAACACAACCCAAACCCGTAATGGAAGCATCACTATAAACAACAAGATCATCCGTACCTTCGGGTAAGGCAAGGATAGGAGCTTCACATAACTTCGTCTTCAACGTTTGGAAAGCCTTCTCTTGAGCTTCTGACCACACAAACTTCACTCCTTTCTTCGTCAATTCGGTCATTGGCTTAGCTATACGAGAGAAATCTTGTATAAACCTTCGATAATAGCCGGCTAAACCAAGAAAACTCTTGATCTCCGTGGGAGTCTTTGGTTGCTCCCACTTAGAAACAGCTTCAATCTTTGAGGGATCAACTTTAATTCCTTCGGAAGAAATGACATATCCAAGAAACTGAACTTCTCTAAGCCAGAACTCACATTTAGAGAACTTTGCATATAACTTCTTTTCTCTAAGGACTTCAAGGACAGCCCTTAAGTGTTCTCGATGCTCGGCTTCAGACTTAGAATAAATCAGAATGTCATCTATGAAAACAATCACAAAATGGTCTAAGAATGGACGACAAACACGATTCATAAGATCCATAAAAGCAGCTGGAGCATTTGTCAAACCAAAAGGCATGACTAAGAATTCATAATGTCCATATCGTGTACGAAAAGCTGTTTTCGCAACATCCTCCTTGTTAACCTTCAATTGGTGATAACCGGACCGCAAATCTATTTTAGAAAAGTATGAAGCACCATGTAGTTGATCAAAAAGATCATCAATACGCGGAAGAGGATACTTATTCTTAACCATTCGTTTATTCAACTCACGGTAGTTTATACACATGCGCATTGAACCATCTTTCTTCTTTACAAATAAAACCGGAGCTCCCCAAGGCGAGGAACTAGGTTGTATAAAACCCTTGTCAAGTAACTCTTGAAGTTGCGCCATCAACTCTTTCATCTCAGTAGGAGCCAAACGATATGGTGCCTTTGCAACTGGAGTAGCACCGGGAACAAGATCAATCTGAAAAGTAACCTCTCGATCGGGAGGAATACCGGGAAGATCATCCGAAAAGACATCAGAAAATTCAGAAACTACATCAACGTTAGAAATAGAAGACTTCTCCTTTCGTGTATCAATCACATAAGCAAGAAAGTGATTCTTATTATGCCGAATGCAATTTAGAGCCTTCATTAAATTAATGATCTTCAAGCCCCCCTTCTTCTTATCTCCATAAACAGAGATGACTACACCATCCGGGGTAGTGAAACGAACTACCTTTTGGGAACATATAATTGTGGCATAATTTTGTGACAACCAATCCATACCTATCACTATATCAAAACCAGCAAGAGTTATAGGTAATAACTGGACCGGAAAAGAGCGACCTTCAATCTCAATGTCACAATCATCATAGCCCACACGTATGTCACTAATAGTACCATTAGCAATCTCTATCTCTACAGAATAATCTAAGGGAGTAGTGACTCTTTCAAGCTTAGGAGCAAACAAGGTAGACACAAAGGACTTATTTGCACCCGAATCAAAAAGAACAGAAGCAGGTTTTGAATTAACAAGGAAAGTACCGCTTACCACTTCATCGTTGTCCTTAGTAGCTTCCACCGTCATTTGAAGTGCTTGAACTCTTGTCTTTTGAGCGGCTGCCTTCTTTCCATCATTCTTCATCAGTGGACAGTCTGCAATGAGGCAACCTATTTCCTGACACTTGTAGCAACGCATCCTATCCCTACAATCAGCTGCAATATGCCCCGATGAACCACACTTATGGCACCTTTTGGTCTTGTCTGAACATTGACCATCATGAGTAGTCTTGCAAGTGGGGCACCACGTTCCACTCTTCTTCTTGTCTTTACCTCCATTCGAGGTAGAACCACCTCTGAACTTCTTATTAGAACCCGAAGACCAATTAGATCTTCTCTTGAATCCCGACTTCTTATCATCGGCTTTCTCCACCACTTTTTCAGTTTTGAAATCATCATCCAACCTCTTAGACTCCTTAATGGCTGCAGACAATGTAGTGTGTTTCCTACAAAGACTACGATAACTAACCGGGAGACCATCACAATATGCCTCAATCTGGTCCACCTCCCTACGGACCATATGTCCTACAAACTTACGTTTCTCCATAAACGAATGGGCATACTCCGTTATAGCACCGGGCTTAGCAATCAAAGCCCTAAACTTCTTCTCAATCAGCCTCAACTCTCGAGTTCCAACATACTCCTCCAAGAACTTTTCCTTAAAAGTACACCAAGGCATCACAGCTAGCACCTCGGGAGCTATGGAAACTGTAGTAGCCCTCCACCAATTACGGGCATTCTTTTTCAACACACGAGTTGCACACAAAACTTTCATGTCATCAGGACAATAACACGAAGCAAAGATCACCTCAATGTCTTCTAACCACTCCATGGGACCCACTGCATTCTGAGTACCATCAAAGTCTTTAGCACCACATTTCTGAATACTCTTATACTTAAAGTTGTTAACACGAGGGGCAACTACGACTCGAGGTTCCACCATATTCTCTACACCATTCACCTCAGAACTACATCCTCAGGAGCAACCAATGACCTTACATTCGATGGCTCAGCACAGTTTGAGCGGTTCGAATAGTTTCCATCGGTATGCTCATTCCGGTGCAAACTAGCATCCCTTTATGCCCTCAATTGTGCTAACTCCTCTTCATTTCTCCTCAAAAGAGCTCAGATATCTCTCAACTCTTCATGTAATTCTGCTTGATTGGGAACCTGTTCAATCACCGGGTTTGCCCTATCAATTTCCGACCTTGTGGGCTGTGCACCCGGAAGTGGCCTTCGCGGAGGCCTTTGGTTAACACCATCCCCAGCCCCATTCCCATTAGGCGGAGCACCACTAGCATTAGTTCCATCCCGTTGACTGTTAGCACGAGTATTTGCCATCTTTCTACAAGGCAATGATGACGGTTAGCAAGAGTTAAAGCGAAATTTCAAAGATTAAGACCATACTTCATCTACACTTCTGCATCATACATAAACATTCATGTCTTAACTTATACTCTCACACACTCCCTAACCCGTCCTAGTGTACTTCATCTCAAAGCTAGGCACACCTACATAATCCTAACTTATCCTTCATCGGTTTAAGTCCAAAATCCTACGGTCACGGTCGAACTTTGGTTCACTTAAACCATTTCTCTGATACCAACTTGTAACACCCTTCGTTTAAAAATACGGGTTTCCAAAAATTTTCGCCTAACGGCGTCAAAATAAAGCGGAAGAAACATTAAAAGTCCAAACCAATTAAAATCTGTTTGGTTTACTTATTCAATGGTGTTACTAATCGCATCATCGAAACAAGTTTAATAGAAACCCGTCGGTTGCCAACACAAAACAACCGACTACATAATAATCCAACTCCATTAAAGACAAACATAAACAAATGTCTATAAAAGTTCAGCATCTATGGGTAGCTAAGGACTTCATCAAGCATCCTACCCATTCCTCACTCATCTTCATCAACAACCTCAGCTATGCTAAACCTGAGGGAGCAACACATTTCAAAAGACAAGTGTTAGATAACGAATTAGCTAAGTAAGATAACACTCAAGTTATAAAACAATGGTCCATTTCAAACATTATGGATTTAGATACTTCATTAAAGCACAACACACATCAAACACACATTACTTCATAATAGGATGAACCACCCTAAATGTGCCTATCCTGCTTTACTTCATTACACACATATAACCACATAACTGCTTTCTACATGAACTGCTTTACTACGTTTTAACTGCGTCAATGTACAACGTAAGTTACACCCGACTAGATGACCACCATTCAGTTGAACATCCAACGTCGTTAAGGAATGGCAAGCCAATTCCCCGAGTAATCCGTATGTACAAGACAAATGAGGGCGGGTCAGACCCCTCGTATTACTCAACTGCATCTCAATGACCATGTTGCAAGGAGCCACCCAAGCAACCTACGTCAACGCACTTAGTCGGGCTAGGGAAAGTACGGGTTAAGCTTAACACTTTCCTGCATCAAAGTTTTACGAGCTCGAAACTGCATCATTTAGTTTAGGTGACTACATTACCTAAACATTTACTACGTTAACTGCTTTTACATTTTGGGACCCTAAACGTGCACGTGTCATGTCAACTTAGCAAGTCTAGTGAACTAGATGAGCAAGCCATACAAACATGCACAACATCAATCAATAACAACATATACTGCATCTCATAACATCACAGTTACTGCATATCATATGACTACATTATACTACATACATAGCACTACATCCTACGTCATATCATAACATGCACTACAATACATATCATGAGGGACTGCATTTCAGCTCTCAAAGGTAAACTACATAACCCATATTACCTCCCGTGTAACCTATATACCCATAAACAACATAAGTTACCAATTGGGAAGTTATAATTATGAAACCATCGTTTGTTGAACCCTTAGCGTGTCAAAAATAGTGTATCTTACCTCAAAGAAGCGCACGACAATAGGCAACTACGTTACCGTGTAAGGCAAATAGTCTCGTCTACCTATATTTAGTAAACGACCATTAGACACGCTAATACTCACGTTATTAAAGTCATATCTCAGACCTCAACACCTACAAACAAGACCCACGACAATGACTACGCATTGGAGGTTCAAAAGTTAAACTCATTTCAAAACTGACACTGTTGCGCCGCAACATACCACGTTGCGCCGCAACTTATCTTTCTGTATTACAGTTGCGCCGCACTACATGTTGCGCCGCAACACCATCAGTTGCGCCGCAACTTAACTTTCTGGAAACCAGTTGCGCCGCAGCTACATGTTGCGCCGCAACCAACCCCGATTCTGCACAACTTCGATCGATTACACCCCCAAACCAGATCCAAACGACTCCAAATCAAAATCAATATACCTCTATTACCTGAAGATCACAATGGGGATGCAAAATACTCGATCAATCACTCCTAAATCACACGTTTGAAGGATTTTCGGCTTAGAATTTTGATAGGGGATCAAAGGGGTGGCTAGGGCTTGAGAGAAAAGTAATATTTCTGCAAATGATGAACTAATGGCTCCCTCCAAGACCCTAAACCCGTTTTTGACTTTCACACCATGTCAAAATTGGTCCCTAAGCTTCATAAAGTCATATTTCTTGCCCAAAACACCTCTATGGGCTATATACAACTCATTAAACACTTTGAACACCTCAAAAAGGCATTTAACTACATCTTAACCACATTACTACATCAATCAATAAGACATTCAAGTCCCACACGCATAACACATTAACTATATATAATCATAAAATCTATCAAAGACTTAACGGCACATTATGTTGACTTAACGACTCTAGTCAACCGTTAAATAAAAGGATTGGGATGTTACACGTTACGAGCAATTTTACAACGACCTTACATGCATAGAATTGGTGCTACTTGATTACAACTTGTTTTCATGTTATGGACGACTTGCTTCGAGCTTACCTTGGAGACCAACCCGCATGAAGCACAATTGTTATAAATACTCGTAACCACGTGATAGTGCGTCAATGATGATTCACGATTTCATGCTGCAACAACCAACTCGATCTATTGACGATATAAGGATGTCTTGCAAAAACAAAAGACGTAGGAAGACGTTGCTAGATTAAAGCTCCACGCATCACCCGAGGAAGGACACTACCAGACACCACACCACCACACTCGCAGTAGACGCAGCTGCGGGTAGCCCAATTGATCATACGAACGAAGCTTTCGATACAAAAACATCTACAAACCATCACGCAAGGAATAAACTGAGAAGAGATCGATCCAGTTTGACGTATGAACGTCCGTTGGAGATATCGCGAAAGGTAGAAATACGAAAGACTATTTTGCGTACATAAAGCCTCCTGAGAACCAAGCTATTTTGCTCAGGAATGTTAACAACATCATATTCATGAGCTAGCTGGTTTTAAAATTAATATCATCAATCCACAATATGCACGTAAGCATCCAAATCAGAAAGGTGGCCATACAATATTCATGGAGCTTCTTTCGTTTTCTATTGGAGCATGGAAGTACATAAACAAAGATTAAAAGGAGCGCACACATACTGAGTTATCATGATGCATGGAGTGGCTTTGCACCACAATTAATTCTATGTTAGAGTTAACATGACCCAATTGATAACTCACACAAGAATTTCTTGATATACCGGGTACGAATTATTTATGATGCACAAAATTGTGGAGAATGGCGTACCAAAGCTACAAGTTGAACCATCCATGATCCATAGACTATTGCCGCTGACATTGAGAAAGTTGGAGAAAATTTTACGTTGATCTCCAAGTTTCGTGGCACAAAGAAAGCGTCTCGTCTTCAGCCGCAAGATAACCACGACGACAAGCAGGCAGCTACATCATGATACAAGCTATAAAGGCCGTATTTATGACATTTGATGCTCCCGAATACACAAATAAAAAAAACAATTGTTACATAACTTGCAACACAAGTCAAAAGGGAAGCATTACATCAATGGACACACGACGGTCCTACTCGACGATGAAGCAAGTACCCGACAGATACAATGGAGACAAAGAAAAATAAACCCCTACAACAACAATGCGCGTAAGGTACAAGCCTCTGACTGAAGATATACATTCAAGATGAATTTACTTGTGTTCGTTCAGGGGGAATATCACAAATATACCCCACAAGCTAATGCACCACCGTGATATTTTTCACCCCATCGCAAACGTGCGAATAGGGAATTATTAAAACTCGCATTGGGATCCCTAAGCCCTAGAGTCCATCGATAGAGAATTTGCTCCCGACGGCATCGCTAGATAATATATCGCGATGATTAAAATAAAAGATCGTTAGAGAAATTGATGTATTCAACCTACCCAAGCTTGCCAGAGATAACGGAAAAAGGAGAGAAAGTGATTTTCTACTATGAAGCAAATGGAAGATACTATCGACATAATAAGAAGAATGGATATTCGATGACGCACATACAATCCTTCGCAAGCACACTACAACATCCAGAAGACCACAATATTTATCTTGATCTCCTACCTCCAGCGAAACATATTATATCTGCAAGAAAGATGTCATCTTCAAAAGCACAGACCGAAGGCAATACGTCTACAAAGACAGTCGTAACACCTAAGGCGGATGACCATATCACACTTACTCTTCGATATTCTGGCATAGCTCTGCGCGTAACGAAGACTATATTATAATCTCCGAAGCTCCCAGAAGACTATATCAAGCAATTGGCGCAACATTTACAAAGCACGCCGAAGGAGGAGCATTCAATCAGCGGATAGCCACAACAACCGCAACCAACGATCACATCAAAAGACGACGGAGCCGAAACCTTCCGACCATAGAGCTGCTTGAAAGGTACAAATCTCTATAAGACCCTACGTGGGCACCAAGCAGATAACTCAGTGCCAGATGCTTACTGAACTCTGCTAACATAAGCGAAGTTGGGTCGCTACCCATCGCAAATATTATCAATAAGTACGTACAATTAGCTAATTAAGTTGGAGTAAGGGGACGCCCATAAAATCCAACGAAACTGTGGATAAATCTTAATTAAGATAAAAGCCCAGTATATATCACAGATAAAGCCTTGGTGACAAAAATTCAATAATCTTGTGCAAATCTGAGCATTGTAGAATAGTCTTGCAAAGGCAAAAGCTAATAGATAGCCTGATCAGCATCTTTAAAAGGCAAACGCCAATAGATAATCCCAATGCAAATCACATAAAAAATTCAAGAAGAAGGTTACTCATCAGAGCTACCAAGGAAGACACAACTCAAGACACGGACCTCCTGAGATACAGATAAGGGAGACATATAACCCACAACAGAATCCGATTTTAAGTAACCGATTATTACGAATGAGCGCCTCTTAAATCTTAGCCGGTCCAAATCGACAGCTCTTAGAAACTTTGTAAAAAGTTTTTAAGAAAAATTCGTAATGGCTATATGCGAAGCTGTCGAGGTGTGAAAAGAAAAAGATAGAGAGCCATTTGAACAAAAATACAAGACCATGCTGAAACTTTCTAGCACGACATTTATTACGAAGCAGCTGCAGAGAGAATAGAGCATGTTAATCGAAGGAATATTTTTAAAACCTTCCTGAAGGCTGAATGACAAAGACTTCAACAGACGAAGACGATTTCGGTTCAGCCCTTACACATCAACACATTGAAGGATCTGAGGGGCCCAAGTTTGTCTTCACATCCTACGCCAACAAAACAAGGCCTTCCAAGCACTAAGAGACTCCCGGAACAACCTACGATGGTCAGATTACACATGACGAAAATAACAAGAAATATGCACAAACAGTTTTATTGTGCATTAATATGATCCGATAAAGATAACGGTGGGAAAAAAAAAAAAAAAAAAAAAAAAAAAAAAAAAAAAAAAAAAAAAAAAAAAAAAAAAAAAAAAAAAAAAAAAAAAAAAAAAAAAAAAAAAAAAAAAAAAAAAAAAAAAAAAAAAAAAAAAAAAAAAAAAAAAAAAAAAAAAAAAAAAAAAAAAAAAAAAAAAAAAAAAAAAAAAAAAAAAAAAAAAAAAAAAAAAAAAAAAAAAAAAAAAAAAAAAAAAAAAAAAAAAAAAAAAAAAAAAAAAAAAAAAAAAAAAAAAAAAAAAAAAAAAAAAAAAAAAAAAAAAAAAAAAAAAAAAAAAAAAAAAAAAAAAAAAAAAAAAAAAAAAAAAAAAAAAAAAAAAAAAAAAAAAAAAAAAAAAAAAAAAAAAAAAAAAAAAAAAAAAAAAAAAAAAAAAAAAAAAAAAAAAAAAAAAAAAAAAAAAAAAAAAAAAAAAAAAAAAAAAAAAAAAAAAAAAAAAAAAAAAAAAAAAAAAAAAAAAAAAAAAAAAAAAAAAAAAAAAAAAAAAAAAAAAAAAAAAAAAAAAAAAAAAAAAAAAAAAAAAAAAAAAAAAAAAAAAAAAAAAAAAAAAAAAAAAAAAAAAAAAAAAAAAAAAAAAAAAAAAAAAAAAAAAAAAAAAAAAAAAAAAAAAAAAAAAAAAAAAAAAAAAAAAAAAAAAAAAAAAAAAAAAAAAAAAAAAAAAAAAAAAAAAAAAAAAAAAAAAAAAAAAAAAAAAAAAAAAAAAAAAAAAAAAAAAAAAAAAAAAAAAAAAAAAAAAAAAAAAAAAAAAAAAAAAAAAAAAAAAAAAAAAAAAAAAAAAAAAAAAAAAAAAAAAAAAAAAAAAAAAAAAAAAAAAAAAAAAAAAAAAAAAAAAAAAAAAAAAAAAAAAAAAAAAAAAAAAAAAAAAAAAAAAAAAAAAAAAAAAAAAAAAAAAAAAAAAAAAAAAAAAAAAAAAAAAAAAAAAAAAAAAAAAAAAAAAAAAAAAAAAAAAAAAAAAAAAAAAAAAAAAAAAAAAAAAAAAAAAAAAAAAAAAAAAAAAAAAAAAAAAAAAAAAAAAAAAAAAAAAAAAAAAAAAAAAAAAAAAAAAAAAAAAAAAAAAAAAAAAAAAAAAAAAAAAAAAAAAAAAAAAAAAAAAAAAAAAAAAAAAAAAAAAAAAAAAAAAAAAAAAAAAAAAAAAAAAAAAAAAAAAAAAAAAAAAAAAAAAAAAAAAAAAAAAAAAAAAAAAAAAAAAAAAAAAAAAAAAAAAAAAAAAAAAAAAAAAAAAAAAAAAAAAAAAAAAAAAAAAAAAAAAAAAAAAAAAAAAAAAAAAAAAAAAAAAAAAAAAAAAAAAAAAAAAAAAAAAAAAAAAAAAAAAAAAAAAAAAAAAAAAAAAAAAAAAAAAAAAAAAAAAAAAAAAAAAAAAAAAAAAAAAAAAAAAAAAAAAAAAAAAAAAAAAAAAAAAAAAAAAAAAAAAAAAAAAAAAAAAAAAAAAAAAAAAAAAAAAAAAAAAAAAAAAAAAAAAAAAAAAAAAAAAAAAAAAAAAAAAAAAAAAAAAAAAAAAAAAAAAAAAAAAAAAAAAAAAAAAAAAAAAAAAAAAAAAAAAAAAAAAAAAAATATATATATATGAGTTGGGCTAATTACAATATTTAGATGGATTCAGATATTGTAAACGATTCGATGTGATTAGGCCCATGTTATGAGGCCATTGTTGTTGTCCATATTTAATATGAAACTTGCATTATTAGGATATGATAAATAAACTAAATACGAATGTAAAAATTATTTGGGAAAAACGTATTTCTATGCCTTAGTATAATATACGATATTAAATATTTAGATTATACTCGAGTGTCGGCAGCCAGCTAATAATGGTACTAATGGGACAAAAACCGACACAACCTTTATGAAAAGGTGAACACCCGTGATTTGTTTTGGTTGTTTATTGATAATGAATTCAATCAATTAACTAGAAATATTGTACGGTTAAAAATAAATACTGATAAAATAATTAGGCATTATAGGTATGTAAATTAAGGGTATATTATACTACTAAATATCCTAAACTAATATCTATACTAAATATCTATCTATCCATCGACATTTAATTCCTTAGCTAACATACAAAGACCTTGATGGCTGTAAATTAGCTATGACACACCAAATACAAGACTTAGGAACCTACCTATCAACCTACCTATTAAGACTTTCATGCCACCTTTATAATACATGCACATATCTAGTTATTATGCTATATATTTCTATCTTTCTCACCTTATTCTCTGCATTCTCAAATACAATCACTCATGCAACAATCATTAAGCCATAAGTAATTTTTAGAAAGAAAATACCAAAACAATTTCAATCCCGTTTTTACATACCACAGCCCAGAAAACATCCGATCCCCGGAGATCAAACCGTTGAATCATCTTGATTCTTTGACAGTAGCTTCCTAACATATATTCCAACGTTTTACACCATTGAATTTGTCTAAAGAGGTCCAGAAGTCGAGTTACAAGGCTAGAACAGAAGGTTGGGAATTTCAGTGATTATTAGCTTTAAGTCACCTTTGATCATTCCTTAAATCATCCTTTTGATTAAGTGCATATATAAGGTAATAATTCTTGATCTCTTATTCATAATTTACAAGTATTTTAAAGGTGTCAAGTTATAGATTATGGCTTGGGTTGGGTTATTCAATTGAAAGAGTTACTAAAGAAAACGATTTTTGCCGATTACTAGTTGTACAATTAACTCTTTATATTTCAATAATCAAGATGAGTATATATATATATATATATATGAGTTGGGCTAATTACAATATTTAGATGGATTCAGATATTGTAAACGATTCGATGTGATTAGGCCCATGTTATGAGGCCATTGTTGTTGTCCATATTTAATATGAAACTTGCATTATTAGGATATGATAAATAAACTAAATACGAATGTAAAAATTATTTGGGAAAAACGTATTTCTATGCCTTAGTATAATATACGATATTAAATATTTAGATTATACTCGAGTGTCGGCAGCCAGCTAATAATGGTACTAATGGGACAAAAACCGACACAACCTTTATGAAAAGGTGAACACCCGTGATTTGTTTTGGTTGTTTATTGATAATGAATTCAATCAATTAACTAGAAATATTGTACGGTTAAAAATAAATACTGATAAAATAATTAGGCATTATAGGTATGTAAATTAAGGGTATATTATACTACTAAATATCCTAAACTAATATCTATACTAAATATCTATCTATCCATCGACATTTAATTCCTTAGCTAACATACAAAGACCTTGATGGCTGTAAATTAGCTATGACACACCAAATACAAGACTTAGGAACCTACCTATCAACCTACCTATTAAGACTTTCATGCCACCTTTATAATACATGCACATATCTAGTTATTATGCTATATATTTCTATCTTTCTCACCTTATTCTCTGCATTCTCAAATACAATCACTCATGCAACAATCATTAAGCCATAAGTAATTTTTAGAAAGAAAATACCAAAACAATTTCAATCCCGTTTTTACATACCACAGCCCAGAAAACATCCGATCCCCGGAGATCAAACCGTTGAATCATCTTGATTCTTTGACAGTAGCTTCCTAACATATATTCCAACGTTTTACACCATTGAATTTGTCTAAAGAGGTCCAGAAGTCGAGTTACAAGGCTAGAACAGAAGGTTGGGAATTTCAGTGATTATTAGCTTTAAGTCACCTTTGATCATTCCTTAAATCATCCTTTTGATTAAGTGCATATATAAGGTAATAATTCTTGATCTCTTATTCATAATTTACAAGTATTTTAAAGGTGTCAAGTTATAGATTATGGCTTGGGTTGGGTTATTCCATTGAAAGAGTTACTAAAGAAAACGATTTTTGCCGATTACTAGTTGTACAATTAACTCTTTATATTTCAATAATCAAGATGAGTATATATATATATATGATGTTAATATTAATTAATTTTGTATAAAGAGAGGTCTGGATTTATGGTTAAATAAGTATTAATGAGTCTTGATAATATGTATAAATAATGATTTTTATAATTAAAGATCAAAAATGAAGTAATAATAACCAAACTGGTTCTGAACAGAATTTGTATTCAGACTTGGAAGGGTTAAACCGAATAGATGAAAAATGATTGAGTTGTTGAGTGAAAAACAAAATATTTAGTGTTATGTGTCTATTTTATTTTGCCACTGGAATTACGTGAAAACACTAAGTAAAACTCAAGTTATGAACTTTTAAAAAAACTGGTCGAAACTGATTTTTATGACTGGAAAATTTAGTATTTTGTAAAAATCATATCTCATTCGTTTTACGTCGAAATCAATTGAATCTTAACTTTTTGGAAAGGTCTATGTGTAAACTAAATTCTATCAGAACAAAGTTTTGTTGTGTTCGACCTCCTTATACCCCAAAAATGTCGATTTACTGAAAGGGTCAGAATCTGGATGAAAACCGATAAACTGAATTTAGGTGACCTTTTGAACAAGTTAAAGATATTGGAAAATTCTGTAAAAATTCATGAATACTCTTAAGATATAGTATTAGATGTTATAAAAAGGTTATGTCTTGAAACACCTTGCATCTACACTAAGAAGCCTCTCAAATAGAGCAAAGATATCTAAAATATATTTGATGATCTTAGGTGGGAATAAGTCTGAACGTTGAATCACGTGTGAACTTATTAGTACGCATACTTGTACTAGTACTTGGATTTGCTCTACTTTCAGGTGAGTTTCGTAAACCCTCCCTACTCAATTGAGATTCGGGCTGAAAAGTGTATTTATATATATGTTTATATATATATATATATAGATAACTGCTTATGTGAATGTTTATGGTAATTGATCTCAGTACCTTGATTTGATTATTGTGTTTGTTGTAATTGTTGATAATGATGTTGTTGATGATGTTGATATTGATGTACGCACCCCATTTTGGAGGGAACCTTGTGCGATATTTGATGATGTGCACACCCCGTTTTGGAGGGAACCTTGTGTGATATATGTTGATAATGATGGGTTGAATTGATATCATTGGTACTTACTTGTAACACCCGTTTCGTAAAAATATGGATTTCCAAAATTTCGCCTAACGGCGTTAAATCATGCGGAAACGATTTAGGAAAATACTCAACTAAGGAAAACAGTTGAGTAAACATTGGTGGTGTTACTAATAGCATCAAATCTGTAATAAAAGAAATCCATAAGATTGCCCAACATAAAGCAATCATAACATAGTCATTACAAAAGTTCCGTAAAGGAAATCAAAAACAGAAGGTCTATGCGAAGCTATTGGGTGAACTAAAGCCAGCTTGATCATCTACCCATCTCTCGCCAAAGCTTCACACGTCATCTCACTGCCTAACCTGAGGGGTGTCAACACATTAAAAGAAACAAGTGTTAGCTATAAAGCTAAGTAAGATAACACCAGGTTTAAGCAAAACATTTCATCCATTAAACACGTCACTTTACAACATTACGTCATTTGATTTAGGCATTTATATCACCACATAACGTATCCATATCACATATAAGCATAGAGTCCACGACCCTAAGTGTGCCTAATCAATTTCATCATTTCATCTCATCTCATTAAGTTGTGACTAGGTCACCGTTAAACTGTAACCGAAGTTACCGTTAAGGAAAGACAATGTCGATCCATGAGTAGCACGTTATGTTCATAACATTAGGTGGGTCATCAGGCCACTCGAACTACTCGCCACATATGACTGGTTGCAAGGAGCCACCCGAACAGCCTTTTAACGTACCCTCCCACATACGGGCACTACGTACTCTCCCACATGCGAGCACGACGTACTCTCCCACATACGAGCACGATTTATACGTACCTATTACCACATCAGGCACGGGTTATGCATAACACTTAACATCTAATTAGCTCGAGCATTTACCACGTTTAGTTTAGGTTTCCACATTAATCCTAAACTAAACCACATCTATCATCTTTTCACGTTAGGGCCCTTAAAACGTGCACGTGTCATGGCAACCTAAAAAGGTCTAGTGTTCTAGATGAACAAGCCACATATACATGCACATATCATCAACATATCATTAACCACCATTCATCATAACATATCATATCGTTTAAACATATCATCACATATCATATCATAAACGTATTTACGGGGAAAACATTATAAGCATAGGCATCGTCATCTTTAATCCCCGAATACCTCCCATATCAACCCAACCACAATATAGGTTATACATTACCGTTTGGAGGTTATAGTTTATGAAACTATTTTTGTTGCACCCTCAGCGTGACAAAAGTAGTGTATCTTACCTGGTAGTAGTGTACGCGAGCAAACAGAGAGCTAATAGTGCTTATAGTAATCCCCGACACCTATCGTACATTAACATATGAAATATAAGTCATTTGGGACCTTAAAACGACTCTCGTATGACCTTAGGACTGACTACGTAAAAGTCCAACATTAAACCTTACGAATTTAGCCTAAAACGAATTTAGAAAACGAATTTGAGCATCAAACGAATTTAGCCTAAAACGAATTTAGAAAACGAATTTGAGCATCAAACGAACTTAGCCTTCGTTTTTAGCTTCGAACGAAGATGATCTTCGTTTTGTCAAACGAAGTTAGATTCCAGAAAACGAATTTAGGCTTTACGAAGATGGCTCAAACGAACTTAAGCCTAACTTCGTCCAGAATTCAAAAACGGCTATGTTCTTCATTTTTCCAGGAATCGATCGACTATGGCTTCTTCCAAAACACGTTTTTTGACATTTTTAAACATCTTTTGATCATCAAGATCGATTATAGACCCGTTAAACCCTATTACGAACATCAATTAACCAAAACATCTTTTAAACTCTAATTATTTGCAAAACCCTTTTTAAAATCAGTTTTGGATCAATATAAAACATCTTTTGATCTGAAATACAAATAACAACCCATTGATTACCTGATTGCTTTGATAGCCAATTGAAAGTAACCCAAATACTCAATCAATTCAACCAAAACTTGATCAATTGCTTTAGAAATCGGTTAAGGAATTGGAGAGGCTGTGCAGGTGTTATTAATTAGGTTAATTACTGGAAAATGATCCTAGATTAGGTTAATCTTAACCTAATCCCGTTTTTAACTTTACTCCTTTGGCAAAACTAGTCCCTGGACTTCATATTGACTTTATTTCACATTAAAACACCTATTGGGGATACATACAACACACTAAAGCACTTTCGCACACTACATAGGCCTTTTACACATCATTAAATCTACTTTATTGTCACTCATTAAAGATAATTAAATCTCACGTATAGGGCACATAAACATATAAACACATATTTCCACACAAACGTATCACAGACTTATAATTTGACCTAACGACGTTAGTCAACATGAACGATTAAGTTTTGGGATGTTACATTGTTGGCATATTTGTTTAATTATTGTATTTGAAGAAATGATTGTTGTGTGAACATATGCCTAACACCAAGAGCTTACAGTAAGTATTGTTATTGCTCTATGATATTGTACAAGTACTTGATATATTATCATAATTGATGTTGTTATTTGACACCTACGAACTCACCAACCTTGTGTTGACACTTGCTAGTACACTTTTCAGGTAATCAGGGTAATTTCAGAAATCAGGAATAATTGATGCTAGAGATAAGGCGACTTAGTATTCATGTGGTCTCTGACCCATATGCCCCCTTGTTTGGGGATGAACTTATGAAATTATGTAAAATATTGTTGTGTGATTTGCATGTAAACCTTATGAAGTTACCTTGGTTTGAACTATTGTATGTTTGATATGTTTGACAATAAACCATTTAGTGTTGCTCTATGTAATTTCCATGCTCATATGTGCTATTTCTCGACATCCCATGATTCCGCCATTGTTGGGGTATTACATCTATTTGATCCCAGCGAGTTACAAATAAAATAGCTTTATAACCGGCTTAGACCCACTATAAGGGAAATAAGTTTGGAAATAGCTATAAAAAGGATACATAGATTCTGAAGTGACCTAGGAAGCTCCGGGAGAAGTACGGTAGAAGGAACCTCGGAGTATCACGAGTTTAAAGACGCAAACAGACGTTGACAAACATCAACTCCGATGGATATGAAAGTCTCACCTGAAGATCATCATGCCGACAGAAGTTTCTAGCAGTCCAACCATGAGGAAAAAGACGGATATTTTCTTGGAGTCTAATACGACAGCCTCTTGCCAGTCTCTTCTATTAGACTGGGGGGCTTGATGATATACCCTATACGGAGCCCTACCTCCGTATGTAAATCTGCTATTACGAAGGCTGCTTAAGGATGTTTCCTAGCAGAAATACGGAGCTCACCACCGTCAGAACGGAGCTCCGCCAAATATGGAGGAAATCTCTTATTTCTTCCTCCTAAAGAAAAGGGATCTACCTAAATCCCTTCCTAAACTCTAGGGTAAAACCCTAATGACCTAACTTATTCCCCAAGATGAGTTCCCCGTATAAATAGAGGTTCTCATCATTGGATGGAGACATGTTCTCTTCACCCTAAAACACATAAACTCATTCTCTCCACACCTAAGGTGGTCGGCTTCTCTTCCATGGAGAATCCCCCATCGCCAACACAAATACCTCCGATACAATGGCGTAAAGTGGCTCCATAGCCCTCTGACTGGAAGGGAACCGCCAATAAATCATTCAGAACCCCTCCTTGTTTCCGATCGAAGGTCCGTGCGATCCTTGGATCAAACATCGATTACACCCGAGAGTGTTACAAACGCAAAATCAATCTACTTGAGGCTGAATCGAGCAAAGGAGTTGCCGGAAATGATGCAAAAGGTGAAGAAACTCCGACCAAGAACGAGGCATTTGCCATTCCTTCGCCTCATCATGGGACGACAATGACGCGTGCTACCCAAACACACATAGGATATCCAAAAGTTGCAGATCGGGTCACACATCATGTCGAATGTGAGGATTTCTCACCTTTCAAACGTAGACCACCCAACACTTTAAGTGTGGGGGAGTCTATCAGCCCGCCGACTCGAAACAAAGTGAATACTATATTCATTCATACAGGTAAGTCTTCTAAACTTTTTCTTGATTTTACATTTATACCTGAAAATAATTGGCAGGTCCCAGAGATTGAAAGCTTAAAAGTCAAGAAGAAGATCGAAGTTTCGGAACCTGACCCAGACAGAAGCAGCGCCGCTCCCACTTCTAGGGAGCGCAGCTCGTGGCTCCTGAACAGCAACCAGCGCCGCTTAGCACTGCACCAGCGCCGCTCAGCTGCTTCACCAGCGCCGCTCAGATGTCCAGTGGTCGTTCGAACTTCATTTTTAACCTTGTTAACACATCCCTAAGCCCTCTAAATCACCCAACACTTATCAAGAGCCGCTCAAACCACTGTCAGCACATCCAAATCACCGAAAAAACCAAAAAAATCAGAAAAACCCAAATTAAAAAAAATATCAGAAAAATAAAAAATAACAAAAAGAAAAGGAGATGGAGGAACTTCAATGGATAGCCATCAAAGGAGTTAACTCGAGCTTTACAGAGGATCTTTCACAGTCAACCGAGCATTTTCCATCTCCAACTACTTAAACCCGGGAAGTTTCGTAACTCTTATCTTTTTATTTCTCTTTTCATTTTTATTTCCTTCTTTTTAGGACTTGTGCCTAATTGTAAATTGAGTCTTTGTTTTATTTATAATCATTTGTGATATGTTTTGTATGAGTATTATTTTGAGAATCACAAATGCAAGCTTAAATGGATTCAAGAAAACAAACAACTTGTTTGCAATCGTGTTTTTCTTTCTTTTGTTTATTTAGTACTAGTTTGTTATTTTCAGTTTTGATATTTTGATTTAGATGTGTAGACAACAGGTTGATCATGAGCTTGGTAGATCATTGCACGTGGTGAAGAAGAGAACATCAAGGAACAAGGTTACACGAGCTCAAAGAGGTGTAGTGACGGTTTGGAGAAGAATCGGGTCGAGAAACAACAATCAAGACGGAGGAAAAATGGTTCACATAGAGTATTCGACGATGTCTTGGTATTTTGGCCATAACTTTTTCATCTGAAGTCCGTTTTTGACGAATGACCAAGCCACGGAACCGGGAAAGAGAGAGCTACAACTTTGATTTTGAGCAGATTTCGTCATTCAGGACCCACCAGCGCCGCTCAGCTGCTTCACCAGCGCCGCTCAGATGTCCAGTGGTCGTTCGAACTTCATTTTTAACCTTGTTAACACATCCCTAAGCCCTCTAAATCACCCAACACTTATCAAGAGCCGCTCAAACCACTGTCAGCACATCCAAATCACCGAAAAAACCAAAAAAATCAGAAAAACCCAAATTAAAAAAAATATCAGAAAAATAAAAAATAACAAAAAGAAAAGGAGATGGAGGAACTTCAATGGATCGCCATCAAAGGAGTTGACTCGAGCTTTACAGAGGATCTTTCACAGTCAACCGAGCATTTTCCATCTCCAACTGCTTAAACCCGGGAAGTTTCGTAACTCTTATCTTTTTATTTTGTTTTTCCTATTTCCCTTTTGATTTTAATGCCTAGTACAACGAGGACATTGTACAATTTAAGTGTGGGGGGATGGAATAGGAAAAACCCGGTGTTTAATGTTGTTAAAACTTAAAGTTTTCTACTACTCATTTCATGCAAATTTTTAAATTTTTATTGTGTCTAAAAACAATTTTGAGAAATAAGCTTTGCAAGTAGACAAAAGATGACGATAAGTAAGCGATATTAGCTTTGGTAGGATGAACGGTTAGTTAGAACTTTTAGTTTAACTATAGATTTGTGGCTGTTCATTTTTCCAAATGGATTAGAGCTTAGACTGAAACTGTATGCGATTAAGTTACCATAGCACACTTAACCGGTCCTTAATATGCCTAGCAATTGGAACTATCTAGTCATTAGTATAGGTATATTAATTGGACTGTAATGATTTAAGTGCTTGTGTAAGAACTATTTTAGGTGTATGGTTTATCCTTAATTCTTACACTATTGATTGCTAACTAGTTGCATGCTAAGTAAGTGTATGAGTCATCTGGGGTCTCTGATTATGTCTATGCATGAATAAATGTAGAAAATCTTAAGAAAGACAATCGGTAGATTAAATAAAAGAGTTCAATGAGATATTAAACGAGTAAAATTATACACATCAAGTTATGTCGCTTTGCGCGTGGGGAACCACCGACCTGTCACTGCTGTCTTGATGTAAGGTATAAACTCTAACCATTAGTTGAGTTATGTCGCTCTGCGAGTAGGGAACCACCGACCTGTCACTGTTGTTTCAACTATTAAAGATGATAATATTATACAACTGCTTTAGTATCTAGCTAGGAGGCATGACTGTAGTGTGAGAGTATATCTAAGTAGTGAAGCACAAGTACAACTAATAATAAGATATAAATGCCTTGCTAGTAGCTAGTAGATCTAATTGCTATACAAACTTTAATTAAGTGCTTAACTAGTCTGCATTAAGAAGTAAGATTGAGTTGTAAGACATGTGGAATTATAAAACGGTTTTAGAGGTATTAACACAAATAAAAGATTAGCTTTAAGTTTTGATTGATTGATTATCTTTACCTCTAGCTATAGCTTACTGATTTTGTCTTAAAGCTTTCTCAAACCATTTTGCATGAACTAGTCTTTCAATGTTTTAAAAAGTAGAAAAACTTATACACTTAAGTTGTTCGCTCATCAATGTTTTATTTTTCTTGGACTATTTGCTTGAGGGCAAGCAAAGACTTAAGTGTGGGGGTATATGATGAGCGTTCATTTTGTGATTATTTCCCCTATCCTTAAGCCACATTTTAATGCCTAAGTGAGTTTATATATGTGAACTTTCGGTACTTAATGAGATTTACTATTAACACAGGTTCACAGATAATGCCGCATTTTGGACTCGACTAGATGGTGCACGTGACCTGCGGTCAAGAAAGTCAAAGAACAATTGTGGAATTGGAAATGAAAAAGTGGTGGTGGTCTCGTGCGTGTGTCCAGCCGAAATGAAGAAAAACGCCTTGGTTCATTAATATTTGTGAGCCCAGCAGCCCAAGAAGGAAAGAAACAAGAAATGGGCTTCAGCCCTTTATCTCGTGGACCAACCCAGAAGAAAGGAACAAATCAAGTGGGGCAGCCCACTTAGGCCTGGTGATGTGTAAGCCCAAAGAAAGAAAAAGGCCGAAACCCTTTTGGTGTTGTAAAGTCGGCTACGGCGAGAAGCAGAACAACAATTAAAAAAAAGGGGTAATTGGATGGAAACCCCCTGATCCCATGTACCATTTGGTACCCACTAATCCCCCAGCCAGGCTAGTATCCAGGTGATTTTCAACCACTTAATAATCCCTGATTATCTCAAGTTTGTCTTTGGCAAGACTCGAACCCAGGATCCCCTGGAAAGTGGCGGCTGGTGGCCACTGGGCTATTACCCAGTGGTTACAGAACAACAATTATATATATAGTTTACGAAGCTTCTCTCATTAATTAGCTTACATTAATTAACAAGTAGGTCAAATAATAAAAGGGGTTTTGGTGTTGGTTCGTGAGGAGCGGCCGAAGGAAGAAAAAGGAGAAGAGCTGCGTGACTTCGACATCATCATCATCACCATTATTAGTTTGATCTTTCTTTTACTTTTATTATTATTGTTAGCATACTTATTTGCAAGACTATTTGTTTGACAATTATTTTTATGGATTTATTTATATTAATAATTGTTAGGTTTAATTATTTTGCCATGAGTAGCTAGATAGTTTTGCGTCTATTTGGATAATGTGATCATGCCATGATATTTTATTTGATTGTTGAACCGTTTCTATGCTAATCGTAGATCCATGGTTATTGAGTCAGACAAATGTTATTAGTTTTCATATACAAAACTGGTTTGTTGATTTGTTTGGGAGGATGTGATTCGGTCTCCTTAAAGTCGTTAATCTGTTTTGCGAAACATTAATTGGTCTATAATTAATGTGATCTTCTGACTTATAACTTAGCGGGGGATGGTTAATTAATAATTTAACTCAACTGAACATGTGTTTTATTAAATTGTTTTAGTTGATCCGGCGAACGGAAACCGGATCCGGGTGACTAGGATAATTAGCGTCTAGAGAATTTAATTAGGACCTAGACTTACATAAAAGATTAAGTCATAGTTACAAAACTCAGGTTTTAATGCATAACAGTGAATCTAACGAGAATCTGTCTATGGGGTAGTGTGAGTCTAACGACAGCTCTACAAAATAGTTTGATGAATCTAACGAGAATCCAAACTTGAGAAGAGTTATTCGACAATCTAAACTGTTTTCTAAATGATCATGGCATGTGAACTGTTCCAAGTAGATGCAATCTTTTAATTATTATTGTCTTTCATTTTAGGTTATTAATGTGCTTTCTCGCTAGACCAAGCGGTTGGAAACTTTGCTAGATTAATTATTAATTGCTTTTCTTATTTTAGTCTTATTTAAATCGTGACAAACCCCCAAATCCTAGAATTACACCTAGCTACTTTCTTAGACATAGTCCCTGCAAACGATCATGTACTTACCACAACACTAGCTACATTCGATCGGGTCCACTGCCCGTTAGTGTGTTTTTAGTTAGAGGTATTTACTTGTACTTTATAAATTTAAAACGTCTTTTTGTAAACCTCAAAGTCAAAAACGCATCAGAGCCCAAATACTCTTTTCTCGCCGACTCAAATGCTGCAGACGCTTTTCCCTTACTAGCATGCTTAGAGTCAAACCTACCAACTTTCTTCGTCCCACTAGACTCCCCGACATCCTTTCTCTTGGTTGACGACCTACTCAACACGCCATCATCACCCACATTTACTCGAGCTTCATGTGCTTCGTTGTTTCCTTGAAGACTTGTAGTGACTTGGGCAACAATAGTAGGTATGGCATTTGCGACCGCTTGGGCGATCACGGTTGCCAAATCTGGCTCATCGCTATGGTTAGTCATACTCCTTTCTTGGTCCCACCATTTTCTATCAAGCAAGGAACACGTTGATGATATACCCTATACGGAGCTTTACCTCCGTACTCGAAAAAGATACCTTCGAACGGGTAAAGATGCTTATACGGAGCACCGCCTCCGTAGGCAGAAATAATCCCAGAGCATTCGAGTTAAATTACTTAGCTCCGGAGGAACATACATATTAAATCTCCTATAAGGGAAACATACATTAAAGTCCGGATACTTCGGACTCGGTTTAATATAGCATCGTAATCTTCCTAAAAGATAGAAGATATTCTCAAAAGAGGAAGAGATTTACCCTAATTCTCTTACCCTCCTCTCCAAGTTTCTACCCTCTATATAAAGAGAAGGATACACATCCATACTCGATATACATAACACAATACCAACCCTTCCGTTCGGTAACCAACCTTAAACATCAATTAGGCGTAAAGCGGCCGCAACCCTATTACCGGTAGGGAATCGCCTACAAACCACCTCCAAAACCCACACACCCCTTCGGTTGTGCCATAGTGCGATTATTTGATCAAATAAATTGGCGCCATCCGTGGGACAGGTCCGAAGACAAAACAGCACGCACTCTTCCTCTGAACCCACCCGCGATCAAAATAATTAGCTACCATGGCCGAAAGAGATATTAGTCATCCGTCGGATTCCCGTAATATGGACGAACGTCAAGCGTCCTCGAAAGGACTGAACCTTCAGAAGCACTTTCTCGACGCGTTTGTGTCAAATTTTAAATTACCAACCATCATGGCCGATGACAGAAACGCAACAGCAAGAGACGAACCAGATTCACAAGGTCAGGACTTGGGTTGGCCTACACTCATTCCACAAGGCCAAGGCCCACACAGACCTGAACCTGCGGGACTACATCAACGACGTCAGAAGTCCGGATCCACTCCTGCGAATCAAGAAAGGTCGCATGACTCCAGGGATACCTCCCCGGCAGACGGGTTGCAGAAAAGGGTCCCGACGATAGCAAACAACCCAGAAAACCCTAGCAGAGCATTGACGATAGCAGACCAGGGGATATACAAAGCACACACAAGGGTCGGTCGTAACATGCTAAGACCAACGCCCCTAGGCCAAGACCGAGGTAGGACCGTGCTAGGGTGGCAAAGTCAAGACCAAGAAGGACCCGTGACGATCCCCCTAGGCCAGGACCGAGGTAGGTCCGTGCTACGGTTGCAAGGTCAAGACCGAGACAAACCCGTGTTGGCATCACAATGTCAACACCGAGATAAACCCATGATAAGGTCACCAGGACGAGACCAAGGAAGACTCACATTACTATTACAAGGCCCAGATGAATCCATCCCTACAGCACCTCGCAGCCAAAACAAGCGTGGGTCGGACTATTCCCCTCCTGATTCAAGAAGAGCGCAACCACACAAGGCTATTCCCCAGACGAACGAGCCACAAATAAAGACATCAAGGATAATATACCAGCCTGGAGGTACAAACCGGGGACCAACATTAATAGACAAAGAAATTACTGACGAATATGTGCAAGCAAACTATGATGTGTTATGCGCAATTATCAAGCGTCTAAGAGAGACAGGTCAAGTATATGAGCCGATGCCAATAGAAAAACACATTTCCGATGAACACCTTAGGGGGGAGGTAGACGAAGGGTGGAGAAAGAGCCTACTCACCGGACCGTCACACAATCCCCCAAGTGCACGGAGCGACCCCGGGGAGATTCATAATCCCCAAACGGGGGCCCCCGAGGACATATCTGAACAAAGAAATCAGATCCAAGGACAAGCCCAGACGAAAAACAGGACCAAGAGAAACAGGTAGAGATAATGACCAGGGATCTCCCTCACCCGAGTGGAAACCCATGGACATGTCGCATCTAAGGAACACAAACAGTCAATTTACTAGTAACATACAAAACCACCCAATACCAGTAAGTATGAAATACCCCTAGAAGCTAGGGTATTATGATGGAAAAGGAGATCCAGACGACTTTTTGAACAAATTTATCGGAGTAGCAATGATCCAAAGATGGGACATGCCAACCACCTGCCAGGCATTTTCCTGCTCCCTGGTAAACGATGCAAGGGAATGGATCGACAGCCTACCGGCAGACTCAATAGATAGTTTCGAAGCTCTGAAAACTAAGTTCAGATCACAATTCAATGCACAAAGGAAACATCGGAAAACACATGTATCGGTGCACAACATAAAACGACAAAGTGGAGAGACACTTAGAGATTTTGTTGCAAGATACACAAATGAAACCCAGGAGATAAGCGGATTGCCGGAAAGCCAGAGGATATCAGGACTCATTCATGGGCTACGAGCAGTCGAGCTAGTCGAACACCTCACGACAAACTTGCCAGAAACGTATGACGAATTGACAACTAAGGCTCACATTTGGCTCGACGTCAAAGAAACGACTGGAACGGAGTACGCTCTAGGAAAACGAAAAAGAGATCCGACAGATAGCGGAACCGAGGGCCCCACAGAAAACCCCAGGTGGGGAAGCAAAGCCAAAGAAGGCAGGAGAATAATACTGCTGAAATTAACAAAATCACCAAAGGATATTCTCGCAACAGAGCGGGTAGCACAAACCTTCCCAGCCCCACCCAGACTAACAACCCGAAAAAGGGATCGAGGAAAATATTGCGCATTCCACAAAGATTATGGACACGACACGGACCTGTGTCGAAATCTTCAGAAAGCCATAGAAGAAGCAATAACTGCTGGAAAATTGCAGCACCTCGAAAGGAAGGTAGAAGAAGAAGCAATAAAAGCGGGAACAAAAGATAACACAACAGCCGACTCTCCGCAGGAACAAGTCCCCATCAGAGGAAGAGGACCGCTAAATAAAGAACGGAGCCACCACGACACAAAATTAGCAAATGAGGTCAGGAAAAGACCAGAATTGATGGAAGTACTGACTTGGCCCGCAGGAGGGGAGCTACAGACGAAAGAAAAGGATGAATCCCCAAGAATTACAACGGCGAAGGAAACGAGATTGCACCAGTAGATGGGAGGATTGATACAATTATACCCAGGTGACAGCTCACTCCGTAACAAGAAAGAAAGCCCGTTCCCCCTACAACTGTAAGGGGAAACAAGGCTGAAAGAATAATTTTGCAGAAACGAAAAAGACTCTGGATAAATACGGAGCAACAGATGAAAGCTAGCAGTTAGGAACTTTACTATGTAATGTCCTCCTGCCAATTATTTTCACGAAAATAAAGCTTTCAAAGATCGATCGAAAACAAAAACGCGCGTAATAACAAAAATATATAACAAAAGACTTTATGAAAAGCTAAGGGGACGCCCGATAACGCTTCCATAAAGCAATAAAAACAACGTCATAAGGCGACTGCCATAAGACAACCACGTCATAAGGCGACTGCCATAAGACAACCACGTCATAAGGCGACTGCCATAAGACAACCACGTCATAAGGCGACTGCCATAAGACAACCACGTCATAAGGCGACTGCCATAAGACAACCACGTCATAAGGCGACTGCCATAAGACAACCACGTCATAAGGCGACTGCCATAAGACAACCACGTCATAAGGCGACTGCCATAAGACAACCACGTCATAAGGCGACTGCCATAAGACAACCACGTCATAAGGCGACTGCCATAAGACAACCACGTCATAAGGCGACTGCCATAAGACAACCACGTCATAAGGCGACTGCCATAAGACAACCACGTCATAAGGCGACTGCCATAAGACAACCACGTCATAAGGCGACTGCCATAAGACAACCACGTCATAAGGCGACTGCCATAAGACAACCACGTCATAAGGCGACTGCCATAAGACAACCACGTCATAAGGCGACTGCCATAAGACAACCACGTCATAAGGCGACTGCCATAAGACAACCACGTCATAAGGCGACTGCCATAAGACAACCACGTCATAAGGCGACTGCCATAAGACAACCACGTCATAAGGCGACTGCCATAAGACAACCACGTCATAAGGCGACTGCCATAAGACAACCACGTCATAAGGCGACTGCCATAAGACAACCACGTCATAAGGCGACTGCCATAAGACAACCACGTCATAAGGCGACTGCCATAAGACAACCACGTCATAAGGCGACTGCCATAAGACAACCACGTCATAAGGCGACTGCCATAAGACAACCACGTCATAAGGCGACTGCCATAAGACAACCACGTCATAAGGCGACTGCCATAAGACAACCACGTCATAAGGCGACTGCCATAAGACAACCACGTCATAAGGCGACTGCCATAAGACAACCACGTCATAAGGCGACTGCCATAAGACAACCACGTCATAAGGCGACTGCCATAAGACAACCACGTCATAAGGCGACTGCCATAAGACAACCACGTCATAAGGCGACTGCCATAAGACAACCACGTCATAAGGCGACTGCCATAAGACAACCACGTCATAAGGCGACTGCCATAAGACAACCACGTCATAAGGCGACTGCCATAAGACAACCACGTCATAAGGCGACTGCCATAAGACAACCACGTCATAAGGCGACTGCCATAAGACAACCACGTCATAAGGCGACTGCCATAAGACAACCACGTCATAAGGCGACTGCCATAAGACAACCACGTCATAAGGCGACTGCCATAAGACAACCACGTCATAAGGCGACTGCCATAAGACAACCACGTCATAAGGCGACTGCCATAAGACAACCACGTCATAAGGCGACTGCCATAAGACAACCACGTCATAAGGCGACTGCCATAAGACAACCACGTCATAAGGCGACTGCCATAAGACAACCACGTCATAAGGCGACTGCCATAAGACAACCACGTCATAAGGCGACTGCCATAAGACAACCACGTCATAAGGCGACTGCCATAAGACAACCACGTCATAAGGCGACTGCCATAAGACAACCACGTCATAAGGCGACTGCCATAAGACAACCACGTCATAAGGCGACTGCCATAAGACAACCACGTCATAAGGCGACTGCCATAAGACAACCACGTCATAAGGCGACTGCCATAAGACAACCACGTCATAAGGCGACTGCCATAAGACAACCACGTCATAAGGCGACTGCCATAAGACAACCACGTCATAAGGCGACTGCCATAAGACAACCACGTCATAAGGCGACTGCCATAAGACAACCACGTCATAAGGCGACTGCCATAAGACAACCACGTCATAAGGCGACTGCCATAAGACAACCACGTCATAAGGCGACTGCCATAAGACAACCACGTCATAAGGCGACTGCCATAAGACAACCACGTCATAAGGCGACTGCCATAAGACAACCACGTCATAAGGCGACTGCCATAAGACAACCACGTCATAAGGCGACTGCCATAAGACAACCACGTCATAAGGCGACTGCCATAAGACAACCACGTCATAAGGCGACTGCCATAAGACAACCACGTCATAAGGCGACTGCCATAAGACAACCACGTCATAAGGCGACTGCCATAAGACAACCACGTCATAAGGCGACTGCCATAAGACAACCACGTCATAAGGCGACTGCCATAAGACAACCACGTCATAAGGCGACTGCCATAAGACAACCACGTCATAAGGCGACTGCCATAAGACAACCACGTCATAAGGCGACTGCCATAAGACAACCACGTCATAAGGCGACTGCCATAAGACAACCACGTCATAAGGCGACTGCCATAAGACAACCACGTCATAAGGCGACTGCCATAAGACAACCACGTCATAAGGCGACTGCCATAAGACAACCACGTCATAAGGCGACTGCCATAAGACAACCACGTCATAAGGCGACTGCCATAAGACAACCACGTCATAAGGCGACTGCCATAAGACAACCACGTCATAAGGCGACTGCCATAAGACAACCACGTCATAAGGCGACTGCCATAAGACAACCACGTCATAAGGCGACTGCCATAAGACAACCACGTCATAAGGCGACTGCCATAAGACAACCACGTCATAAGGCGACTGCCATAAGACAACCACGTCATAAGGCGACTGCCATAAGACAACCACGTCATAAGGCGACTGCCATAAGACAACCACGTCATAAGGACAACTTCTCTGCTTTGAGTTTATTAATCTGCTCAGATGTAGGACCACCATCCTCTGAAAATTCGCGCAACCTCGAATCTAACACATTCCCAATTATGGAAGCACAGAAAGAAGACTGATTAAACAATTTGGAAAGCCTCGACAAATCCATACCCATCAAATCTGAAACCCACCCAGAAGGAGCAACAGATCCAATGCTATGATGAAAAGACCGACCATCCGGAGCCTGCAAGAGAGGGTTAAACCCTGCAAAAAATAATAATAAATAACAAAACATAAATAAATAAGAGGACCAAACATCCAAAGCAAACACATACCAAGAGAATCCTCCAAATCCTCAGATCGTTTTGCTCTCTTCCTGGAAGAAGGCACACCAGGCCCCCTCGCGGAAGTTTTCTTTCTGCTTCTGAGGCGGCCAGCAACGGTGCCCTGTTTATCAACAGATTGATCACAATTATCCCCACTGGTAGGGCAATCAGACACTTTAATAACAGGACGAACAACCGGGTCATTTTCATGAAGAATGGTCTCGTCCGCTTGACAAATCGCTTGCAACCCAGCATCATCAGCGGTTTGTACATCAGAACCTCCGGCAGGGAGCTCCGAACCTGAGAACGAAACAGAAGGTGTAGCTTTCACAACAAGCTGGCGAGGAATGATTACCTATTAATCATCTGTTTAAACGCCATTACTGCAAAAAAGAGAATAACAATGAACAAAACAGAAGAGAGAAGAACAACAGGTGACGATCAAAACCATGAAATGAAGAGGAAGAGAAACAGAGGAGTCAACGACAACAGCAAGATATTATGGGAACGCTTCACGGAAAAAGCTAGCAACATCAACAATAGGATGGGAGCTGACTAGATACAAATCCAGAAATATCACTCAAAGTCATCGCAACCCCCATTTCAAAAAAAAAAAAAAGAGAGAGCGGGGCAGACGACAAATAAAGACTACAAGATCCAAAAATGGAATCACTGAAAAACTAAAATAGGGTTGAGTAAATAACAGAGAAACCTGGATCTAAAGACCTTCATCGGTCAAAGACAATACTAGGGTTTCAAGTTGAAAAACTCAAATACATCCCTAATCACACTACGATATGGAAAGAAGATCAAAAGAAGAAATCAAGTTAGAAGCACATACTTATTCAAAAGAACGACGCCGAAAGGAAGAAGGAAATATGGGAGAATTGCTGAGGAAGATATCGCCTCTGGGAAAGGTAACAATTTTATATTTTGAACACAGTGTTAAAAAAAAAAAATAAGGAGTATTTATAGCTAAAGTTGTTAGACAAATACCAACCGTCCAAGTAAAATTTAGAGATAAACTCAAAAGTTAGCTTTGACTTAACACACGTTTTTTCTGGAAGATCTCCGAAAGATTAATTTGGGAGGCGACCATCGTTTCTAAAGTCTAACAGGATAGCCTACAGATAGCCTCTCCAATTAGACTGGGGGGCTTGATGATATACCCTATACGGAGCTTTACCTCCGTACTCGAAAAAGATACCTTCGAACAGGTAAAGATGCTTATACGGAGCACCGCCTCCGTAGGCAGAAATAATCCCGGAGCATTCGAGTTAAATTACTTAGCTCCGGAGGAACATACGTATTAAATCTCCTATAAGGGAAACATACATTAAAGTCCAGATACTTCGGACTCGGTTTAATATAGCATCGTAATCTTCCTAAAAGATAGAAGATATTCTCAAAAGAGGAAGAGATTTACCCTAATTCTCTTACCCTCCTCTCCAAGTTTCTACCCTCTATATAAAGAGGAGGATACACATCCATACTCGATATACATAACACAATATCGACCCTTCCGTTCGGTAATCAACCTTAAACATCAATTAGGCGTAAAGCGGCCGCAGCCCTATTACTGGTAGGGAATCGCCTACAAACCACCTCCAAAACCCACACACCCCTTCGGTTGTGCCATAGTGCGATTATTTGATCAAACACACGTTGACCCAAAAGTTAGCCTCAAAATGCTCACATGTTAGTCACACAAGTAGTTAATGCTCTCATATCACATATCGTCAATATTTCATATCATTACACTAAGGTAAACATACCAACGTTATCTATTATTTTCTCATGCTAAATTCATAATAATTGTCCATTATCATAACCAATACTCATGTTCAACACATTTCACAACATAAACACACAAGAAAACAAGCAGTTTAAAGTATAATCCGAATCCGATATGCTCTCTAGTTATTGATCGGGTTTGTATACAGGTGATACCATCGGCTTTTCCCTCCACCCGATCAACTCCCATTAAACATTTCGGTTTCCAATTATACCCTAAACCAAGCATGTGCAATCCGTGATGCCATTAACTTGCATATACCATGGGTGAACATAAAACAGTTGATCAGGCTGTTTTAGGGTTGCCACAATGTTATACTACGTTAATGCCATAACTTCATTTTGCCGTAATTCATCCAACTATAATCCAACACAACAACAATCCAATTCATCTCATCGACAATCAACAAAACACATCATTCACATTGTACTCGTTACCAACAACACATTGTCCAATCATACTCACATTGTCACATAAGTGGTCTTGTCTACGAACTCCCAACGTACACTTTCAGGGTTTCACATAATTCACGTTGCACACAAAATTCTTAACCATGCATGCTATATGAAGAGTTTTTACTTAAGTCGTAGTCTAGGTCAACCGCCTAATTCTCTACGACCACGCATGGGCCACCATTCTGTAACACCCCAAGCTAGGCCCGGGATATTACTGAATTAAAAGGATTTGGTGAACCCAAACCAACATTTAAGGTGCAAGATGCAAAATAAACATGAAGTCATCAACGGTTCAAAACAAAACAATACAACTAAATCCAAATAGTTCTAAGCATAAACCTAAGAGGGTAAACGGATCACGGATCCATGAACGTCCCAGTCCAAGCCCTAGCAGGAACAACAAGTAGCCATGAAGTCTCCAATTTCACTCGAATACCTAAAAAGTGCACTAAACAAAGTCAACGCTCGGTTGGTGAGTTCGTAGTAATGGAACACAAGGAACCATCGCCGATAATCACAAGATATTCAAGTAAAGGTAAGAAATCACTTACAAGTTGCCTTTAAGTAAACACACGTCAAACAAGTTAGGTTGCTTAAAGCATAGCTTTGTCACACATAAATCAATCCAAAGATTTCACGAAATAATGCGAATGCAATGCAAATGCGTATAATGAGTGTGCACAAGTGATGTAAATATCAAGATGTGAACCATAAGCGTGTCACAATACCACCAATGCAACGATACTCACGATGTCGTCGACCCGACCAACATGGCATCTCAAAATCATCAAGTATATACGTCTATATACCGGGGGTCTGCGTGTGTCCCGTACAAATATCAAGTATATACGTCATATACCTGTGTATGCGTGTGTCCCGCACAAATCATCAAGTGTAACAATGCGTAAATGTTCATTTCAATCACAAATCCAACATCCATCAAGTCAACCAAATCACAATGCACATACACTTCATACGACTTTACATTTAAGGAATCATAGATGCTTATATATAGGGTCACCCGCAGCCTTCCCACCACATCTATAACTCTTTAAAGGCATCATCGTCTTCCATGTATGTACAACTATGTGAGTCCCTGAAATACGAGATGGTTAACCAGGAAAGTGTAAAATACAATAAGTCTAATAATCACTAGATTGGACTAGTATTACTTAAATATAAATGCAAGTATATAAATAAAGTAATACAAGACTTAAAGCAATAAACAAGTAAAGTGGAACATTATGTATTTTTCAATGGTGTATTTTATTTATGATGTTAAATAAAATACAAGGTTGTGTGGAATCAAGATAATACAAATAAGTATGTATCCTAACAACCTATGAATTACAAATGATCTATATTTGTCAAATAACTCTTTTAGATCGAGATACTTAAAGTTGTGAAGTATCCCAGTTTAAGATCGAGAGTATTTAGACAAATTCACTTTAATGCAAAATGTATGCTTAAAAAAGTATTTTTCTCAAGGAAATGACTTTGTATTTATAGGCAACAAAATTCACCAGTGAATTTTGTGCCGTACAAATATGGTTGCATGCATTTAATGATCCGACAAGAACATTAAATGCATTGGATAAGGAATAAGGATAAAGTCACATCAAATGACTTCGTATCCTTTTATCCAACCACCTTTACACACGTATACTTTGGTAAAGAACAAGTGGAATGTTCTTTGAAAAGTGTGTAAAGGCAAAAGTCAATCCTCGATATCAGTGTTCAGACTTGTAAGGTCTAGAACACTGACAATCCTCTAGTGTGCAGATCTGGTAAGACTTCCAGTAGACTCCGCCATTTGTAAGTCTTCTTTATTCTGACTTCAGTCTTTGACTTCAGTGAGAATGTCTTCAGTAGAGTTGATCTGGACTGGGGTGAAGTCCAGTGAGCTAATCTGGAGAATACTCCAGATTTCCTATACAAGTATTTGCTCACTGATCTTCCATTATTTCTGGACAAATCTTCAGAGGGACTCCAGATTCCAAGTCTGGAGTAGGTCCAGTAGAACACGTTTCTGGACAGATCTTCAGTGAGGCTCCAGTAGTCGAGTCTGTAGCGAGTCCAGTAAATCTGGACCTAACAAATTCCCCCTATTTGTTTAGAAATAATGCAAGTGTTTTCAAGCTTGAATCTATACAATTTTGTATGCTTGAAAAAAACACAAGTTTGATTTGTCTAAAAAATCTAAGTTACTGGAAAACACTTTATAGATCATGAGTGTTTTCAGTTTTATCATTTAAGTTCTAACTTAGACTAAATCTGATCATTTACTTATATGAATCAAAAATTGCAACTATTATTACATACATCAACTGATAAATAGTTTACAATTTTCACAAAACAATAATTTACAACAAGTAAATGATAAGAGTCAGGCCCTTCTTTTTGATGTCTGGCCTGGAGCATCTTCAGTAGCCTTTCTCTTTGGTGATGGAGAAGATGGTATTGATTCTGGCGATTTCATGCCCATAGCAACTTCCATCTGATGCTTTCTTCTCCATACCTTTTCAACTCTTTTTAGAAATGCTTTAACATCAGTCGACACATCTGTCTTCCCCCTGAACGTTAAAGCGATTTCTTTCAGTTCACTCCATCCAAATGCTTGGACTGAAGTACTTTTCCTTTCATCAGTAAAGTTACCCTCCCTGGTCAACTTTACTTCAAACTTAGACATACCTTCATGATTATCAGCCAGTTTGATTTCAGCACCAGTGATCCTTCTAGCATCAGCCCTGAAATTTAACATCTCATTGTACTTTTCTTTCAACTTGGCTTGCTGGATCAATGCTTCAGTTTCCTTGGACACTCTCTTTTGCTCTACAGCAGATTGGAGTTCTTGACGATTGATTTTTCGAGAAGTATCCAGCGGAATGAATTTGCTTACATCAGCATCTTTGATCGATTTGATTTGCTTGGCAGTCAGTTTTGGTAAGCCTGTAAGTTTCTTCCTGTACTCTATCTCCAGAGCACCAGCATTCTTTCTGATCTTTTTCTGGAGGCTTACCAGTTCCTCCTTCCTTTGTTTGATGAGTTCTGGTACACTCACGCCATAAATTATAGAATCATAAACCTGTTCTTCTTCGGCGTAGAATGAGCGTACATGAACATCATTCAATGCATTCAAACATTGATGAACTCTGGGGTCATCCTTCATCTTTTTATATACATCAACATTTATGCCTAACCTTCCAGCATTGTAAGAGTCCAGAGTCCCCATTGATGCCATCTCCCTTTGATAGGCCAGCAGTTTATCTTTTTGGTTTCTTTTGAAGATTTCAATCATAATGCATTCTTGTTCTAACCTCTTGGAGGTTTCATCATCAGCATCTTCAGTTTGCTCTTCTTCACCAGATACCATTTGTTGTTTTCCCTTAACTGACTTCAGAGTTGTTGGTATATCTGGGAAGGACTCAAACTGGGGCTCACTGGCTTCAGTACCAGTAGCTTCTTCAGTTAGCCCGGCTTCAGTGCCATATGCTCTTTCTTCAGTTAGCCTGGCTTCAGTGCCATATGCTCTTTGTGCTAAGTGCTTCAGTGTCACTTGTCTTTGGTCACCAGATGACTTTTCCCCCTTGGAATGATCACCAGTTCTTGACTTGAGATCATTCCATAATTGTTCAAGCATATGTCTGTCTAGTGTACCAAAGGTTCTTCCTACCACTGGAGTTGTATCAGACACAACTTTCTGAAGTGCCTGCACTTCCTGTTGAACATTTGCAACTACTTTAGGCAAGTGTTTTGGCAACTTTTCATCCAGTAACTTCTCCACTTGTGGTAACACCCCATCTTGAATGGTACGAAGAACAGTCTCAGAAATCTCTTCAGATAACTCTTTCAGTATACTGATTCTGAACTTCTTTGTACATTCATCACTTATTGCACTGACCACTGCATCTTGATCAAGTCTGGACCTGCTCTCCAGAGAACTAACCCTTGTAACCAACTTTTGAACTTCTTCTTTCAGACCTGCCAGTTCACCAGTGACTGCAGTCTGAACAGAATTAACCAACCTTGTCTCTAAACCCTGGACTGCCACTTTGAAATTTTCAGTATTGTTGTTTGTGGCCAGTACCAGTTCATCAAGCTTCTCATAAACCAGCTTCTCATTCCAGCAAAGACATTCATCTTAGATGCAAGGTTATTTGATAATAAGGATTTGAAGTTTGAAATAACCTGAGATGAAGTCTGGAGTGATCTCTCCAGGTCCGCCACCTTACTTAAAAGGCCTTGGACCTCGGCAAAAGATGAAGTGGAGAGACCACTGGAAGGTTCAAGGTTTGAAGGCAATCTGGTCATAAGAGGAACTTGTGCCCAGTCCTCTTCAGTTGCAGCTTCAGATGTTGCAACTGGTGACTCCGGTGCACGAGGTGGAGGTTGAGATTGTGAAGGTTGAGTGGTTGCTGGAGTGAAGTATTGTGTATCTCTAGGAATTGAAGGTGGTGGTGGTGGCATGTTTGATTCTGGTGGAGGGCATTTCTGGTGGAGGTGGTGGCATTTCTGGTGGAGGTGGTGGCATTTCTGGTGGAGGTGGTGGCATTTCTGGTGGAGGTGGTGGCATTTCTGGTGGAGGTGGTGGCATTTCTGGTGGAGGTGGTGGCATTTCTGGTGGAGGTGGTGGCATTTCTGGTAGACTTTCTTCTTCTTGTACATCTTCACCCAAGAAATTCAAGTTTGCATCAAAGCCTTCAGACATTGGGGAATCTACATCATCCCATTCTGGAGCCATCCCAACTGTCTGTTCACCAGACTGTTCACCAGTCTCTATATTAACCTGTTCACCAGCCTCTACATTCAAGTCTAATTGAGCCTCTTGCTCACCAGACACCTGTTCATCAGTCTGAACATCTTGTTCAACTTGCTCAATAACCTGCTCAACAATCTGGGCAACATTTTCAATTTGTTCATCAGTTACCTGCCCAACAACCTCTTGTACATTCTCTTGTTCAAAAATTGGAGACCCATCCAAATTCATAAAATCCCCAGGATGTCTTTCAGGATTTACCTGAAGTCCAGCTCTCATCAGACGCCTGTTAGTTCTAGGTCGTCTGGAAGGTTCAACAACTTTTGTACCTTGACCTTCAAGAGCAATTTGTCTAATGGGCTGTACAGCTTCAATGATCTGTACAACCTGATCACCAGATGGTCCTTCAACAGCTTGACCTCTATCTGGAGCCATTTCAGCTTCTTCCCTTTGAAAGGAAAGCATGGACTGAGGAATATCTACCTCGTCCAGTGGAGATCTGAGGTTGACCAGATCCCTCATATACTCACTCACAGAAAAGTGAGTAGTATCAAAATCATACTGGTCTCCATAAGCATTTTTAAACATTAGTGAAAGGAAACGAATATAAGGAACAAACGGTTTTCTTCCTTTCACTCTGAGACGCTCTACCAGATCATCAAAAAGAATCTGAGCGAAGTCCACTCTAAGCCCAAACCATAAGCAGTAGGCAATCTGGAGATGGGTTTGATTTATCTGGTCTAACCCTCCAGAACTGCCTCCTAGACATTCAACAATATGGGTGAAGAAATATCTCCATGAGTCTGACAGTTTGCTCATGTAGATAGTTCCTTTCCTGGATAGCTGGCCATGCTCATCCATGATATCCGTGTGCCCCATCAGTCTGCATACTTCCCTTGTATTTATACCAGAGGGAAGCTCGATTGGCAACTCAATCTGATCGAAATAGTTTAATTGTAAAACAGACCTGAGTAGACTAGCAGTGAAACCAAGGGATCTGGTACCTCCCTTGAGAGTATAATTTATAGATAAAGTTTCATCATCATATGTTGCAGTGTACCAGAATTCACACAAGTAATCGTGGTACATCCTTCCTGGATTTAGTGTCAACGCACCATATAATGGGCAAGAGAGAAAAAAAGTGTTTAATCTCCCAATAATCGATTGGGCATCATGAACACTGGACAGAGAAAGTCTGGCCATCCAGTTGTTCATATTTATTCTTATGGCATTTGCCTCAAGAGAGATATGAGGTGCCCTGTCAACATTTTCAGAAGGATTATTTTCAGTGGCAAGCAGATTTTTAGGCGATCTTGACTGTCTAGGTGCCATTTATAACGAATAGATGAAGATGAAATTGAATATATATAGGTTATGATGAAGATTTGATGAAGGAATGAATGAAAATGGAGTAAATAAGAGAGATAAATATGATTAGAAATTGAATGAAGAAGTAAATGAAGGAATTTGAGAGATTTGGGAGTAAATATGTTCGAAGTAAATGCAATTGAAATTGAAAGTGGGTATTTATAGGAGAGAGAATGTGGAACTCAAACGGTTTATTTGAAATTATCAAATATAATTTTGATCGAAGTTCTGAGATCCGCATTAATTACATCACATCACACATAAATGTATGACGGTTTACAGCCCACAAACATTAACAAGTTGCTCTTTTTCACTTCCCAAGGTAAAAATACCATCATTACGTTGAAAAAATTTTCATGCCACATAGGATTAAAATATCTTCAAAAGGATTTGCTTGCGTGGCACACACAATGACCAAGTATGTAGAAAATATTATGACATATTTCAGTGCATCTGGAGGTTGACTGGACACTCCAGTATCACTGGTGGATTAGTCCAGTGAACATGTACTGATGGTACACTGAAGGGACACTCCAGTAAAGTACCAGTGAAACCATTTTTGAAAGACTGGTAACCTCAAACGTGCACGTCAACTAATACAGACAAATGAGAGGGACACATTTACAAGGAGACATTAGTCACCTCAAACACGCACTTCAACCTGTCCAGTTACCAGTGAGAGGGACACATTTACAAAGCACCAGTAAAATTTTCTGAAGAGTTTGTCCAGTGAGAAAATAAATTAATAAATTCCCCCTGAACTTAAAACATTTTTAAGAACAAAAATATCTTTCAAGTCTTTCCCTTTGGAATGTTGATCCAAAAATAAATTTATGAATCTTTAAATCAAAGATCCTTAGTAGTACACAATGGCGTTCAATACCAAGGTTCCAGATTTAAGGGTTTAACATTCCCAACTCACCAACAAGATATTCAAAAGTTTTGACATCCAGTGGTTTAGTAAAAATGTCAGCGAGTTGTTTGTCAGTGGGAATAAAATAGAGTTCAATGTTGTTTTTCATAATATGATCACGAATGAAGTGATACCTGAGATCAATGTGCTTCGTTCTAGAGTGCATGACTGGATTGTTTGAGATAGCAATGGCACTGGTATTATCACAAAAGATTGGGGTCTTTGAATATTTAATACCATAATCAAGCAACTGGTTCTTCATCCAGAGTATCTGAGCACAACAAATGGCTGTAGACACGTATTCAGCTTCAGCAGTGGACAATGAAACTGAAGTTTGCTTTTTACTGGTCCAGCTGACCAGTTTGCCACCAAGGAAATGACATCCACCAGTAGTGGATTTCCTGTCTATCTTACAACCTGCATGATCTGAATCTGAATAACCCATTAGATCCATGCCTGAGCCTTTGGGGTACCAAAGACCTAGACTGGGGACACCTTTAAGGTACTTCAGTATGCGCTTTACAACAAGCATATGAGATTCCTTTGGATTAGACTGATATCTGGCACATAAACATGTTGAAAACATAATATCTGGTCTACTGGCAGTTAAATACATCAGTGAACCAACCATGCCTCTATAGACAGTGGTGTTCACTGGTTTACCATCTGGATCGGAGTCCAGTGTCAGTGGTGCAGAAATTGGAGTTGGTTTAGATGGTGAAGAGTTCATATCATATTTCTTTAAAAGATCTCTAACATATTTCTCCTAATTAATAAAAATGCCATCTTTGTTTTGTTTAATCTGGAGTCCAAGAAAATATGTTAATTCACCCATCAAACTCATCTCATATTCAGTTGACATTATTTTTGAAAATTTCTTGCACATGTTTTCATCAGTAGACCCAAAAATAATATCATCAACATAAATTTGTACCATTAACAGATTACCTTTATCATGAAGAATAAATAAGGTATTGTCAATTGCACCTCTTTTGAAACCATTTTTCAACAAATGTTTAGTCAGAGTGTCATACCAGGCACGTGGGGCTTGTCTGAGGCCATATAGCGCTTTGTCCATACGATATACCCAATGTGGATGCTTTTCATCAACGAAACCTGGTGGTTGTCTGACATAAACTTCTTCTTCAAGCTTTCCATTCAAGAAAGCACTCTTTACATCCATCTGGTAGACCTTGAACTGATGATAAGCAGCGAATGCTAAGAATATTCTGATCGCTTCAAGTCTAGCCACTGGAGCAAACGATTCATCAAAATCGACATCTGACTGGCAGTAGCCTTGTGCTACCAGTATGGCCTTGTTTCTGATTACGTGGCCATCTTCATCTACTTTGTTTCTGAAGACCCATCTTGTTCAAATTGGTTCTTTCTTTCCAACTGGGAAAGGAACCAGATACCAGACCTTGTTCCTTTCAAACTGGTAAAGCTCTTCTTGCATAGCAGTCACCCAGCTTGGATCTTCCATAGCCTCGTCAATCTTCTTTGGTTCCATCGAAGATAGAAAACTAACGTATAAGCATTGATTACTGGAGGCTCTTCTGGTCTGAACTCCTCTACTGGAGTCACCTATGATCTGATCAATAGGATGAGCTTTTGTCCATCTGGAGTACTGACTAGGATTGTTACTGACAACAATATCAGTGCAAGAATTTAGTTGAGTCTCCTCTGGAGTTGCTTCTAGAGGAGGATCTTGCCAGACTACTTCAGTATCTTTATCTGAGTCATTTAAATCACGATTTGCATCATGAAATTCTTCATTTGAAGGCATTTCCTGGAGTACTGGTTCAGTTTGGAATTCTTCATAAGAAGACATTTCTGGTACATTCTCAACTGACACTGATACTGGGGGAGTAGTACGAACATCTGATCTAATATTAATTTCAGAGGGTAGTATGAAAATAGTAGATGGATAGAATGAAGTACTACTGGAGAGTTTCTTTTTCTGAACAGGTTCCAGATCAGGATGACTGGAAACTGTGTCTTTTGAATCTTCTTTATTGTCGTTTATAGGATCAGATTTACAAAAGACAATTGGAGTTACTGGGGAGTGTCAAGGGCTGGCTTCTTGTTGATTGCAGCATTTGATTCATCAAATGTGACATGAATTGACTCATGGACCTTCTCCAGTCTCTTGTTGTAGACTCTGAAGGCCTTACGAATGGCTGAATAGCCTAAGAAATACCCTTCATCAGCTTTGGCATCAAATTTGTCTAACTGACTGGAGTCGTTCAGGATGTAAACTGGACATCCAAAAACGTAAAAATAACCAATATTTGGTTTTCTATTTCTTAAGACTTCATAGGCTGTCTTTTTGTGTCTTTTGATGTACACTGATCGATTCTGGGTGTGGCAAGCAGTTGCAATTGCTTTCCGCCCAAAAACTGGTAGACAGACCAGATTCAGCAAGCATACTCCTGGCAGCTTCTATCAGCGTTCGATTCTTCCTTTCCACAACTCCATTTTGTTCTGGAGAGCGGGCTGATGAGAAATTCTGGAGATGCCAGTGTCAGTACAGAATGACTCCAGAGTTGCATTCTGGAATTCTGTTCCATTGTCACTTCTTAACTGGCACACCTTTCGACTGAACTTGAGCTCAATTTGCTTGATAAGACTGATGATTTCAGCAGCAGCTTCACTTTTAGACCTCAGAAAGATCACCCAATAACATCTGGAAAATTCATCTACGATCACCAGGGTGTATCTTTTA
>CM067169.1:126580500-126687554 GCA_034093135.1 Erigeron breviscapus | reverse complement strand
GTCGACTAACTTGTTTCAAAACGGGATGTGTCCTTACTCCGGTATGTGTTCTGATTTTTCTATGTTGCTTACCCCTATTTACTTTTGTTTGACCGAATATGGACATTGAGGGCATTGTCCATCTTAAGTGTGGGGGGAGGGGGTAGCAAATAGGTTTAAGCTACCGGGTTTATCTCTTTTGTTGTTTTGCCATTGAGATTTTAGCCGTTCTTGTGAATGTGTCCCTCTCGTAGGCTTTTGGGTTTTATCCAAGAGTAAGGGTTCTATCTTGAATTCTGAACTATGATGTGCATGTTTGAGAATTGGTTGTTTCAATTTGGCGGGATGATAGAAGTTGATATGTTTTTAAAATTTGAGTTGAGTTTGTCCTTGTGGTAAATTGCTTTTGTCACTTAATTCATGATAACTTTCTAAGCAATTTTTACTACAAAATTTTCCTTTGGCAAAAATTTTAATCGGCGAAATGTGTTCTGAACGGTTATGGGGCTTATCCTTGTGGATTGATAACATTACTTGCATACTCAAATTTCCCAAACACCTAAAAGTTGTGAGATTCATTGTTCATATATAGTTGTGCTAGGTGTTTACGGTTTTGGTTTGATTGCCTTGTAATTTGTCCCTCTCTTAGGCTCTTGGATTTATTCAGGAGTAAGGGTTCCATTTCGAACTCTGCACTAAGATGTGCGAATTTGAGGTTAATTTATTCCATTTCCGGGTTCTTTTCTTTGATTTGAGTGTGCCGGTGGTGTGTTGAGCTAGAACTTGGCCTTGTGATCGTGACGAGACCGCAGTGAGATCACTTTTGTGATAAAAGTACATCGGATGACGAATTGGCATATAGGTTTGACCCATACTTTTCTTTCTTTATTTTCACTTTTCCTTTTGTATATTCATACCCTTACTATACTTATACTCACTTACATATACATCCTTCCTTTCTTTGTAAACCTTTCTTTTACATCCTTTTAACTTAGCCTTTTCCATTGTATATATCCACTCATTTATGTAAACTTTACCTAATTATACCTTACTATACCGATAGTCTAATCCGGGGGGCCATTGATTGTCATTGGTTTGTTGATGTGGTTTAGGAGAGATTCAGTGGATTGTCAGTTGGAATATTCTTAGTACTTGAGAATACGTCAATTGGTCAAGTTATTGAGGATTATTTTGGATTGTTCAAAGGAAGTAAGTGTTGTAGACATGTTCATCATTGTAAGAGGGTGCCTACTAGTAGAGTAAAGTTGATTTCAAAAAAAAAAAAAAAAAAACAAGAGAAAAAAAGAACTTGGGCTACTAGTGGGTACTTCTCATTTTTATATGTCTAAAGTTTTGTTGTATCATTAAGAATGGAAGACTTGGTTGATCTTAAGTTGTTTGAAGTTGATACACCACATTGGTGTCGAGTTTGCTTGGTATTTTTGAGGTGTCTTAGCAAGATAACATCTTATGGGTTGATGGTTTGTTGGCAATTAATGGTACGGGTTTTGATTAGACTATTTTGTACATCTTTCATACATACCCTATACTTTTGATTGTTTCCTTTCATTTCTAACCTACACTCCCTCACTCATTGTAAATGTCCAATATATATACCTTGTCAACGTGTTTTGTAACGGTTGGTGGTACCACGTTTTAATTCACAAAGGCACAATTGGTAATTTGTCGATCAGCAAACTAATTGTTGGTAAGGTTGTCTAGGCATTGGTGGTACCGGCTTGGGTAATTAAACTAGCAATTTAGGTGTTTGGGTGATTTGTAAGCGGTTGGTGGTACCACGCGAGCATTTTATCCTTTCACGATTAACGTGTCAACTCTCATTGAATTTGGTCTTAATTGAATGCAATCATGTTTGAAGTCTAGCGAAGTCAAGGTGGATGATCTTTACTATTATTGTTTGAAGCTTTACCTTTACTTTTACGCGTTTTTGTCTTCAAAGTTATTTTACTTTAATTGCCAAAGAGAGATTTGAAGCAACACCCTATTTTCCAAACTACTTTATTAGACAATTGATTCAGACCAATCCCCGTGAACGAACCTGGACTTACTTTTTAACTATATTGCATACGATCGGGTCCATTGCCCGATAGTGTGTAGTAGTGAGTTTCGAGGTGGTTCTAGTTTTAATTTTTAAACTCGATTTGGCACATCAAGTTTTTGGCGCCGCTGCCGGGGATTGTGTGCCGTTTTAGTTGTTAATTTAGTAGTTTGATCCTTCCTCACGCGTGAGGAAGTTATTTGCTTTAATAGTTTAGTTTTTCTTTGCTTGTCTTATCACAGGTGCAGTTGACGTGTTTGGTTAGTTGTGTTTCGCAGGTCTACTTCCTAGTTGATGAACTTGCGGTCTTCGGGTTTACCTCTAAATAGTCCAGTTGAAGAATCATTTCAGTTGAAGTCGAAGACAACAAATGGAAGATAGAGAATGGCAATGGCAGCGAAGCCCAGTTGGCATTCTAGTCAGTTACAAACTGGAGACCATCAGTGGAAAGCCCTTACAAAGCTTTACACTTATTACGAGGAATTGACTTGTATGCTTTATGTACCTTTACCCGGATAATAAGCCTTGTCTTATTATTTAAGTAATAAAAGGTACATAAAGGTGGTTGATTAAAGTTGCTTTATCATGCGACTTTACACTGCTTTTTAAGGAATTAAATGTTATTCCTTAAATGCTCTCAACCACATTTGTACGGCTAAAGTTAACATCCCAATGTTAACTTTTCCTATAAATACAAGTCATTGCACAACCAAGAATATTACTTCTTCGAATACTCTTCGATAGAATTCACACTTTGCAAACCTGCAATATTCTTGGTGAACTTGTGCAATATTCTCTCAATCGCTAAAAGGAACATTTCACAACTTTAAGTGTTTCGATTGTCTTGAGAAATTCCGAGTGTAGATCAATTGTATTTCATAGGTTGTTAGGATATTTACATTCTTTGTATTATCTTGGTTCCGCAACAACCTTGTAATTTGTTTAACATCAATAAATAAATTACACATTGAAAATTACATATTGTCTCATCAAGTTACTTTACAAGTTATTTGTATTATTGCATTGTTCTTTACTTATTGTCATTTACATAAGTAATCTATCTAGAACTTGGTATATACACACTGCAACTGGTCGTCTCCAGTTCAGTGCATATATTGCAAAGTAACTCCACCATCGACATAGAGATGTCTTCAGTAGTACCATCTATTGAGTTGGGACTTACAATAAGATAAGGCTTATTATCCGAGTAAAGGTACATAAAGCATATAAGTCAATTCCTCGTAATCAGTGTAAAGCTTTGTAAGAGCTTTCCACTGATGGTCTCCAGTTTGTAACTGACTAGAATGTCAACTGGGTTTTGCTGCCATTGCCATTCTCTATCTTCCATTTGTTGTCTTCGACTTCAACTGGAATGATTCTTCAACTTGGTCAGTTCTCAACTGGAGGAAGTCTTCAGTTGCGTTGACTGTACGGTGCAACTGGACTTCAATATATTTCTCGACAAATCATCTAGGTCTCCAGTTCACTCTGGTCAGTTTCACTGGGTCTCCAGATGCAACTGGAGACTGGCCAGTTTACCAGGTGAACTGGTCCTAACAGTATCCTTAGAAACTGCCGCCCACATTCTTAATCTTGTTCCAACAAAGAAGGTTGCCAAAACACCTCACAAAATGTGGACAGGGAAAGTTCCCTCGTTAGCACATATTAAGGTTTGGGGTTGTGAAGTTTTCGTTAGACGAGAAACTCATGACAAGCTTGAACCTCGTAGTGAGCGATGTGTTTTCATCGGCTATCCACGGAAGTCATTTGGATATCTGTTCTACAGACCTAGTGAGAACGTGGTCTTTGTAGCACGGAGAGGAGTCTTTCGCGAGAGAGAGCTCATATGCAAAGAGGACAGTGGGAGCACCATTGACCTTGAAGAAATTCAAGAGTCAGCCGATGAAGGAACCTCTGAAACCACTAGGGTTCAACCAGAGGAAGAGATTCCAGTTGAACCCATTGACACTTCATTACCTCTTAGACGTTCTAGTAGAGTTATCAAGCCAACTGTTTGATCAAATAATCGCACTATGGCACAACCGAAGGGGTATGTGGATTGAGAAGGTGATTTGTAGGCGATTCCCTACTGGTAATAGGGCTACGACCGCTTTACGCCTAATTGGTACTTTGGTTTTTTACCGAGCTTATGAGTCGGTGTATTTGGTTGTGAATGAAGGGTATGAGAAGATGATCTTATGCCGTATGGCATCTCCTCTTTATATAGAGGGTAGGAAACTTGGAGAGGAGGATAAGAGAGTTAGGGTAAATCTTTTCCTCTTTTATGATATCTTCTATCTTTTAAGAAGATTCACGATAATCTTTTCATGAGCCGTATCCGAGGTATTCGGGATTTAAGTATATTGTTTTATTTGGATAATTACGGAAAGGATCTATGTATATCCGATCTTCTTAATATGTTTCTTCGGAGCTAGGTATTATTACCTTGGGAGCTCCGGAATGATTTTGGTAAACGGAGGTTATGCTCCGTTCTGGATATATAAATAAGTAGTTTTTACCTGTACGAAGGTGTCTTCGTATCTGCTTCGGGTACGGAGATAAAGCTCCGTATAGGGTATATCATCAAGCCCCCCAGTCTAACTGGAGAGGCTGTCTGCAGAGTGTCCGGTTAGACTTCAAAAATGTGCTCCGTTGCTCCGTGTTGCAACTTGCCCGTCTTATCAGACTATTAATATTTAATCGGCATTAATTCCACTTGTTCAGAGAGTTAATTACAGCTTATCCCTTAGAGTAACAACTTGTTGGCACAAAACCCAAGGTAACTTTTCACTGGTTGGTACCCGTGATTATTACCTCCATATAAATACCAACTTATTGCCAAAAAGGGCTTTTGCCTCCCTCTATTTTTATTTCGAAAAATCTTCTTCCGCTGCTCCATCGTCGATCTTCACCAGGTACACTCGTCGTCTTCCTTCTTCTTTTATTCCATATTTTTTAGTAATGACGAAGAGAGGAATCATGAGTATCTTCAATGTATTGAATCGTTCTGATTATCAGAACTTTGTGACTACCTATTTTGCGCGAAACCCTGACTTAATCCGTTTTCCGGAAAGAGGGAAATCTATCCTTGATCCCTTGCTGGTTTTGTTGGTTTATATGTGAAGGCCTTTACCCTTGGTAATCTTAGGGTTCCTCTTTCTCCATTCTTCCTGGCCATCTTAGATTATTACCAATGCCATATTTCCACTGTTCACCCTACCGGTATAGCAAAGATTATTGCTTTCCAGGTGCTTTGTAGTGCTAATCGTATAGAGCCTTCCGTAGAGTTGTTTAATTCCTTTTATAAGCTAAAAGAATCTGGTGATTGGGTTATTGTGTCGAAGAATGGTGATCATGAGTTGTTTATTACTGGTGGTACAGAGGTTAGGGATTGGAAACATTTATTTGTGTTTGTTGGTCATTCGTTGATTCCTCCAAGGCATAGGGGTTTGTTAGATGTGGATAGGTTGGCGTATAAGTCTATAGGTGTCCCAGTGCCCGTGGTGTGAGGCAGTCTGATGTTGATCTTCTTTCCACCTATGCCACTAAGCTGTGTATATATCCTGAGGCTGTTTTGTTTAAGTCTGGTGTTGCTTCGTTTTGGGAACACGGTACTAGAGATTTCACCATTGAATGTGGTGGTCAGGGTAGGTTGCTTTATCTCTTGTCTTGTTTCTTCCTTATTTCTTTTTATTGTAGTCTTTGATTCGATTCGTCTTTCTCTGCAGAGATGGCATTCAAACAAATGATTGACAGGCAACCCGTATTGTCCAGTCTTGTGTTCAGGCCAGTGGCTCTTGCTCCACCTTCCACCCCATCTTCTGTTGTCCAAGAGGGTTCTTCTTCCGGGGTATTGGCTGAGACACCTATTCCCTTGGTTCAGGAACGGGTTATTGAAGAGCAGGTTGTAGTGGAGGTGTCTGATGGTGTTGGTGAAGATGTTGAAGATGTTGCCCAGGAGAATACCGTTGCCAGCCGTCTGAAGAAGAGAAAGAAGTCGTCCAAAGGCGTTAGCAGTTCCCGATCAAAGAAATCGAAGGCCAAACGTGTTGAAGTGCCTGAGCAGTCTACTTGTAAGTGCTCCTTAGTCTTTCCCTTTTTTGTTTCTTTACTTTGTCAGTAATTATCTGTTTTCCTTTCTTTGCAGCCTTCGACCCTTTTGGGGAGGCTCCCGACGCTGCTTCTTGCCATCGTTCTATACAGAGCATTGCTCCTTCTGGATGGGTCACCGATCTGATGAATATGGAGATCCCAGAGCTTTCCTCCTTCTTTAACCGCTCCATTTTTTGTAGTGCTCTGGATGCAAGATTGCAGGAAACTTCTGAGGAGTCTGGGCCATCGAAGGAGCAATATGAGAGGCTGATGTCGGAGAAGCATTCTCTTGAAATGAAGGTAGCTGAGCTGGAAGTGGACTGTGGAGGCCTTCAATCTGAACTGGATACCGCACGGGCAGTCATTGTGGAGAAGGAGAAGGAGGTGGATGTTCTTTCAAGCCAGGTTCAGGAGAAGGATGCGCTACTGAAAGGGGCACAGGATGCGCTTGCAGAGCAATCTGGGAAGTATGGGAGGTTAATTGTTGAGGTTATTCCCCATGTCTGCAAGTCATTCCTCCATGGTCCTGAAGTTGGTGCGTTGCTATCAAAGGTCTGCAATGAGAATAGGTCGACGCGGAAGCAGGATTGATGCATGCTTTGGCTGATGAAGGTGTCATAAACTTGGATGGTCGTAGCATTCCTGAAGACACAGCCGGGCGTCTTGACTCTGCATTGGATGAATTAGCGAATATTGACTCTGCATACCTTCGCAAGTTAGTATCCGACCCTGAAGCCTCTCCATCTGACCTTCTGCAGGTTGCCCCTTGATCCCGTTGACATTTGATAGTTTTTAAACTTTTGATGACTTCTTGTGGTTTGTAAACAATCTTGTTCGTTGGTGGCCTGTGTGCCTTTAAACAATTTGATGAATACTTGACCGGCCTCCCTTTGTGTTTGTGGGGGTGTCTGTATATATTCTTTAGTACCTGAAATCATCATTTTTAACCGTACCCTTGACTTCTTCATAATGATGAGTCCGTCTTTGAGTGGTTTTTGGCCTATCTCCTTTGTTTTGGGGAGGCTCTTTTTGTTGCTTCATGAATGTCTTAATGGGCGTCCCCTTGAACATTTACATGAAGTCTTTTTTTTTTTTACTTTTTACGCGCGTTTAGAGTTTATTGATCGATCTTAAGAATATTTTGAAAGCTTTATTTATCTAAAAATAATTGGCAGGAGGACATTACATAGTAAAGTTCCTAGCTGCTAGCTTTCTTTGTGGGACTTATCCGGTAGCTAATCGGACTTATCCCGTTGCCTTTTCAGGTAATTCACTTTTTGACGGAGGTCTTTCTGGTCCTCCGTCTTTTCCCCGAAGCTCCTCAATGCGTTGCTTTTTCTGGCCCCTCTATTCCTTTTGCGTGTTCTTCTCTTGAACTTTGTTGTTTCCTCTTTTATGATATCTTCTATCTTTTAAGAAGATTCACGATAATCTTTTCATGAGCCGTATCCGAGGTATTCGGGATTTAAGTATATTGTTTTATTTGGATAATTACGGAAAGGATCTATGTATATCCGATCTTCTTAATATGTTTCTTCGGAGCTAGGTATTATTACCTTGGGAGCTCCGGAATGATTTTGGTAAACGGAGGTTATGCTCCGTTCTGGATATATAAATAAGTAGTTTTTACCTGTACGAAGGTGTCTTCGTATCTGCTTCGGGTACGGAGATAAAGCTCCGTATAGGGTATATCATCAGTAAGCCAACTGAGTTCTATGGTTTCCATATAACTGCAGATGAAGACACGTTTATCAGTGACAATACACTGGTAAATTTGGATGAGCGACTAACTACAAGGAAGCCATGGCGTGCCCTGAGGCAGCCAAATGGAAAGAGGCAATGGACAGCGAGATCAAGTCCATGTATGACAACCAAGTTTGGAACTTGGTTGATCAACAACCTGGTCGGAAGACAGTTGGTTGTAAATGGATCTTCAAGAAGAAGATCGACATGGATGGTAATGTAAGCACATTCAAAGCACGACTGGTGGCGAAGGGCTTTACTCAAACCCCAGGGATTGACTATGATGAGACCTTCTCACCAGTGGCTAAGATAAAATCTATTAGGATAATGCTAGCCATAGCTGCGTTTCATGACTATGAAATTTGGCAGATGGATGTCAAAACTGCTTTCCTAAACGGAAAGTTGGCTGAGGATGTTTACATGAGTCAGCCAGAAGGTTTTGTGGATGCAAAGTTTCCTAATGGAGTGTGCAAGCTTGAGAAATCCATCTATGGGTTAAAACAAGCGTCTCGCAGATGGAATCTTTGCTTCGATGAGAAAGTCAAAGAGTTTGGCTTTTCTAGAAGTGAGGATGAGTCCTGTGTATATGTCAAAGCTAGTGGGAGCATAGTCACCTTCCTGGTATTGTATGTTGATGACATACTTCTTATAGGAAATGGCATTCCAACTTTGCAAGATGTTAAGTCTTGGCTTGGAAAGTGTTTCGCTATGAAGGATCTAGGAGAGGCTGCCTATATTCTGGGAATAAGAATTTCAAGAGACAGGAGTAAAAGGCTAATTGGACTTAATCAGAGTACCTACTTGGATAAAGTACTGAAACGTTTCGGTATGGAGAATTCCAAGAAAGGAGAACTGCCCATCCAGAGTAATACCAAAGACTCATAGTCCGAGTACAGATGAAGAGATAGCAGAAATGAGTAGAATTCCGTACGCTTCCGCTGTTGGTTCTATCATGTATGCTATGACATGTACTCGTCCTGATGTGTCCTTTGCTTTGAGCATGGTCAGTCGTTATCAGGGAAATCCAGGTAAAGCTCATTGGGTAGCGGTTAAGAATATTCTCAAGTATCTGCGAAGGACTAAGGACTGGGTTCTAGTACTTGGTGGCTGTGATACATTGAGAGTAACTGGGTATAGTGACGCCAGCTTTCAAACGGATAGAGACAACTTTCGTTCCCAATCTGGCTGGGTCTTTACCTTAAATGGAGGAGCAGTTACTTGGAAAAGTTCCAAGCAAGACACAGTGGCTGATTCTACTTGTGAATCAGAGTACATAGCGGTGAGCGAAGCATCAAAGGAGGCAATTTGGTTGAAGAACTTCATCGGAGATCTTGGAGTTGTGCCAACCATCAAGGAGCCAATGGAAATTTTCTATGATAATGAAGGAGCGGTTGCATTGACAAAGGAACCAAGAGATCATGGCAGATCTAGACATATCGACAGAAAATACCATTTTATTAGACACAAGATAGAAGAAGGTCACCTCGTAGTGAAGAGGGTTTCATCTGAAGAGAATCCTGCAGATCCACTCACAAAGGGTCTGAGTAGGGTTAAACACAATCAACATGCTAGGAGCATTGGGCTGAGAGATGATGTTAGTTTTAGTAGTTAGATAGTTAGTTTGAAACTTATAACAAAATAAATGTGATTGACTTTTGGTGATTAAATAATAGAGAATTATTTATGAGTTTGTTTACTACCTTTTGTCAATTGTTTATTATTGTGTTTCATTTTGCATGTTTTACTTCCCGAATAATTTGATTATTCGAATTCCACAGTCGATCATACTTTTGGAAGTAAGTAGTGAATAAAGACTGTCATGAATGGATTTGTAGATTGTCTAAAGAGTTTTTAGACATAGCAATGGTATTGCTGCAATGTTCGTGAGTACTTTGAAATGGAGATTTAAGTATTGGATTAACCCACGCTCAGAGAATTACTTCATGGAATTTATCACGAGTAATTCTAAGACGATAATATCTTATAATCTTTAAATGGAGATATATGAGTTGTGGTTTACAAGTCAGTTGTGCATTGATAATGTGTAAACGCATCAGTAACTTGATGTTATAAAACGTATTGTTGTGCATGATTTGATAAGTAAATGGTGCAAGCATATAAGTCAAAGTTTATTCGTTCCTTTTGCCCTAACGGGAAAAGCGATATCTTTGGGCCCTCGATGATTTGATGTTGACATATAGTGTCGGGCCCGACCAGGACTAAATTGATGTGTTCAATTAGAAGTTCTATGTCATTACAAATCAGAAATCGGGAAACAAACGTACTGGACAATGAGATTGATTATGTTTCATGTCTCATGTTCAAATGATATCTTGTAGAACGAAGGATTATATGATCTCTTATCTTAGGACACGTAACTGACTAGGTCAGAGTTCGACAACGGCTTTTGGAGGCTATAATTTGCTGATCAATTAGGAAGTTATATTGGCAATAATAGTTATTAGACTTATCCAAGTGGGAGACTGTTGGATTAGGTGTCTAAGCCATAACTATAATTGATAGAAGCACAGTCCTTTTGGGTTGCCCTCGAGACTCAAAATAAGTAGAAGTGATAAAGGAGAAGAAAAATTTCTTTTGAGAAATTTGTCCCACATCGGTGGGATAGGAAAACCATGGAGGCTATCCAAGGCTATAAATAGGGCCTTAGGGATTCATTTTTTTGCTCATTCTTGGCTTGAGTATTCGCCTCCTTCTTTCTCCTCTTGGAAGAACTCTTCTATAGTTCATCCACACTTAGTTAAATTTTGAGTCGTCGGGTGTGATTCCATTAGAGGCACGACATTTGTGGTGCTTGCTTCCAAGAGATCCAGAGGGATAATTTTAGTTGTTTACTATAACAACTAAAAGGTATGTAATCCTATTTTTATTTTCTTTAGTAATTTTCGATTATTTACTAGGGTATTAGGATTTTTATTTTATGTTCATAGTTATAGGTTCAATTGTGAAAACATAGATCTTGTTTTAGGTTGCATGCTCCCTTAAAAGTTTAAGTTAGTTTGTAATGCCTAAAACTCATCACGCCACGAATACAACACATACTGGTTGATTTCGAAGATATCTCTAACTGGAAGAAAAAAAAACGGTGACAAAGTAAATTATGATTTCCTACCTACTTTTATTTTACGCTCGATGGTCCATGAAACCACAAAACCTTCGGCCTCTTTTATTTTTCTTCTAAGGATTGCGGCTAGACACATAGATTGGCGGCTGCTTGCGAACAATCCTTTTTTTTTCTTTTTTTTTTCTTTCTTTTTGGTACTCACGACAACACAGCAAGAGGATCCTTTTTTTTATAAACCGATCGGCCACATATATTGGAGAACACAATACCTCCTTTTATTTTATTTTTTTCTTCTATTGTTGGCTTACAAATGGCGGCTAGGAGTAACAATCTCAATTCTTATAGGCACATTATGGGTTTTCTTTACCTTTGTGTAACCGATAACAAAAGTAAAAAGAATAGAGAGCAAGAATATAGGTTTTATTTATGGTTCTTTTTTTTTTTTTGAACATTCGAGCTTTATTAATGAAATAGAACTAGCGAGAAGCTAGAAAAAGTAACAGGTACACTGGTAACCCAGATGAAAGAAACAGGGAAAGATACAAGGAAAAAACTAAAAATTAAAACTTCTCCAATGAGGCCAGTCGATGGAAGGGTCTCTACTACGGTTGGTAAGCCATAGAAAACTTGCAGATTTGACTTCTTTGATAGCATAGCGGAGGGATGGTTGCTTATTTGCAAAAATACTTTCATTCCGGATATTCCAGGTTGTCCAACAGAAGGCAAGAATAACAAGACTGATGAGTTGGCGTTTATCTGGGCTGATGATGGGGTCTTCATGTACGCAGAAAATGTCTCTTAAGGTGGAGGGTTTGCTGAGTGGGAGATGTAACCATGACAAAACCAGCGTCCAGAGGGAGTCGGTGAAGCTGCAGTGGATGAATAAGTGTTTCGCGTCTTCATTGCAACTGTTGCATAGTCGGCAGTTTCTTACTGCAATGGGGATGTTCCTTGAGAGAAGTTGATCGGTGGTCGCGATCCTATTCATTTCAATGCGCCATCCAAGGATGTTGACCTTTAACGGGGCACATTTATTCCAGGGGAAAATCCAGGGGTTGGGACCAATTCTTGCTTGCTGAATTCTGGTTCTTAGCGACTTGGAGCTGTATGTGCCCGATGGGTCGAGTCTCCAGGTCCATGAGTCAGGGGCCGTAGTAAGATGAACTTGGGTAATCCGTGATAGCATTGATAGGAGCTGGTGGAGCTCATTGGGTTGTGAAGGGGGTCGAGTCCAAGCCCAGTTCCATTGAGAAACTCTTCCTTCAGTGGTGTAACGATCCTTTATGAAGCAATCTTTCTGTTTTTCCAACTTGTAAAGGTCCGGGAAGTAGACATATAAAGGTTTTTCCATCAGCCAAGCATCTATCCAAAAACGAATCCTAGTGCCGTTGCCAACTTTTCCTGTCATCAAGCAATCCAAAGAGATATCAAGCGGGTCTAGGTGGGAGTTTAATTTGGAAATTGATTTCCAAACTCCCACCAAGTCAGGTTTGAGGGGCAGGGGGTTGTAGTTACGTCGAGCATAGTGAATGGAGGTAATAACGCTAGCCCAGAGGCAGTGTGGGTCTGTGCGGTAGCGCCACCACCACTTTCCAAGTAGAGATAGGTTTTTTGATTCTAGGTTACCCAACCCAAGACCGCCCGACTCTATAGGGGATGTGATAATATCCCACGACACCCAGTGAATCTTTTTACATTGTGAAGAACCACCCCAAAAGAATGATTTTCGGATTGACTCGAGTTTAGATAAGACACATACCGGAGCCTTGTACAGTGAGAAGTAGTAGGATGGGAGGCAGTCAAGCACAGAACGGATAAGGGTAATTCGGCCGCCCAATGAAAGGGTACTTGCTTTCCATTGAGCAAGTCGGTGTTCGAAGGTTTGTATCACTGCTGTCCAGTTTTTCTTGAGGTTCATGTTTGCACCAACGGGGAGTCCCAGATAGATGACAGGGAATTGGCCGGATTGACAGTTTAGGATGGTCGTGGAGATGGTGATTGACTCAGGAGGCAGGTTTAGGCCAAAGAAGCTTGATTTCTGGAGGTTTACTTTGAGACCAGAAACTAAGTAGAAGGATCTGAGTATGCGAGATATGTTGGCTATATGGGTGCTGGACCACGATCCAATCAGGAGGGCATCATCAGCATACAATAGATGGCTTATTTTAGGCCCATGATTTGGTAATTTAATACCAGAAATCAGGCCCACATCAGAAGCTCTCTGTATAGCATTCGAGAAAGCCTCCATGGCTATAATAAAAAGAAAGGGTGAAAGAGGGTCACCCTGGGGTACACCCCGCTCGCTATTAAATTCAGGGGTTGGGCATCCGTTAATAAGAATGGAGGATCTGGTGGCGCAGAGGATGCCTTTAATCCAAAGGTTCCAACGGTTGAGAAATCCCATTTGCTGCATAATCGAAAGCAGGAAATCCCAGTTGATACTGTCAAAGGCTTTTTCAAAGTCTATCTTAAAGCAGAAGGCCTCTTGTTTGCTCCTTTTTAGCCAACCAATGATTTCATTGACCATAAGGGGGCCATCGAGTATGTTCCTGTTGCTAATGAAAGCTGATTGTTCGGGTGAGATGACACTAGCCACGACTTGTTTCAGGCGGTTGGCGAGGGTTTTTGAGATGACTTTTTTGATGCAACCAATTAAAGTAATTGGCCGGTAATCGTTAAGGGAGAGGGTTGCTATTTTTTTTGGGATTAAGGTTATGTGGGAGGGGCTACAGCCATGGCTAATGACGCCAGTTGAATGGAAATCAAGCATGATATTTAGGAAGTCCCACTTGAGGTGATCCCAATATTTCTTTGTGAAACCGAAGTTAAAACCGTCGGGACCAGGGACTTTATCGCTTCCGCAATCCCATACTGCCTGGGTGATTTCATTGAGGGTGAATGGTGAGGTAAGAAGGTTTGATTCGGTTGGGGATAGGATTTTGAGATTGTAGCAGTGCATGGTGGGCCTTTTTTTGATGGGCTCTCTGAATTTGAGCTCAAAGAACTCCAAGGCAGTCTGGCGGATCTAAGGTTTTGCTAACTTCACAACTAGACCCTTCAACATAGTCAATAATACTTTAAATTTAATTAACGACTACACATTCTAACGGCACACCGCATTAACCACATAAATGACACCAATTATTTCATTTGAATGACAAACTTTAATCTACTTAATTACTACATAATAACACACATAAAACACAATAACTATCTTCACTATAATGATATTCATCAATTATAAGGCTACTTAACACAAGTCCAATTTTGACTAACGGTCAAAGTCCACAAAATGAACTAAAAAAATTTGGGATGTTACACATGATGTGTTTCATAATTCGTAATTTACATAAGTGTTTGGCGGACCCCACTCTTCACGTGCCGATGAACAAGATCCAAGTAGACAAAAGCTTAACCTTGTTGAAGAACCGGTAGAATCTTAGATAGTGAGGTCAAGAAACTAAAAAACAAACGCTACACGACTGTCAAGTTAGACAGTATGCTAGACGCGAAAACGAGTTCACTTGGGAGCGAGAGAACCATGTGAGACCTAGGTATCCGCGTTTGCTTAGTAACTAGAGTTTTGTTAAGTATTAAATCTTTAGCGACAGCTTCGGGATGGAGTATCTAATAATGTTGTCAACAACAATCCGTCGGCAATCCGTTGTAAAAATTTCGTCGTCCATCTGTCGCAAAATTTTCATCGAAAGTCCTTCCCAAAGTGCGTCCGTCGCTAACTCACCCGTCGAAGTTTTGTCGCTAATTCAGCCCGTCAACATTCCGTTGGAAAATTCCCAATGGAAAGTTACGTCTAAATGCCGTCGCAAATTTTAGCTTCGTCAAAATATCCGTTGCTAAATATTATCAAGGGCGATTTTAGGGTCGGCCAGAATCCGTCGAAAAATACGTTTAGGGACGGATTTGGGACATATTCTGTTGTCGGTAAATCTGAATTTTCTAGTAGTGATAGTGCCGATTTTACTTGCCAAATGAATTTTGCCACATTTTTCCAAAAGTTGGGGTGTGGGGGGATTTCTTTACCAAAAAGTGCTGATGGGACAAACCGAAGAAATGTGCCGATTACGCTCTTACCCCGAGCTGCTGCTCGTGCATCTTTCAGTACAAAATAAAATGGGCCAAATTTGGATAATGAAGAACCCACAAAAATGGAAAATAAAAAGTAAAAAAAATCATTTGAATGTATGGGTAAAATAAAATTATCACATCCTCTATTCTGTAACATCCGCTATTTTGACCCGTTTGACTTGGCGTGTAATTAACTAGCAAAATGTTATTAATGATATAATTGGAGTCGTTTTGTGATTTATTAACGTGCAACATGATAAACGTGGTCGATTGACCGACTTATTTGAGTTATACAATGTTAAATGGCGTTTAATTGACTAGCTTTATGTGATGGGTCAACCCATGGATCTATCCATGACCCATGACCCACAAGACAACCCAACCCTATCCTCCCCAAATTCTTGCACCCTTCCTTATCCATTCATTCATTTTCTATCTCCCTTTCTCTCTCTAGTTTACTTCAAAGCACACACACAAACACATATCTCTCTCTCTCTCTAGATTTCTATCACATTCATTGATATTCAAGCTAAATTAGTGCAAGAATCATCACCATTATCATTATATCTTCTTTATATCTCAAATTTGGGTCATCATTTTGTGCAAGGAAATTCATTATTTGGGGCAATTTCGGTTTTGGGCATTTTGTGAAGGTTTGGGAAGGTAATTTCTAGCTAAACTCCTTTATTTTATGTTAATGAACGTATTTTTGGTGCAATTATTTGAGTCTGGGCCGAATTAGGGTTCAAAAGCTCATGTAGGTCAAATCTAGGGTTCTTATATTCTTGGTTTGGGTTTTGGCCGATTTTGAGGATGATTAGGTGATAAGAATCGTGTTCAAGACATGGGTTATGCTTCATTTTGCTTCTAAATGAATTATACAACTAGTAACAAGTGTTTTGGGTCACAAATCGAGTCAACAATCCGAATTGGGTCGGATTAGGGTTTTGACTAAACTTTGAATGGGTCAAGGATATTTTGGAAGTTGATTTGAGGTTATGAAATGGAATCGAGAAGTGGGTTGTGTCAAAACATACTTAATTATGTCAATACGTTTTTAAGCCTTCCCTTTCGAATTGAGGTCAAAAATTTGGTTTCATATGCTTTTTGGGTCGTTTCAAGCTTCCTTGCTGCTGCCCCGCGGTGGGCTAGAAAGCCCTTACGCCAAAAGGGTGTTGTCGTACGCTGGAAGTATACACGAGACACCAAAACAAACCAAACCAACCCACCGTCTATTACGGTGGCATTCACCGTCCCTTACGCCACCTCCCTCCTTGACCAGCGTCCAAGATGCCATGAGGCACCGTCCCAGACGCCCATCCACCTCCAGCCATCGTACAACATGCCAAGTACCACCGTAGCAGACGCTAGGCTGGAATGCACCAGCGTAAGAGACACCATGAGTGGCGTAATGCACGCTGCTCTGGTTTGCATGATTTTTAGAATTTCATCCTAGCCTTGAGTTCATCTCCCTTGGGTCAAATCAAGCTTTCATTCGAATCCTCTCTTGACTTCCTGGTCGTGTATATGAGTCACAAGAGTCGATGAAAGTCATGAACCATCCCTAGGACTCAAATTAGGGTTTTGATGTAACCTAATTATATATATTAAACTTAATTCTAGGTTTTGGACGTGTGACGAACATTGGATGACTTTGAATCAACCTTAACTTATTTTTACCGATCAAGGTGAGTTCCGTAGCTCCCTACTCAATTGAGATTCGGGCTGGAAAGTGCACACACATACTTGATTGATTGTTTGATTGATTAATTGATTTCTTGATTTGTTTGATTGACGCTTTGACTTATCGTTTGGTTAATTATGCATTCGATTGTGATATTATGGTTTAAATTAGGATAGTTATACATACATGGAAGACGATGATGCCTTTAAAGAGTTATAGATGTGGTGGGAAGGCTGCGGGTGACCCTATATATAAGCATCTATGATTCCTTAAATGTAAAGTCGTATGAAGTGTATGTGCATTGTGATTTGGTTGAATTGATGGATGTTGGATTTGTGATTGAAATGAACATTTACGCATTGTTACACTTGATGATTTGTGCGGGACACACGCATACACACTGTCGCCTCATTGGGGAGCCAAGTACTTCCAAGTACTTGATAATTTGTGCGGGACACAAGCAGACCCCAGGTATATAGACGTATATACTTGATGATTTTGAGATGCCACGTTGGTCGGGTCGACGACATCGTGAGTATCGTTGCATTGGTGGTATTGTGACACGCTTATGGTTCACATCTTGATATTTACATCACTTGTGCACACTCATTATACGCATTTGCATTGCATTCGCATTATTTCGTGAAATCTTTGGATTGATTTATGTGTGACAAAGCTATGCTTTAAGCAACCTAACTTGTTTGACGTGTGTTTACTTAAAGGCAACTTGTAAGTGATTTCTTACCTTTACTTGAATATCTTGTGATTATCGGTGATGGTTCCTTGTGATCCATTACTACGAACTCACCAACCTAGCATTGACCTTGTTTAGTGCACTTTTCAAGTATTCGAGTGAAATTGGAGACTTGATGGCTACTTGTTGTTCCTGCTAGGGCTTGGACTGGGACTTTCATGGATCCATGATCCGTTTGCCCTCTTAGGGTTTATGCTTAGAACTATTTGGATTTAGTTGTATTGTTTTGTTTTGAACTCGTTGATGACTTCATGTTTATTTTGCATCTTGCACCTTAAATGTTGGTTTGGGTTTACCGAATCCTTTTAATTCATGTAGTTTATGTTCTATGATAATTCCACTGTGTGCTATATAATTTCAGTAATATCCCGGGCCTAGCTTGGAGTGTTACATATTTATACCCCTGAAAAATGAAGATGTTAAGTAACTTGAAATAATTAGCGATTAAAAAAGGACCCTTCAATTGTTGTAATTAACACAATCACATAGCTCTACATAAAAGTTCTTTTAAGACAAACTTTTCATATGTTCAATTGATGTCTTCATCAATGAACCCAAATATCATACATTCATCACAAAGAACGAATTAATTAAGCAAAAGTTAGAAACACAACACTATTAACCACTATCATTATATATTACCAAATAAGGGGAGTAATGTAACATCCCAAACTTTTCAAGTTTGACTTTTGACGTTGACCGTCAACTTGTCATTAGAGACCGTTAGTTACTATGTATTTTGTATGTGCTTATGTGAATTAAATGATTTACGTGAGATATGTGTTAAAGTGATTTAAAGTAATGAAATTAAAGTTGATAATGATTAATAAAGTCAATTAATGTTTCCGATAAGATATAAGGGTCGATAAGTGTTCCGGTAGGCGTTAAAAGAGCCGTTAAGGGCTGAAACGAGTTGTAACGAAGTGCGAGGGCCTAGATGTAAAGTTTGAAAAGTTTCTCCAGCATATATAGAGCATGTAGGTCGACCATAATGCTGGATAATCAGATCTAAACCCTAGAAACTTTCACACACAAAACCCTAAGAGCCTCCTTCAAGTTTAAAGCAATTTCGGGGTGATTCGGTGGTGGTTTCTTCTAGTTTTCGATCCGTTGATCAACCCTACAGGTATTATATCATCATTTGATTGTTGATTAAGTTTTAAAGTAGGTTTTGTCCCTGTAGATCCGACCTTGAGGGTTGGGGTTGTTTAAAGTTGATGATTTCGGTTAAAAACGATGTTTTCGTGAGTAAAATCATTAATAGAGTTGATTAACTATGTCAAGATGCAAACTTTAATGTTGAATAATGTTGTTTATATGTAAATAAGTGAATCCCAGGTGTTTAATTAGATCCATGTGTGTTCAATTGTGTTTTTGGAACCAAACGTTGCGGTTTCGAGTCGTTTTGATGATCAAAAAGAGGGATTCATTTATGCAATTTATTCAAGGATTGATTGATGTTTTCAAATGCTTCAGTGTGACCTATTTGATGTCAATTTAATGGGTGTAAGTCGTGGTGGAGGTTTGGGATCCGTTTGGAAGGTGAACGAAGAGAAACAAAGTTGATTTTGCTGGTCGACACCCGAGGTGCGGCGCACCTGGGCCTTGGTACGGCGCACCTGGTGCTGGGCTGAAGTTGCTGGGTGTTTGGTGCGATGCACAGATGGGGGGTGCGGCGCACTTGGGGGTCTGGTGGTCGTTTAGGCTTGTTTTAGTGCTCATTTGACCCGTAGACCTTAGGTATAAGTTATGTTGATGTTTAGGGAACTTGGAGATGTTCTTTAAGGTCCCGTTTATGTTACATGTCGATTATATGTGTGTGCTAGGTAGTTGGGAACTCAAGAAAGATACGTTAAAGTTGCTTGTTGATCGTTGTGCTCGTCGTCAGGTAAGATACATGACTTTTATCATGCTGGAGGCACAACAAAATGTGGTTTCTATAATTAACCTCTTAATCGGATTATCTTATGTGTGTTGGGTTTTCCGGGTTATGCGGGAGGTTATATTGGAATGTATGTATGCTGAAATGACCTATGTTGTTATGTTGACGTTTAAAGTAAAAGTAGTTGTGTGCATAAGTAGTGTGATGACTTTAATGATGTTGCTATGAACTGATTATGATATATATTGTTGATAATGTTGTTGATATGTCTTGATGTTGATGTGTGATGGCTTATATGTGAGAATTAAGTATGAAATGTCTAGTTCACTAGATACACGTAAGAAATGTTATGAGTTGTGCACGTTAGTGGGATTAAACGTTAAATAGATGTGGGACTAGTTAGGTAATGTATATACCTAATGTTAAAGTAAAATGTGAGATGTGGGAAATCGTTCTAGCCTTAGTGTTAGTGCGTAAAAGTAAGAAAGATATAAATACGTGGGAAATGCTATAGCTAAATACGTGAGAAAGATGTACATGTAATTTAAGACGTGGGATTACAATGTGATGTGGGATTTAATAAGATGTGTTGAGACGTGTGATAAGAACGATGCATAAGCACAATTAGGAGTATATATCCTACATGTGCTATACATATATGTGCGATATGTTTATGTGTGATATGTAAGACGTGAGATGAATTTGATTAAGCTGATTAAGTTGAAAATAAGATATGTGTGAAAGAAGTATATGTGCTTTACGTTGTGAGATCACAATGTGACGTGAGAATATGTACTAATATGAATACGTGTGACAAGTTTATGTGTGATATGTAAGACGTGAGATGAATTTGATTAAGCTGATTAAGTTGAAAATAAGATATGTGTGAAAGAAGTATATGTGCTTTACGTTGTGAGATCACAATGTGACGTGAGAATATGTACTAATATGAATACGTGTGACAAGTTTATGTGTGATATGTAAGACGTGAGATGAATTTGATTAAGCTGATTAAGTTGAAAATAAGATATGTGTGAAAGAAGTATATGTGCTTTACGTTGTGAGATCACAATGTGACGTGAGAATATGTACTAATATGAATACGTGTGACAAGTTTATGTGTGATATGTAAGACGTGAGATGAATTTGATTAAGCTGATTAAGTTGAAAATAAGATATGTGTGAAAGAAGTATATGTGCTTTACGTTGTGAGATCACAATGTGACGTGAGAATATGTACTAATATGAATACGTGTGACAAGTTTATGTGTGATATGCCAAGATATGATATGAAGTTACGTTTAGTAGTAAGTCTATGTTGATATGATATAAGATATTGATTAAGATGTGGGTATATGATGATAAGATGTATATGTTGATATGAAATGAAATGTGATGCAATGTGGGAAAAGGGGAGTATGAGTTGATCTATGATTGTTGTGGATGATATGTAATGTGGTTACGTTTTGATAAGTAAAATATGACAAAGTTTTATGAAAGTAAAATGAAGAACGTTTTATCAAAATGTGTGTATCTTACTTAGCTAATTTTATTAGCTAACACTTGCTTTTATGAAAATGTTGTGTCCTTCAGGATAAGCAGGTATAAGCTAGTGAAGTGCGTGGATCGTGAGATGGGTAGAAGAATAAAGGAAGATTAGCATTAGTCTCCCTATGATTAGACTTTACCTATAGCCATATGTTCGGCTACTTTATTTATGATTTATGTCTCTTGTAGATTTGATGGCAATTATGTTAGTGCCATAACTTGGATTTTACTTTGACTATTACGATGATGCTATTAGTAACACCAAACTTTAATGAAAGGTACCATCCGTTACGGATGGGGCAGTTTTTAAGTGATCCTTTTCCGCTATGTTTTAAACGCCGTTTGGCAAAAGTTTTTGAAATCCAGGTTTTTAAAATGACGGGTGTTACAAGTAAAAAAGTTTCCACCTAATTGGATGTAATGAATGTTTGGAGTTCTTACATTTAATACCTTCTTTAAGCCGGAAGGATTGAAGACATCATCAATAACACACAAATATCACATATCACTGATTGTTTGAAATGGATAAAAGCTCAAAGAACCCAAAACAATAAAAAAATTATCATCATTATTCTATGAAGCCCTGAACAGTTATCTAAGCTATTATCCAAAAGGAGATGAATCAATCCATTCATTGATACATTCAAATACATCAATATATATAAGTAATAATAACAAATCCTCAAGTAATTATTGCAAAACCTCATGCGCATCATTATCACGAAAATTTACTACAACACTTCGATTAATCCAAGTACCAGCACTTCGATTAAACCAAGCAGTAAAATCATAAAAACCCTAGTCAATGTGAAGCCTTGGAATTGATTGCAGGCTTACAACTTTTATATATATAAGATTTTTGAAAATGAAATTCACTTTGAATAATCAAACCTAAATAGGTCATTCTATTAGAATATTGGATAAACATGTTACTTTTTTATGGCTTTAATCTTAAATATTACTCCAATTTATGTTGAGTTTATTGTTTTTATTTCAAAATTTTATTTACCTCTAACAAATGTAAAGAACATAAAACTATAGTTTTAAAAATACGATGAGATAGACGACAATGTAGATGGAAAAAAGAAAAGAGAAAGTGAAATGGAAAATGGAACGGATGGGAAGAAAATAGTACTCAATTTTATAATTTTAATTGAAAAACATACTTTGTCATGGCATAGTCAGACAAGCATAGAGTTATCTAAGTTTTTGAAAACAAGCATAGATCTGGAGTTTATTTGTAACACTTGTCGTTTAAAAATATGGACTTTCAAAAAAGTTGCACCTACCTGCGTCAAAAAAAGTGGAAACAAGCATTTAATAACTCAACCAAACAATAATGGTTGGTTCATTTATTAAAACGATGTTACTAGACATATCATCACAATAATTTCAAATGAAAATCCAACGGTTGTTCAACATAAACAGTAAAAGCCAAACATTTTACAAGTCATTAAAATTTTTTGTCAAACATTAATTGTCTAAATAATTAGAGGCTGCTACAGTTAAACTAAAGTCAGTTTCATTGTACTCTACCCATGCCTCGCACATCTATTCATCAACTTGCTCATTCTTGATAAACTTGAGGGCACAACACATTTCAAAGAACAGGTGCTAGCCGATTAAAGCTAAGTAAGAAAACACATATTTTGATAAAACGTTTATCCAATCAAACATTAAAGAAAAGTCAAATTATATCGTTAAGGTACATATCATCTCAAGTCATCACATCCTTCATAACATATTGCATTTTGATCAACGTATGAGATCAATGCTAGTGTAAATCAACGAAGCGGCTCCTGAACTGACTTCAGGATCATCTGGTGGTGCAAAGCATACGGGAACCGGCATCTTCATTGGAAGATTTGGGACCGCAGCCTCAAACTTTAACACTTGAATCGCTTGCCTGATAGATGGCCTCAAACTATGGTCAGGATGTGCACACCATAACCCCACCATCATCAAACATTCCACTTGTTTCACGTCAAATTCCTTGTTCATTTTTTGATCCACACCTGAAAGTAACTCACCTTTTTCTAGTAAATCCCACACCCACTTCACCAGCCCATGATCAGAATTCGGGTTAACGCTATCCATAGCCTTTCGCCCACAAGCAATTTCTAAAGCAACAACCCCAAAGCTATATACATCCGACTCTTTGCTAGGCTTTCCTGTTGTGACACATTCAGGAGCCAAGTAGCCTAGTGTTCCAGCTAAATCAGTTGTTTGTGGGCCCAACTCATGGTCCACAAGTCGAGCCAATCCAAAGTCTCCAAGCTTAGCATTGAATCCTGAATCCAGCATAATGTTGCTTGTTTTGATATCCCGATGCACTACACATTGTTCCCATTCCTCGTGTAAATAGAGTAATGCATAAGCTAAGCCCGTTGCAATTTTGTACCTTACAGACCACTGAATGTGACTTTTTTGGGTGAAGAGATGCGAGTCAAGGCTGCCATTTGGCATAAACTCGTAAACAAGCAAGAACTGACTTTGATCATGACACCAACCAATTAGTCTCACCAAGTTTCGGTGTCTTAAACTGCTAATAATCTTCACTTCAGTTATGTACTCTTTCTTTCCTTGTCGAGAACCCTGTGAAATTTTCTTGACAGCAACTACAATACCTTCACTTGATAAGTAGCCTTTGTAGACACACCCGAATCCTCCCTCACCTAACTTCCTGTCTTTAGAGAAGTTATTGGTCGCTGTAACGAGATCACTATAAGAAAACCTTTTTGGACCTGCTCCTCGTTCAAGATCGTCATTCAGTGATGTCATAGTGACTGTCTCTGGCTCCATTGTAGGTTTTATTTGTCTTTTCCGTAATATAACACATGCTGCTGCCACAACTAGAACACTAAGAGGGACTGTTAAGCCAACTGCTAGTTTCCAGTATTCCTTGGAAGTATCTTTTATTTGCAAGGTTGAATTGAACTCCCACTTTTGAAGGATAGCTCTCGCCCCATTACTGCCACCAGTAGTAGCTGAAAACCCGACTATTGCTTGGTCAGGAAGAACTTCCCGGAGGTCGACTTGATATGAAAGCTGGCTTGTATCTGTATCAGAATCATTTCTAGCACCGTAGCTCCACCGCAAGTTTAACATTTGAGTGGTAGAATTGTATGAAACCCAGGCATCTCCAGGGTCTCCACTGTGTAAACTAGCATCCCAAAAAGTGTAATTAGCAGAAGAAACAGAGTTGATATTGATACCTACATGTTCAAAACCTTTTGGAGGATCCCATTCCTTATTCGAGTAAGTATCAAACTCAACGACTATCATTTGGTTTTGTGGTGAATCTATGTAAGTTGTATTGATGAAGCCTAAAAAGCCACCACCTGAGTTGGGTGGGATTTGGAAGCTAACTGGGGCTAGGAAGAAACAGAGCCCATGAGCATATGAGGACGCGGTATATGCATCAATAATGAAAGTGAAGTGAGTAGTGAAATCAGTAAGCTTACGAGAATGTTGGTGCCATATTGGGACTGGATTTGCGTATATGGCTTGACCGACACGATAGGGGTGAGGTATTTTTGTGTTTATCAGCTCTACGGCTCCAGCAGAAACTGCTGCGTCCCCTGAATAAGTTATACTCGTATCACCAGCATCAAAACTATCGATCTTGAAATCCACTGCTTCAGTCAAAGGAAACAAGAATAACGAACATGCAAAGAAAACGATATAACAAACTGTGGTAACTAGATACGTGGTGGAATAACAAAAAGATGAGGAAGCCATAATATGGAAAAATAGAATATGTATATGTCTATGCTTAATAATGTATAGATATATATACCATCAGCAAAGATTAAAATATTGATGCAAAGACATATACTTTCTAAACTTGATCATTAAGTTTCAACTGCTGCATTCCTTGAATTGAATAACACCTAATAAAAAGTAGTTAGGGGAATATAATAACAAAAAGAACCGTCATTACCGTTTAACTTTAATATATATTCTAACATATATAAAAGAATGGTCTGGTCCCCTAATGGCGAGGGTTAAAATTTTCCAAAAGACCTTTCAGAAGGTAACTTTTGTAACATAGGAGAGCAAACTCTTTAAAACGTTATCAGAATTCAAACTTGAGGTAAACACTGCACACCAATATGGAAGATGTTGCTACTTTTGCTGGCGTTAAAAAAAACATTGAAGAATGTTTCACACGTTACATATGAACGAGCAAATATACCAATTGATTATAGATCAACTAGTAACGCCACCATGTGACTATATGAGCACACAAGATGAAGACTTTAAGGTCTGCGGTTCAAACATTGCCAAAGACAAGTGGATAAAATATATCTTGTGTTCCATGTGTGAGGATGGTGTTTCGGGCATGAGTTTTATGCGATATGTGCTCTGGATACATACAAGATGGTGTATGGAACTAAGGAGTTAACACCTATTTACTCTTTTTGAATGAAGAAAATATAAAGTACAAATATAGTCTTGATCTATTTACTCTTTTTGAACGAAGAAAATATATAAAATACAAATATAGTCTTGATCTTGGAGATTAAATTGCTGTACCAAACAAAATGGATATGCCGACTTTTTATATTATACAGGTGAAATCTTTCAAGATCAATATTGTCCAATTTTTTATGTCTGTTATAATTAAGAAGGTTCATGGGAAATTACATAATGAATTTTTTACATACAATGTGAATGTAACTAAAGTGATGAAGACTTCAATTAAGGTGACTCTTAGATTAAAAAAAGTTAGGGGTAATGGAAACATAATGAAAAATTAAAATAATAGGAAAAAGAATTAATATTTAGAAAAAGAATAATTATAAGAAAAATATAAACAAAAACAATATGAATTTTTTTTTACACGTTAATTATTTAATTATTCAACTAATACTTAAGATTAATAGATAAAACTCATCAAAACTTGAAAATAAATAATAAAATTAGTTTCATTCTCAACATTCTCTCTAATCTGTAAAGAATGAAGACAATGGAAATCATTTCCCACTTCTTCTTTCTCATTTTCATTCTTTTGTCCAACTAATTAAACAAAAGAATTCTCATTTTTTTTCTTATATTTCAATTCCTTCTTACAAAACACCCCTTTACTGTTCTAGATCGTCAAGACTTCCAGAGGTCGATACCAGGTTACGTACACTTGTGTTCCCCTATATATCAATTACGAAAGGGGCCAAGTGAAACCACTCATAATTTAAGTATCTACATTATCTGGTCGTTATTTATAATTTTATATCAACTATAGGTGAATAATCATGATAATATTTCTTTCTTAACTTAAAAATTAGTTTTGATATCTTAATCTTAATCTTAATATATACTAAAAGACAGTTGAACTAATGACTTATTGACCAATCAAATCGCTCAATTTTATCAAATTGACTCTCGCTTATATTATCATTTAGATTAGATATAAATTAAAATTTCTTGTAACACCCCAACAAGGCGGAAATATGGGGCATTAAAAGAAAGTTCAGCACGACATGGAAATTATGTAGAGACAACACTAAATGCAATAAGGATTGGACATTTCCATTCACGAATCAATTCAAAATACAAGTATCGGATCAATAAATGCACAAGGAGCACAACACCATCAATAGTTTACAAAAGATAGATCAAATGATGGCTAACGATCCTAGGCATAACCCATAAACGGGAGCAATGAATCACGGATCCATAATAAGTCCAAATCCAATCCTAAAGCAAGCATGCAATCATCCATCACGTCTTTGATTAACTTGATTACCTGAAAAGTGTACTAAAATGCGTCAACATAAAGTTGGTGAGTTCGTAGGTTTTGACAATAAGAAACAAGTGTCGGGATAACAACCGTTTAACCTTGATTAAATCATAACGATCACATAGCCTTGATACGAGCATATAACCTTGAATGGATCATTAAATGATCACATAACCTTGATACGAACATATAACCTTGATTGGTGATATGCCTTATTTTATACCCATTTCCCACATCATTATTAGTTGTTTTTAAGTGCTTTTCGAGTCGTTTTTGTATACATTTGGTGCGTTTATGGTATTTGTTAGTGTTTCAGGATATTAACAGGTACTTGAGCATAATTTCTGGAGAAAACGACATTTTTAAGTGAAATGAGCGCTTACGGAAGATTTACAAGACACGAAGTTGAAGTTCGAAGCTGTTCAGTATCATGCTGCGACGCAGTTATTAAGCTGCGTCGCACTGACTTGTGTTCTGGAGGACTGCAACGCAGTAACAAGACTGCGCCGCATCAATTGTGTCGAAAGTTAAGATGCGCCGCAGCGCTACATGTTGCGCCGTAGTCTCACAAGCCTTCAGCATCCCTTGGTCAACGAAAGTCAGCAAGGTCAAAGCAGTCAACACCCAACTGCGCCGCAGTGGGTGGACTGCGCCGCAGTGTCCGACGGGAATTTTTGTAATTTTTTGGAAAAATATAAATAGCTTGCAAATAATTCCATAAACCCCATTTCTACTATTCCCAGCCGTTTTTGAGCACTTTGAAGCAGATTTTGATCAATTTTATCATCTTTGAAGATCAAGAACGAGATTGGACGATTTCCGTTATTTGCTTTTCATTTATTATCATTCGGTAACAATGAATTCTTCAATTTTGATTTGTTATTTCATTTCAATAATGAGTAGCTAATCACTTTATCATCCATCTTGATGAAGTGAGACAATATGTAAGGATTGCACAATTTTATTAATTCAATGTTGATTTCATTTAACGTTATATCGTGATCTTAGCGTATTTCTTCCTTGTAATTTATTTTAAATTGATTGGTGATTTATGTGTGCCTTTAATGGTAATTATTGATTACATATATTTCATTTTGATTGTTTGGGTACAAATGATTGAATCTATGACGGGTACGGTAGATAATCGTTTATGATAATAGGAAGAAATGTGTTAACGGTTGGGTACAATCGGTAGGTATAATTGTTATCTTAATAACCAAAACCATTGTTTGATTAGGGAAGTTATAAAAGATGTCTTGGGGTACCGGTCTTTGTAATGAAACTAGTTTAAGCAAGAGAGTCAAATAATGTCATTAACTTGACGGGTACGGGGTTGGTGCTTTGTTTGAGTCTCGGTTATTTAATCAACTTAAATTGAAATTGAACTTCATTTATGTGCAATCTGAACATGTTGTTGAGCGGATTCGAGATGGATGTCTTTTAAATTATTGTTTTCAATCACAAACTCTCTTTTCGATTAATCCTGAGGGATTACTAACTGATTTTACTAACTATTTGCAACGTGACAATTCGGTCACAAAACCCCCATTTTACTTGAACTACTTTATTTTAACAATTGCTTTACTTTAGTCCTTGTGATCGACCTCGGATTTACCAAGCTAACTATACTGCATACGAACGGGTTCACTGCCTGTAAGTGTGTTGTAGTCAGTCGCTAGGTGATTCGTGTTTATAAATTTTAAGACTCGATTTCACACATCAAGTTTTTGGCGCCGCTGCCGGGGACTTTTGTTTAGTAGTTGTTTAATTTTGTAGTTCGACCCTTTCTCACATTTACTTGTGAGAAAGTTAATTGCTTTATTAGTTAGATTTTATTTTATTTTCAATTTTTATTTTTAATTGTGCCAGGTGCGGTTAACGGTTTGTTTTGTGGTGATTGTGCAGGTTCTTGTTAGTTGATGAACACTAGAGCCTCTGGCCGACCTTTGCATAGTCCTTTATCTAATCCGGGGAAAGCCAGACGTCGACTTGTGCGAAAAATCAACCAAGAGCAACCCACATCAGACAAGATAGATTCAGAAACCACAGACCAAGTCCACCAGGACATTGATTTAGACGAACACTATACCAAGAAAGCTTCAACATCAGAAGATCAACTTATTAATAGGTTGGAAGAAGCAGGTAGAGTGTTTCGGATAGGGGAAGACTCGGACACAGAAGAGAAAGTTCAAACACCTGAACCTTATAGAACTGTATTCCCTCAAATCAACAGAATTCAAAATCAACAAGGAGGGGTAAACAGAATGGGTGAAGAACAACCGAGAGATATGAACAACGTTCCTTACGGGGAACGAAGAAGAACCATACCAGCTAACCGGGGCACAGCTATCCGCCCTCCTCAGATTTCAGTAAACTTCTCCTTAAAGGGTAATCATCTCAAGAGTGTCGAGGAAGATAAGTTCGACGGGGTTAGAAGATGGGATCCTTATGCTCATGTTGAGAGGTTTGAAAAGATTTGCCGATTGTATCAGTATGGGGAAGGGCAAGCTGATATTGTGAAACTGGAATTGTTCCCATTGACTCTTATTGGAGAGGCATCCTCATGGTTTAAGGAGTTACCGGAAAATTCATTCTCTACTTGGGCTGAACTCAGGGAAGCATTCATTGATGAGTTCTATTCCATAAGGACTCAAAGGCAACTAGAGAATCAGATTAGGGGTTTTTCTCAAGACCAAGGTGAGGATGTTGTAGATGCTTGGAAGAGATTTAAGGAGATGTTGAGGAATTGTCCGGGACATAGCATGGGTACTGATTTGGTTGTTGAGATTTTCTTCGATGGTTTGGATAGGAGGTCTAAGAGAGAACTCGGGTATGCATTTGGGGGTAGTTTCAACAACATTTCCCCGAATAAAGGCTACAAAATTCTTGAAGATATGGCCAAGGAGAGCTCGACCCGAGATGAAGACCGAATCAAGAAATCTGGGAGAAACACTGTCGCTAAAGTTGAAAGTAGCAAAGATTCAAAACTAGTTGCTGAAGTTAAGGCTCTCTCAAAGCGCATGGATGAGAGGTTCGATGGTCAAGAAGGTAGGTTCAAGAGCTTGGAAAGGGATGTGAAAGTTATGGCTGATGGATGTGACAATTGCGGGAATTTGCATTACACTGAGGATTGTCCCCATAAGCCAGTTGAAGATGCTAATTTTGTTCAGAACCAACAACAAGGGAATTTCAACCGCAACACCGGTTTTCAAAACCGGCAACCAGGTAATTCTTATCCCTCTTCTTCTTCTTATAATACTAACAATTCTGGTTTTGGTTGTAGCAGGTTCAGTAATCAGAATCAACAAGATCCAGATTCAGAATTAAAGAATATAATGAAGGATTTTATTGGTACCCAGAGAGCAACTAATGAGCACGTTGCAGAAGAGTCAAAGAAGGTGAATTCTGCATTGGATGCTTTGACAACTCGGTTGGATGGACTCGGGTACAAGTTGGATCAAGGAATAAAGAACCATCAAGCCACAATAAAGGACATAGAAGGAAGGCTTGTAAGGCTCGGGAATTCTAATAGAACACCTGGTACTTTACCGAGTAACACTCAACAAAACCCGAAACCTCAATCGAGCAACCAAGGATAGAATAACCAAGGGCAAGGACAGAAATACACCCCTCCTAATGCTAGAAATGAGCATGTTAATGCCATCACAACTAGAGCAGGTAATACTTATAACTCATCTAATCCTTTACCTGATGATGTTACTCCAGTTGTGCAGGTACATGAAGACGAGGAGGCGGTTGATGATGAGATAGAGATGGAGCCGAACCCAGCCGTGCAGACACCGGCCGTTCCATCTAAACCAGCTAAAAAGCCAACAGTGAAGCCATATCAGCCCAAGATCCCATTTCCTCAACGGTTAAGGAAAGAGAAGATTAAGGAGCATTTCAAGAAGTTTGTTGAACTGATTCAGTCGGTAAGTATAACTGTTCCTTTAGTTGATCTTATTGCAGGGATGCCGAATTATGCCAAGTTTCTCAAAGAGCTCATCAGTGATAAAAGGAAGCTTGAAGAGGCAAAGACTTTCGTTCTTAGTGCCGAGTGTTCAGCGATAATCAAGAATCAGATTCCTCCCAAGTTAGAAGATCCAGGGAGTTTTCTCATTGCTTGTTCTTTTGGTGCATTTGTTTGTGAGGCCTTGGCCGATCTCGGGGCCAGTATTAATTTAATGCCTTATTCTGTTTATACCAAATTGGCCTTAGGTGAGTTGACTCCTACCCGAATGAGCATTAGGCTCGCTGACCGCTATTTCCAATATCCCATGGGGATAGCGGAAAACATGCAAATTAAGGTAGGGCATATTATGTTTCCGGTTGACTTTGTCATTCTTGAAATGGAGGCGGACGCTAAATTCCCTCTAATTATTGGCCGCCCATTCCTTAACACCGCGGATGCTATCATCCGGGTCAAGGATAAGGAGATTTCCTTAGGGGTCGGTGATGATCGGATTGTTTTTAAAGTTAATAGAGCATTAAAGCATCCTTATTCTTCTGATGATACTTGTTTTAGAATTGATGTGATAGATGATGCTTTGGACGTGGAAATGCAAGAAGCTATGGAAGCAAATGGAGTTGTTGAAGCCGAGATTGCAAATGGCGAAGCTATCACCAATGATCAAATTGAACAAATTTTGGCTTTGAGCTTGGATACAACTCCACCGGAAGATGAGACATTCGAAAAGATCACGGCGGATGGAAGCACACGGGTGTTGACATCGGTTGAGAATCCTCCTACTGACTTGGAGCTCAAGCCTTTGCCAGATCATCTTGAGTATGCTTATCTCGAAGGTACATCTCTTTTACCCGTTGTTATCTCGTCCTCATTGTTGGAGGATGAGAAGTCTAGACTCATGACCGTCCTCAAGGCCCATAAAAAGGCCTTTGCTTGGAAAACTTCCGATATACCGGGTATAAGTCCTGAATTTTGTAAGAACACCATTAACTTTATTGATAATGCTAAACCGGTAGTGCAAAGACAACGTAGATTAAACTCGAATATGAAAGAAGTTGTGAAAAAGGAAATCATTAAGTTGTTAGATGCGGGAATCATATTCCCCATATCCGATAGTCCTTGGGTGAGTCCGATGCATTCTGTACCGAAAAAGGGTGGGATAACAGTTGTTTTGAATGAGAAAAATGAGTTAGTTCCCACTAGGACTGTCACGGGATGGCGGGTTTGCATTGATTATCAGAAGTTAAATGACGCCACCCGTAAAGACCATTTTCCTTTGCCATTCATCGACCAAATGCTCGAACGGCTTGCCGAAAACGAGTACTTTTGCTTCTTGGATGGGTTTTCGGGTTATTTCCAAATACCCATTGACCCTAATGACCAAGAAAAGACCACATTCACCTGCCCGTTTAGTACTTATGCCTATAGGAGAATGCCTTTTGGTCTTTGTAATGCCCCCGGGACCTTTCAAAGATGCATGATTGCTATTTTTCAAGATATGATTGAAACTTCCATGGAAGTCTTCATGGATGACTTTTCTGTGTTTGGAAGTTCTTTTGAAAGTTGTTTAGAAAGTCTTGATAAAATGTTAGAAAGTTGTGAAAGGGCACATTTGGTTTTGAACTGGGAAAAATGTCATTTCATGGTAAAGGAAGGGATTGTGTTGGGACATAAAGTTTCTAAAGTGGGACTTGAGGTTGATAAAGCAAAAATTGATGTCATAGCTAAACTACCTCCTCCCACTAATGTTAAATCGGTAAGAAGCTTTTTGGGTCATGCCGGGTTTTATCGTCGGTTCATAAAAGATTTTTCAAAAATCACCCGGCCAATGACCAAGTTGTTGGAAAAAGATGTCCCATTTAATTTTGATGATGAGTGTCTTCATGCATTTAACCTACTTAAGGACAAATTGACTAATGCCCCTATTATGTCTTCACCCGATTGGTCCTTATCTTTTGAGTTAATGTGTGACGCTAGCGATTTTGCCTTAGGGGCCGTTTTAGGCCAAAGGGATGACAAACATTTCCGTCCCATTTCTTATGCTAGCAAGACCCTCAACCCGGCTCAACAAAATTATACCGTGACTGAAAAAGAATTGTTGGCCGTTGTGTATGCTTTTGATAAGTTTCGCCCCTACTTGGTTCTTAATAAGACCATTGTCTATACCGACCATTCCGCCTTGAGGTACTTGTTCTCTAAACAAGATGCCAAGCCCCGTCTCATCCGTTGGGTCTTGCTTTTGCAAGAGTTCGACATTGAGATCAAGGACAAAAAGGGGGCTGAAAATGTGGCGGCCGATCATTTAAGTAGGCTTGAAAACCCTCACATTGAGGAGTTACAAGAGCATGAGATTGATGATGCTTTTCCTGATGAGTATTTGATGCAGGTTGAAGTTGAGGAAGCACCATGGTATGCCGATATTGCTAACTATCTTTGTGCAGATGTGATTTTTAAAGAAATGTCATCTCAACAAAAGAAGAAATTCTTTTCTGAGATCAAACATTATTTTTGGGAAGATCCATTTTTGTTTAGAATTTGTGCAGATGGCATGATAAGGAGGTGCGTGTCGGGAGGAGAAACCCGAAGATTCTTGATGAGTGTCACTATGGGCCAACCGGTGGTCATTATGGACCGTCTGTCACCGGAAAGAAAGTGTATGATGCTAGATTTTATTGGCCAACCATTTTCAAGGAGACGCAAACCTTGGTGGAGGTTTGTGATGTGTGTCAAAGACAAGGTACAATTTCTAAACGTGATGAAATGCCTCAGAACTACATTCAGGTATGTGAAGTTTTTGATGTTTGGGGCATAGACTTTATGGGACCTTTTCTCCCATCTAATAAGAATTTGTACATCCTTGTTGTTGTTGATTATGTTTCCAAGTGGGCCGAGGCTAAAGCCTTGCCAACGAATGACGCACGTGTCGTCATTCACTTTTTGAAACAGCTTTTCTGTAGGTTTGGTGTGCCCAAGGCCTTAATAAGTGACCGCGGAAGCCATTTCGCGAATCACCAACTCGCTAAGGTGCTTAAGAGGTACGGTGTCAACCACCGTTTTTCAACCTCATACCACCCGCAAAAGAGTGGCCAAGTTGAAAATACTAACCGGGCATTGAAAAGGATTCTCGAGAAAACTGTAGGAGACAACCCGAAGTCTTGGTCTACCAAGCTTGATGATGCTCTATGGGCATTCAGGACCGCCTACAAGACACCAATTGGGACGACCCCATACCGGTTGCTTTATGGCAAGACTTGTCACCTTCCTATGGAAATTGAGCATAAAGCCTATTGGGCGCTCAGATATTATAATATGGACCTAGTTGAGGTCGGTGAGTTGAGGTCTTTGCAATTGAATGAACTAGACGAACTTAGGTTGCATGCTTATGATAACTCTAGACTTTACAAGGAACGAACTAAAGTATGGCATGACCGTAGGCTTAGGAAGAAGGATTTTAAAGCCGGTGATAAAGTTTTGTTGTTCCTTTCGAAGTATAAGTTTAAGCAACCCAAGTTGACTTCTAGGTGGACCGGCCCTTTTGTGATCAAACATGTTTATCCGTCTGGTTATGTTGAATTGTTAAAATCGGATGGATCTACTTTCATTGTCAATGGTCACAGGTTGAAGCTTTACAGTGAAGAAGAGGAAGAGGTGGGAGTCGTCTTGGACGAGCTTCCATTCTTCGAAATGGATCAATAAAAGTAGGTCTTTGAGTCGAGCTAACGACTCGTAAATAACCATAGCGCTTCGCGGGAGGCAACCCGTGTTTCGTATTTCTTATTTTCAATAAATTTTGCTTATTTCTAAGTTTTTAATGTGTTTATGTCGAGATTTACAGGTTTGACAGCTTTCCCATGCGTTACGGTAAGTCATTTTTGGAATACCAAAAGGTAAGTGTGGGGGGAGGCGACACTGCGCCGCAGTAGCCTTTGGTTGATGCGAGGCAGCTTTCCAAGCTGAGCAGCAGCTTAAATCTCGTCTTAATAAATGCGCTGCAGTTCTGATAATGCGACGCATCGTGATGTTTGTTCAGAAAATCGAAAATCCTTATAAAAAAATCAAAAATTAATAAAATAATATGATTATTGTTACACTGCGCCGCAATGTGTGTGAGGACTGCGACGCAGTCGGATCCAGATCGGGTCAAATGTTTTTGGGGCTAGGGTTTTCACACTTTACCTTTACATAAAAATAGAACTTCCATTTATTTCCCTTTTCTCTCCCAATTACTCAGCCGATCCTCCCCCTTTCTCAAGTTCTAATCTTTCTCTTTTTCATTACCATCATGACTAGACAAGGAAAGGTTAGCATCTACTCCTTTCTCATTTATTTTGTGTTAATTTAATTTTTGAAGGTTTCTTTCAATCCAATTCGAATTTATATATATTTGTGTTTACATTGATTGTTTATGTTCGAATGAGGTATGAATCTTGCTTAAGAATGTGAGGGTTGGGTTAATTCTTGGATAATTAGTTATTATACTAGTCAATGAGATGTTAATCAAGATTAATTAAGGGGAATTTTAGTTTTGATAAAATAAATTAAGAATACCCTAGGGGAAGATTGATGAACTTTGAAGTTTTGTTTTGCCCTGTTCGCCCCCTGATCAGACTAGTTTAATCGACACTGCGACGCATCTCCGACACTGCGCCGCAATCATGTGTTCGACAGTTACACTGCGACGCAGTGTGAGGGACTGCGCCGCAGTGTGAACATGTTCAGCCCAACGTCCTGTTTCACATTAGTATAAGCTATAATGATGTTGGGGTTTGATAGTTTGTTTGTTTTGCTTGTGTGTGCAGCAACCCGTAACAGGTAGCCGAGCTCCAAGAGGTTCAAACAGGACCTCCACTTCATCCGAACCGAATGAAGGAACTTCAAATCCTCCTGAAGCAAGTGAGGAAGCACTTGCTATGAGAACCGAATCACTTCATGCTTGGCTAAAATGGCCAAGAGCCTCTGCCAATGACAAGATCATCTACAACAATAGGTTGGAGAAAATTATTCACAAAGATATCGAGCCACCAAGGTACATGGATCCTGTTATGCTTGACCACTTACTTATCCGTACTGATATTAGTAAGTTAATGTGCCTCATGGCGCCGTCTCATGATGAGTTTGGTAATCCTAGTGATGTCGAGTTTGGTATGTGGATGGATATCTTTCGTAATCGGGAAGATATTTGTAGAGAATGGTGCTTAGAGTTTTATTCCACTGTTTCTGTGAAAGGCATTGATACTGCTAAGAGTGTGTTTGATGATAAGGTTATTTTCTTTAGGTGTGGGGGTAGTGACAGGTCTCTTACTATTGCTGAATTTGGTTTGTGTACGGGTATGTATTCTCAGGAGATGTTGGAGAATAACCCCACATTTAAGAATTTGTTGCATCGTGCTACTAGGGATAGTCAGGGGTTTACTGAGGCTGAGGGTGATCAGAGGGCTTATTACACGAGGATTTCTGGGGGAAAACTTGGTCCTCAGCTAGTGGGCAAATTCTATTCAGTCGCCCATTCTGAGGATATTTCATAAGATGTTGGTATATTTCTTTGTCTGGCAGTCTAATCACTAGGACAAAATTTACTTGGAGGATCTCTGGTTGCTTCGGTTCTTTGATGAGGGTGACCCGTATAAGACTGCTTGTGCCCCTTATGTCTTGGCTAAGCACATGGGTACCCGAGGTATGCGAGATGCGGGTTTGGTTTGTGGCCATTTTATTACAAAAATGGTCCAATTCTTTGGTTGTGTTGATGATAGGGTGAACACTCACTTGTCTTGGAAGTCTATGAAGCCGTTCACCTATAATGACTTGACCCGCTATAGGTTGCTCCTACCTAGTGAGCATCGGGATATTCATGTCTTGATACCGTTTGGTGGTTCCGCCCCTGAGGGCGATGACGATGAGGAGATGGCAGATGCACCACAGTAGCCACCTGAGCCAGCATGACGTCCTAAGCGTCGTGCCACTACTACTGTAGGTACATCCTCTTCCGCTGCTCCTGCTGCTTCTTGGGACTTTTCTACTCTACAGTCCACTGTGAACTCTATGTGGGAGTCACATCAGCAGTTTTAGAACAGGGTTGAACGGGATTTTAGATGGATTGGTTCAGGTGTTAGCAGAGTGATGTATGATCAGCAGAGGTACCAGCCGATGTGGGAGGCTAGCTATCAGGGGCGTGATTTCACCCCGCCCCAGCCTTTTCCAGATTACCGGCCTCCCAGCATTTTCATTCTAGAGCAGAGGACTGGTGGTTTCTTTACCCACCTGAGCGCCAGTACGAGCAGCCTCCTTCCCACGACCTCGGGGGAACGGGGCCAGATCATCCTGTTTCTTTTGGCTCTTATGCAGGTACCCAGGGTGGAGATGCAGGTGCAGGAGGATCAGCAGCTCAGACTATAGCTGACCATGCACTGGAGTCTTTCGTTGGTCCACCTGGTGGTGGTATGCCGGGATATCCACCTACCAGCTGATCAGCATGTTGAGATGATGAGGAGGAGCGCCGTCTGCATGTTTATGATGGCTTGTATACTTGTCTGTTTGAACTATTTCCATTTCAGTACTTTATTTTTATTTGTTTGGTTTGTATCCACCCTACGGGGTGATGAGACTTCGTATTTTTCTTTCTTTTCATTACATTTCGAATAAGTAGGGATAGTGATTTGCATGCTTTTTAATATTTTCTGTTTCCCATTAATCGTGTGTTCATGTTGAATAGCAAGTTTTGTCATATGCATATGTTGGCAGTAAGTTCAGCGCTATATTCTTGTTGGCATCATTCAAGCATGGAACACACGTCATACCCGGCAAGTTTTTCTTGTTCTTATTTTGCTTTTTGTTTACTTTTCCCTATTTCCCATAGTTTGCCTTAGTTCATTGGACATTGAGGGCATTGTCCAACTCAAGTGTGGGGGGGTGGTAAATAGGAAAAAGTCGGGTATTTTAGAGGGATTTTTAAACTTTTGCATGCTTGTACTTGTAGTTAATTGCTTTTGTCACCTAATTATAGATATTAAAGAGAAATTTGACTACACCCTTGGTACAAAATTTAATTGGTGGAATGTGTCTTGATTGATTAATTAGGCAATCCCTTCTGGATTAATAACATGACTAGCACGCTTATAGCACCAAAACACCAAATATGTGAGATATTCTTGATCATTTATAGATATGCTAGGTGTTTACGGATTTGGATTGATTGGCCTTGTAAATTTTTCCCTCTCATAGGCTTTTGAATTTATCAAGAGTAAGGGTTCGACTTAGAACTTTGAACTATGATGTGCAAGTTTGAGGTTAGTTTTTTCATTTCCGGGTTACTTTCATTTGCTATGAGTGTGCCGGTGATTGCGTTGATTCTAGAACTTGTCCTGGTTGATCGTTTCGAAGAACTAGATGAGGAAGAGGCAAATTTAGGATTAAAACCTTTGTTCTTTGTTTGTTCACCCCTTGTTTTGTATACATTTGTTATGTGCATGTTTTGTTAATGTGCTTAGTAGCTAACTACACTGGTTAGTGAACCACCTGTTAAACCCTTATGTTGCACTCACTTTTAGTGCAAAACAATAGAAAACATGTTGTCATTAGCCTTTTCTTTGTTATTAAATCCACCCTAAATATACACCTTTCCTAGCCATACCGATAGTCGAAGTCCTGGTGGGTCATTGGTTGCCTATGCTAGTGGATGGTTTGGGGTTGTCCTTTATGTCGGGTTGGGATATTCTTGGTTACTCAGAATAGATTGATTTCGTCATGAGTTTTGGATCAAGTCTGGATTGTTCATCTTTGCATGTTATTGCATGATTTGTCACTGTTTCAATATTACTTAGAGAATACCAATTAGTCAGAGTAAAAGTAGCTCACAAAAAAAAAATAAAAAAAAAAAGAATAAAAGAATTGAAAAACAAAAAAAATAAAAAAATAAAAAAGAGAAAAAATGAAAAAAGAGTTTGGGCTGTCAGTTGGTATTTCTCACTTTTGGGCAAATCATTTTTATTAGTTGGTTCATAAATTACACCAACAAATGCTTCATTGTTTCTGCAATTTATCGAGTTGAGTTGGTACATCTTTATAAACCAACAAAAGGATCTTGTAATGCTATGTTCTTCAGTTATCATATTTGGGTTGGCACATTCGTTTAAGCCAACATGGTTAGTCTTGGTTGATTGAGTTGTTTGAATGTCATACACCACAATGGTGTCGGTTTTTAATCGTTCTATTGGGGGTATTGTCGGGACGACTTCTCGGGTTTTGGACCGTTGGCAACTGATGACATGGGTTCTATGGATTAGACTATTATGTAAAAATTTTGTTAACTGTTGTGTTATTTCTTTTTTTTAGCACCAATTGATATCCCAAATTTCCATTCCCTTTTAATTACCATGTTTAGCCTCAGAGTTCATTACAACCTTTAAAAGACCTCTTCTGATAGTTGTCCTGGTGCTTACGCCATGACGGTGCAGAAACGATTCTGGTACAAGCCTATGGTAAAAGATTATGCATCACGACTAGGCCTTGAGTGATTATTCAAATATTCAACCCCAATAGTAAGTTAGTTGGAGTAGGATAGATATATCATTGATTCGATTGTTCAATGCTTAGTCGTGTTATTGAGGCTTGTATATCAGTCAAGTATTGTCAAACATTCCAGTTTTCATTTAAGATTAAAACTGCCTAACCATCTCTTTTCATTTTCATGTATCGTTTAGCTTCTTTTTGATTACTGACATGTTATTCCCATGTATGTGCCAAGGTAATTAAAAGTTTTGAAGTTTGGAATTGCTTGAGGACAAGCAAAGCTTAAGTGTGGGGGGATTTGATATGCCTTATTTTATACCCATTTCCCACATCATTATTAGTTGTTTTTAAGTGCTTTTCGAGTCATTTTTGTATACATTTGGTGCGTTTATGGTATTTGTTAGTGTTTCAGGATATTAACAGGTACTTGAGCATAATTTCTGGAGAAAACGACATTTTTAAGTGAAATGAGCGCTTACGGAAGATTTACAAGACACGAAGTTGAAGTTCGAAGTTGTTCAGTATCATGCTGCGACGCAGTTATTAAGTTGCGTCGCACTGACTTGTATTCTAGAGGACTGCGACGCAGTAACAAGACTACGCCGCATCAATTGTGTCAAAAGTTAAGCTGCGCCGCAGTGCTACATGTTGCACCGCAGTCTCACAAGCCTTCAGCATCCCTTGGTCAACGAAAGTCAGCAACGTCAAAGCAGTCAACACCCAACTGTGCCGCAGTGGGTGGACTGCGCCGCAGTGTCCGACGGGAATTTTTGTAATTTTTTGGAAAAATATAAATAGCTTGCAAATAATTCCATAAAACCCATTTCTACTATTCCCAGCCGTTTTTGAGCACTTTGAGGCAGATTTTCATCAATTTTATCATATTTGAAGATCAAGAACGAGATTGGACGATTTCCGTTATTTGCTTTTCATTTATTATCATTCGGTAACAATGAATTCTTCAATTTTGATGTGTTATTTCATTTCAATAATGAGTAGCTAATCACTTTATCATCCATCTTGATGAAGTGAGACAATATGTAAGGATTGCACAATTTTATTAATTCAATGTTGATTTCATTTAACGTTATATCGTGATCTTAGCGTATTTCTTCCTTGTAATTTATTTTGAATTGATTGGTGATTTATGTGTGCCTTTAATGGTCATTATTGATTATATATATTTCATTTTGATTGTTTGGGTACAAATGATTGAATCTATGACGGGTACGGTAGATAATCGTTTATGATAATAGGAAGAAATGTGTTAACGGTTGGGTACAATCGGTAGGTATAATTGTTATCTTAATAACCAAAACCATTGTTTGATTAGGGAAGTTATAAAAGATGTCTCGGGGTACCGGTCTTTGTAATGAAACTAGTTTAAGCAAGAGAGTCAAATGATGTCATTAACTTGACGGGTACGGGGTTGGTGCTTTGTTTGAGTCTCGGTTATTTAATCAACTTAAATTGAAATTGAACTTCATTTATGTGCAATCTGAACATGTTGTTGAGCGGATTCGAGATGGATGTCTTTTAAATTATTGTTTTCAATCACAAACTCTCTTTTCGATTAATCCTGAGGGATTACTAACTGATTTTACTAACTATTTGCAACGTGACAATTCGGTCACAAAACCCTCATTTTTACTTGAATTACTTTATTTTAACAATTGATTTACTTTAGTCCTTGTGATCGACCTCGGACTTACCAAGCTAACTATACTGCATCGAAGATACACAGCAGCGTCCCAGACGCCACTGTGCACCGTCTTGCACGGTGGTCACAAGCTGGGTGGGCGTAACGAACGGTGGGCATGGCGTGGCAGACGGTGGGCCAAGATTGCTTGGCGTCTTGGACGGTGCTTTCTACCGTCTCAGACGGTGCCTCACATCAATCATTTTCAGTGTGTGAGTGTCCAAAAACCACCGTAAACCAGGAGAACTGACCGTCTGGGTGGCGTAAAGGTGTTTTGCTAGATGGAAGCCACCGTCTCACACGGTGGGTTTACCGTGTGAGACGCCACAAGCTAACAGGCAGTGTCTCAGACGCCAACAATGGCATGCTGGATGGTGGGTTCAGGTCAAGCACGAGCAGCAGCAGTTTAAGGAAGAAAACCCGACCCAAAACTAATAAAACCCTAGTTTTTGGACTTTAATTCGATTGAGAGAGGTTTGAGATCCAGTTCGAAACCTACACAAGCATAAACATACACGACTAACCAAAATCTATACCATCATTTCATTCCATAACATCGATTTATGGACGAATTCATTTCATTTCATGCCAAGAACACCAAAACCCTAATATTTGACTAAAAATTGTTTTTGTTAATTTCCATGTTCATTTAGACTTAAACATTGATATTTAAACCTAATTGAACTCGACCCACAACATCATTTCGACCCATTACATCATTTCTTGCCCAAGATGATTTTTGACCCATTTCAAACCTTGAAGAAACCCTAGTTGACTTAGAACTCGAAATTTACCAAGGTTACTTAAATTCAACATTGAAAGACATTTATAAGTATAAAATGATGAATTTGGAATAAATTTAACTTACCTAATCTTCCACTTAAGTGTTTGACCCGAAATTTGACCCGATTGAGTGATTCTTTGCACTTTGAAAACCTAAGCTTTTGATATGTTGTTGAGATGATGAAAATGATGAAAAACCCTAACAAATCCTTGCTTGAAACATTAAATTTGGTGTATTAAATTTAGAGAGAGAGATAAGTGTAAGATAACTCTTGCATTTAAGAGTGTGAGAGAGAAAAAGATGGAGAAAGAATGAATGGGTGGATGAAAAGTGTAAGGAATTGGGTGGAGGATAGGGTTGGGTTGATGGGCATGGGTCATGGATATGGGTTGACCCATGGACTATCCAAATTCATATATTTCTAGTTCACTTATACCACGATTAGCATCGAACATCTCATTAAATCGATCAATAAATCTCGACTAGTACACGAACACAATTTACTTAAAACGATCATTATATCATATATAAATACACCTTGAACACGATAAATTCGCAAATAAACTCGATCATATAACACTTGACTAATATTAACTAGTTAACGTACACATAATTAACGGGTCAAATTTCACAAATGTTACATCATTCCCCCGTTAAAGGAATTTCGTCACGAAATTCGATCAAAACCCTAGTCACTAAACAAATGAGGATATTTGGCTCTCATAGAATCTTCACGTTCCCAAGTAAACTCGGGTCCGCGCCTAGCTTGCCATCTAACCTTGACGATCGTGTACCGAGTATTCTTTAACTTTTTAATTTGTCGATCAAGTATCTCTATCGGTTCTTCTACAAATTTTAACGTTTTATCTACCCGAATTTCCTCAAGAGGCACATGAAGTGTTGGATCCGCCAAATACTTCCTAAGATTACAAACATGAAATACATTATGAACTCCACTCAAATCTTGAGGGAGCTCCAAACAATAAGCAACCGGGCCAATACGCTCCAAGATCTTGAATGGGCCAATATACCTTGGCCCCAACTTGCCTCGTTTCACAAACGAACCACTCCTTTCCATGGGGACACCTTTAACAAAACAAAATCGCCTACCTCAAACTCGAGGGGTCTTCGTCTCACATTAGCATACTTCAATTGTCGTTCCCGGGCCACTCTCAACTTCTCTTTGATTTGTGAGATCACTTTAGTCGTTTCAATGACAATCTCGGGCCCAATGAGTTGGCTTTCACCAATCTCCGCCCAAGCTAAAGGTGACCTACATACTCTCCCATATAAAGCCCTAAACGGCGCCATTTGGATGCCAGCATGATAGCTATTATTATAGGAGAATTCGACTAACGGTAGATCCACATCCCAATTTCCACCAAACTCAATAGCACACGCCCTCAACATGTCTTCAAGTGTTTGAATAGTTCTTTCATTTTGACCGTCGGTTTGTGGATGGAACGCCGTACTCATATCAAGTTGAGTACCCATTGCTTTTTGGAACGACTTCCAAAACTTGGAAGTGAATCGGGCATCCCGTTCGGTGATTATGGAAATCGGCACTCCATGTTTGGATATCACCTCCTTGATGTACAAGCGTGCCATGGCGTCAAACTTATCATCTTCCCGAATAGCTAAAAAGTGAGCCGACTTAGTCAATCGATCAACAATCACCCAAATGGTGTCACGACCACTACTTGTTCTAGGTAACTTCATGATGAAGTCCATAGCTATCCGCTCCTATTTCCACTCCGGTGTTACCGGTTCAACTAGTAAACCGGGTGGTTTCTTATGGTCAGCCTTTACTTGCAAGCATGTGATGCATTCACTAACGTATCTAGCAATATCTTTCTTCATCCCCGGTCACCAATACAAATCCCTCATATCAAAATACATCTTGTCGGACCCCGGGTGAACCGAGTATGCCGACTTATGTGCTTAATTCATCAACTTCAACCTTAGACCCCCAAAGACAGGAATCCATAAACGCTCCATAAAATACAAGCCATCATCATCATCCTTTCGGTCAAATTGCTCTTCTAGCCCATGAAGTGCTTCATTAATAAAGTTTTCGGGTAGGGTAGCCATTCTTTGAGCTTCAATTATGGTATCACGAACACTTCTTTGTACGGTGAGGCTCGTGGCTCTAATTCGTCTTGGTTTCACACGTTCTTTTCGACTTAAAGCATCGGCTACAACATTGGCTTTACCCAGGTGATACCGGATAACACAATCATAATCACTAAAAAGTTCTAACCACCTCCGTTGCCTCATATTCAATTCACTTTGATCAAAGATGTGTTGTAGACTTTTGTGATCGGTATAAATCACACTTTTGGTGCCATACAAGTAATGCCTCCAACACTTCAAGGCAAACACGACCGCTCCTAACTCTAAGTCATGGGTCGGATAATTCTTTTCATGCACCTTCAACTGTTTAGATGCATAAGCAATCACCTTGCCCTGTTGCATCAAAACACACCCTAAACCTTGTCCGGATGCATGATCTTCTTTCGTCTTAGAGTAAATAAGTATGTCATCAATAAAGACAATGAAAAATTGATCCAAGTAGGGCCGACACACCCGGTTCATCAAATCCATGAACACCGCCGGTTCATTGGTCAACCCAAAAGGCATCACCGTAAATTCAAAATGCCCATGTTCGGAAAGCGATTTTTGGAATGTCGTTTTCATGGACCCTCAATTGATGGTAACCCGACCTCAAATCAATCTTGGAGAAGTATTGGGCACCTTGAAGTTGATCAAATAAATCGTCAATCCTAGGAAGAGGATAACGATTCTTCACCGTTAGCTTGTTCAATTCTCTATAATAAATACACATTCGGAAAGATCTATCCTTCTTTTTGACAAATAAGAGCGGTGCGCCCTAAGGTGATTGACTAGGGCGGATGAAACCCTTTTCTTGAAGCTCTTTGAGTTGGGCGGCCAACTCTTGCATTTCGGTCATGGCTAAGCGATAGGGCGCTTTGGCCACGGGAGAAGCATTAGGAATGAGGTCAATACGGAAATCAAGTTCACGAGATGGAGGCAAACCCGGTAAGTCATCCGGGAATACATCCGCAAAATCTTTAACTACGGGCACGGTTTTTAATTCAACTTTAGTAACGTTTACATTATACACTTTCCCTTCCCATTGCTCGGTTGTCTCACCTTGGACCACTAATTCTTCCCGTTTTCTAAAGGTATCCTAACTACTCTACTACCACAATCGATCACCGCGTTCATAGCCGACAACCAATCCATACCCACGATCACATCAAAACTTCCGATATCAAAAGGCATTAAGTCTATGTAAAATGGGTGGTCACATAATTCTAACATACAATCACGAACAACTTGACTAATTCTAGACAATCCACCATTTACTATTTCGAGCTCAAAGTAATACGACAATGGACTAAGACTAGCATCGATCAATGGAATGAAATCATTGGAAATGAGGCTATAATCGGCCCCGAAATCAAATAACACGGTAGCAAATTGGTGATTGAGAAGAAAAGTACCTGCTACAACATTTGGGTCCACACGAGCCTCGGCCACATTCACGGAAAAAGCTCTTCCACGAGGGGCTAGTTGTTGTTGAGGAGGAGCTTGTTGTTGTTGGCCTTGTTGTCCCCGATTCTGATTGGGACCGGCGATTTGCAATTGATTCGGGTGCACGGTCACTTGAACTTGTTGGCCAATAAGATTAGGGCACCTATTCCGATAGTGGTATTGGCTACCACACTCGTAGCAAGTACCCCGGGCCATTGAGGGATATCTAGCATTGAGGGGCATAGCATTCAAAGGAACGGTACGAGGATTGGTAGGGCACATTTTTGAGATATGACCCACTTGATTACAATGAAAACAAGCATCACACCGAGTGTGAGACCTATGATGACGATTACACCGAGGGCATAAAGGAATAGCCCCGATGTTAGCCTCCTTTGCCGGCACAACCGCCGCAAACACTTTTCCACCCCTAGTTGGCTTCTTGTTGTGATACCTCTCATCCTTCTTGGTACCAATAGATTCGGCCACATCCTTTCTCTTACCATCATTCTTTCCTAGTTCACCACCCTTCACAAGCTCCATGGTGACACTAGCGGTTCGGTTAATGGCTTAATTAATAGTCAAAGGCATAGTGGGATGAGAAACAAGAACTCTCACCTTGTGAGGCAAACCGACAACATATTTCTCCACCTTCCGATCTTCGGGTCTCACTAGATGAGGGATGAGTCTAGAAAGTTGGTTGAAACGGCGAGTGTACCCCACATGATCGGCTCCCTTCATAGTGAGGCTAGTAAATTCTTCTTGTAGATTCCTCATTTCATGCGGTGGGCAATACTTAGCAATAATCATTTGTTTGAAATTTTCCCAAGGTATGGAATTAGCAAGATCAATCCCCAAAGCATCCACTTCTACATTCCACCATTCTAGTGCATCACCCTCTAACATGCCGGTGGCGTGAGAAACTATTTGATCATGAGTATACCCACTTTGAGCAATAACGGCTTCAATCTTCTCTAGCCACTCCAAGCAACCGGTGGCTCCACCTTCTCCCTTCCACTCCGGAGCCCCACAAGTCTTGAAATCTTTGAATATGCAACCTTGTCGATAAGTATTGTTGATTCTTGGACCAACAAATGCTCCCCCTACATTCTCACCGCCATTCACATTCACATTCTCCTCCTCCTCATCTTCCACTTGAACCGCTTCGACCTCCTGTTCTTCTTGTTCACCCCTAGCTTGCATGGCCGCCGAGATTCGGGCCACAAGATCTGGCATGAGATCATTTAAAGCTTGGGTAATGACCTCGGTTGATACCGGGGGATTGGCACCACCCCGGCCACCTCGGCCACCACGACCACCACGACCTCCCCGGCCTCCACGACCACCTCTACCCCCACGTCCACCTACAACTTCTTCTTCTTCTTGAACACGACGATTGCGAACAACTCTCCTTGGTCTCACCATTATCCTGAACACACGTGTTAGGTTAGCGAGTTAATTCTCACAATTCACACACGTTGTAGCCGAAATCAATTACCACATAACAAATATTTCGCATCTAGGTTTTCCCTAAACCGTCTATCATGCATTTTTCTACGGGGATATTATCATGGAAATAATCTAAGGCTTCATCATCATACAATTCACAATCAACAACACAATCACAATCCAATTAACATCATATAAAAGGGGTCAAGTCATAACAAGGCGGGTAAAGCATAGTCCGAATCTAACTTCAACATTCAATACATTAAAGGTGTTTGTATACAGGTGATACCAGCGGCTTTCCCTCCACACCGTTAATATATTGAATGGATGTCGGGACTCGGTTCCGTTATGCCTCTAAGTATTGGTTGGGTATGTATACAGGGTGTACCAGCGGCTAACCCTCCACCCAACCAACACTCATTAAACACACCGGGTTACCTACTATACTTCATCCGCAATGAGCAATCCACGAGATCATTAACTTTCATATGACATAGGGTAACCATAGATTCGTTGATCAGGCTCCTCTAGGGTTACCGAGTGTCATACTCCGCTAATGCCATCATTTCACTTTGCTAAGGACAAACAATAAATGGTTCTAAGATTCCACACATCAACATTCATCACAACAATCCAACAATTCACGGTGTATCCCGACACTATTACGAACATCAATTAATAAGTTTATCAAAACCCCACGAACTCCGATCAAACAACTTTCCTATCATGCACGCTAAGTATGAAGTGTTTATGCAATGGTTATAGTCTAGGTCATTCCACCTAATTCTCTACAACCACGACTCTGATACCATTCTGTAACACCCCAACAAGGCGAAAATATGGGGCATTAAAAGAAAGTTCAGCACGACATGGAAATTATGTAGAGACAACACTAAATGCAATAAGGATTGGACATTTCCATTCACGAATCAATTCAAAATACAAGTATCGGATCAATAAATGCACAAGGAGCACAACACCATCAATAGTTTACAAAAGATAGATCAAATGATGGCTAACGATCCTAGGCATAACCCATAGACGGGAGCAATGAATCACGAATCCATAATAAGTCCAAATCCAATCCTAAAGCAAGCATGCAATCATCCATCACGTCTTTGATTAACTTGATTACCTGAAAAGTGTACTAAAATGCGTCAACATAAAGTTGGTGAGTTCGTAGGTTTTGACAATAAGAAACAAGTGTCGGGATAACAACCGTTTAACCTTGATTAAATCATAACGATCACATAGCCTTGATACGAGCATATAACCTTGATTGGATCATTAAATGATCACATAACCTTGATACGAACATATAACCTTGATTGGATCATTAAATGATCACATAACCTTGATACGAACATATAACCTTGATTGGATCATTAAATGATCACATAACCTTGATACGAACATATAACCTTGATTGGATCATTAAATGATCACATAACCTTGATACGAACATATAACCTTGATTGGATCAATAAATGATCACATAACCTTGATTCAACAATTAAACGAATATATAACCTTGATAAAATAGCCAAACGATCATATAACCTTGTTTACTTAATTAAACGAACACATAACGATCAAACAAACCAAAGGAACACGTTGTACACTTTTCACCCCAAAATCATGTAAAGTAAGGGGCTACGAACTCACCTTGGTTCAGCTACGATGCGTAATAATCGATTTACAAACGTCAATTGATAACAAAATGTCCACGACCTATCATTATATTGCATACGTATCAATACATATATTAATTAACACGTTAAATCTATCATCATATTGCATACGTATCAATACATATATTAATTAACACGTTTCTAAGGGTATTCCAAGTGAAGTGAAACCCTAGGTTAGTCTCCCATCTTTAAACGACTCACAAGATTCAATTTGGATACTAGGGAAGCCAAACAAAGGTGCAGCGGTTAGCCCTAATCGATCCAAGAACATAAATGATTAAGCTAGAAAGAAAACAGAAAAATCGAAGATACACAGCAGCGTCCCAGACGCCACTGTGCACCGTCTTGCACGGTGGTCAGAAGCTGGGTGGGCGTAACGAACGGTGGGCATGGCGTGGCAGACGGTGGGCCAAGATTGCTTGGCGTCTTGGACGGTGCTTTCTACCGTCTCAGACGGTGCCTCACATCAATCATTTTCAGCGTGTGAGTGTCCAAAAACCACCGTAAACCAGGAGAATGGACCGTCTGGGTGGCGTAAAGGTGTTTTGCTAGAAGGAAGCCACCGTCTCACATGGTGGCTTTACCATGTGAGACGCCACAAGCTAAGAGGCAGCGTCTCAGACGCCAACAATGGCGTGCTGGACGGTGGGTTCAGGTCAAACACGAGCAGCAGCAGTTTAAGGAATAAAACCCGACCCAAAACTAATAAAACCCTAGTTTTTGGACTTTAATTCGATTCAGAGAGGTTTGAGATCCAGTTCAAAACCTAGACAAGCGTAAACATATACGACTAACCAAAATCTATACCATCATTTCATTCCATAACATCGATTTATGGACGAATTCATTTCATTTCATGCCAAGAACACCAAAACCTTAATATTTGACTAAAAATCGTTTTTGTTAACTTCCATGTTCATTTAGACTTAAACATTGATATTTAAACCTAATTGAACTCGACCCACAACAACATTTTGACCCATTACATCATTTCTTGCCCAAGATGATTTTTGACCCATTTCAAACCTTGAAGAAACCCTAGTTGACTTAGAACTCGAATTTGACTCGAAATTAATCAAGGTTACTTAAATTCAACAATGAAATACATTTATAAGTATAAAATGATGAATTTGGAATAAATTTAACTTACCTAATCTTCCACTTAAGTGTTTGACCCGAAATTTGACCCGATTGAGTGATTCTTTGCACTTTGAAAACCTAAGCTTTTGATATGTTGTTGAGATGATGAAAAACCCTAACAAATCCTTGCTTGAAACATTAAATTTGGTATATTAAATTTAGAGAGAGTGAGAAGTGTAAGATAACTCTTGCATTTAAGAGTGTGAGAGAGAAAGAGATGGAGAAAGAATGAATGGGTGGATGAAAAGTGTAAGGAATTGGGTGGAGGATAGGGTTGGGTTGATGGGCATGGGTCATGGATATGGGTTGACCCATGGACTATCCAAATTCATATATTTCTAGTTCACTTATACCACGATTAGCATCGAACATCTCATTAAATCGATCAATAAATCTCGACTAGTACACGAACACAATTTACTTAAAACGATCATTATATCATATATAAATACACCTTGAACACGATAAATTCGCAAATAAACTCGATCATATAACACTTGACTAATATTAACTAGTTAACGTACACATAATTAACGGGTCAAATTTCACAAATGTTACATTTCTAATAATCATTATCCAAATATATTAATTAGTATTTATATTAATATTTGTAGAAAAAGTCTCACTAATTTACACTTTTTTGTTTTCTATCAATAATTTACACTTTTTAGCCCTAAATACTTAATTTATATTTATTTTTAGCCATCAACCTGAGAAGATTCTTAAATAGTTAAAAAAATTCAACATATGATATATTGTCTATTAAAAGTATTTCAAAAGATGAAATACTATATATATGTTTAATGTTCTATAAGTATATTCTTTTAAATTTGTTTTTATTTACATTTTACATTTAAATTTATATATTTATAATTTAACTTATCTTTAAAATATTATAAACGATCCATGTATTTAAATAGAAAATTGATTAAAAATAAATAAAAATCAATGTAAATATATTAATATTTTAAAAATAATTATACAATTATCCTTTTAAATTTTTTTAATAATTGTCATGACACACATATATATAAGAGAAACAAAGCATGTTAAAATGTCATCTATTTTAATATGATTTTTTAATATTTAAATATCGCTAATCATGTCACAATAAACAACTTCAATAAATATAAAAAATCAAAGTTTTAATATATAGATCATTTTTTTATTAATAAAAATAATAAATTAAATTTTAAATCGTAATAAATTAATTAAAATTTAATATTCATAATATCCTAAGCCCCATGTATTGGACATGAGTCAAAAATCTAAGTATGTCACATTCAACATATGTATGTGATTTTATGTATTAATGTTCACAGTTACGATTGTCACTCAAATCAAAAATCCTAATTGTTATCAAAACATCTAATATTGATGATGTCGTAAGTCTCGTGTCCAGTGTTGGACACGAGTCTAAAATCTAGTGTAATACTTGAGTAATTATTAACACACTGCACTTTGATACAGGTGATGATATATAAGTAATATCAAATGACCCTATAGAATTTATGTTCATATCATTCAAGTTGATCCGGAATTAGGAGCAAATGTTATTCAAGTTCTTATCGTCTAAAAGATAAATCGAATGATTCAAACACTCTGTTATGATAATCATAGTAAAGCCTTTTAGCATTATTTTTAATCATAACATGATATAAGCAAAGGTAAATACAGTAAATTTGTATTTACAGCAATACTACAAAAACATATATTGCATTTTGATCAACGTATCATATCAATGCTAGTGTAAGTCACCGCGGCTCCTGAACTGACTTCGGGATCACCTTGTGCTGCGAAGTGTACAGGCACCGGCATCTTCATTGGAAGATTTGGGATCGCGACCTCAAACTTCAGCACTTGAATCGCTTGCCTGATTGATGGTCTCAAGCTCCGGTCAGTATGTACACACCATAACCCCACCATCATCAAACATTCCACTTCTTTCGCGTCAAATTCGTTGTTCAGCTTCTGGTCCACACCCGTAAGCAACTCATCTTTTTCTAGTAAATCCCAAACCCACTTCACCAACCCAAGACCAGAATTCGGGTCAACCCTATCCGTAGCCTTTCGCCCACAAGCAATTTCTAAAGCAACAACCCCAAAGCTATATACATCCGACTCTTTGCTAGCCTTTCCTGTTGTTAGACACTCGGGAGCCAAGTAGCCTAGTGTTCCAGCTAAACCGGTTGTTTGTGGGCCCATCTCATGGTCCATAACTCGAGCCAATCCAAAGTCTCCAAGCTTCGCATTGAATCCAGAATCTAGAATAATGTTGCTTGTTTTGATATCCCGATGTACCACACATTGTTCCCATTCCTCGTGTAAATATAGTAATGCAGAAGCTAAGCCCGTCGCAATTTTGTACCTTACAGCCCACTCAATGTGACTTTTTTGGGCAAAGAGGTGTGAGTCAAGGCTGCCATTTGGCATAAACTCGTAAACAAGCAAGAACTGACTTTGATCATGACACCAACCAATTAGTCTCACCAAGTTTCGGTGTCTTAAACTGCTAATAATCTTCACTTCAGTTATGTACTCTTTCTTTCCTTGTCGAGAACCCTGTGAAATTTTCTTGACAGCAACTACGATACCTTCACGTGATAAGTAGCCTTTGTAGACACACCCGAATCCTCCCTCACCCAACTTCCTGTCTTTAGAGAAGTTATTGGTCGCAGTAGCGAGATCACTGTAAGAAAACCTTTTTGGACCCGCTCCTCGTTCAAGATCTTCGTTTATCGATGTCAATGCAACTTTCTCTAGCTCCTTTGTAGGTTGTCTTTGTCTTTTCCATAATATAACACATGCTGCTGTTACAACTAGAACACTAAGAGGGACAGTTAAGCCAACTGCTAGTTTCCAGTATTCCTTGGAATTATCTCTTTTATTTGCAAGGTTGAATTGAACTCCCACCTTTGAATGATAGTTCTCACTCCATTACTGCCAGCAGTAGCTGCTGAAAACCCGACTATTGCTTGCTCAGGAAGAACTTCCCGGAGGTCGAGTTGATATGAAAGACTTGTATCTGTATTAGAATCATTTCCAGCACCGTAGCTCCAACGCAAGTCTAGCATTTGAGTGGTAGAATTGTAAGAAACCCAGGCATCTCCAGAGTCTCCACTATGTAAACTAGCATTCCAATAAGTGTAATTAGCTGAAGAAATAGAGTTCCTGTTAATACCTACATGACTACCTACTTTTGGAGGATCGAATTCCTTGTTCCATAAAGTGTCAAACTCGACGACTATCATTTGGTTCTGTGATGAATCTGTGTAAGTTGAATTGAAGAGGCCTAAAAAGCCACCACCCGAGTTGGGTGGGATTTGGAAGCTGACCGGGGCTAGAAAGAAACCGAGCCCATGACTATATGAGTTCTCGGCATATGCATCAATAATGAAAGTGAAGTGAGTAGTGAAATCGGTAAGCTTATGAGAATGTTGGTCCCATATTTGGACTGGATTCGCGTATATGGCTTGACCAACACGTCCGTAGGGGTAAGTGGTTTTTGTGTTTATCAGCTGTACGACTCCAGCAGAAACGGCTGCATCCCCTGAATATGTTATACTCGTATCACCGGCATCAAAACGATCGATATTGAAATCCACTGATTCAGTGAAACGAAACAAATTACAACATGCAAAGATAACGATATAACAAATTACTGTGGTAACTAGACTCTTGGAATTACAAATAGAGGTAGCCATAATATGCATGGAAAATTAAACACAATATATGTGTATATGTCTATATATGATAATGTATATTTATATATAACAAAGATTAATATATTGATGCAAAGACATATACTTTCTAAACTTTGATCATTAAAGTTATTAGGGGAATATAATAACAAAAAGAAACATTCATTAGTCATTAGTCATTACCGTTTTAACTTTATTACTCGAAATATATTCAACATAGAAGAATGGTCTGGTCCCCTACTGGGTTTCATGGTAGAGGGTGGGTTCAAATCTTTATCAAAGAAATTTAAGAAAGGGGTTTTTGTAATGCTATACTTATCTAATACATGATATCGAGCGCAAACTTTTGTAAGACGTTACCAGGAATCAACCTTAGGATGGGCACACCAATTTTAGAGGTGTTGTTACTTCTTCTGCCGTTATAGAAAAAACCATAGGAGAATGTTTCATATGCGCGTTACACACGAACAAAGGAATTATTATAAAATACAAATATTGATTCATAAAGGTCAAGAAGTCTTGATTTTGGAGATTAAACTACTATACCAAATGGATTCAAATGGATATGCCGACTTTTTATATTTTCAAGGTGAAATGTTTTAAGGTTCGTGGGAAAGTACATAATGAGTTTAACATACTATGTGAATGTAATTAAAGTGATCAAGACTTCAATTAAGTTAAGTTATGGAGTACTTAGATCAAAACGATCGATATTGAAATCCACTGATTCAGTGAAACGAAACAAATTACAACATGCAAAGATAACGATATAACAAATTACTGTGGTAACTAGACTCTTGGAATTACAAATAGAGGTAGCCATAATATGCATGGAAAATTAAACACAATATATGTGTATATGTCTATATATGATAATGTATATTTATATATAACAAAGATTAATATATTGATGCAAAGACATATACTTTCTAAACTTGATCATTAAGTTTCAACTGCTGCATTCCTTGAATTGAATAACACCTAATAAAAAGTAGTTAGGGGAATATAATAACAAAAAGAACCGTCATTACCGTTTAACTTTAATATATATTCAACATAGAAGAATGGTCTGGTCCCCTACTGGGTTTCATGGTAGAGGGTGGGTTCAAATCTTTATCAAAGAAATTTAAGAAAGGGGTTTTTGTAATGCTATACTTATCTAATACATGATATCGAGCGCAAACTTTTGTAAGACGTTACCAGGAATCAACCTTAGGATGGGCACACCAATTTTAGAGGTGTTGTTACTTCTTCTGCCGTTATAGAAAAAACCATAGGAGAATGTTTCATATGCGCGTTACACACGAACAAAGGAATTATTATAAAATACAAATATTGATTCATAAAGGTCAAGAAGTCTTGATTTTGGAGATTAAACTACTATACCAAATGGATTCAAATGGATATGCCGACTTTTTATATTTTCAAGGTGAAATGTTTTAAGGTTCGTGGGAAAGTACATAATGAGTTTAACATACTATGTGAATGTAATTAAAGTGATCAAGACTTCAATTAAGTTAAGTTATGGAGTACTTAGAAAATTACTGTTCTTTTTTTTCTTTTTTTTTTTTGAAAAGTACTGTTCTAGATCGTCAAGACTTCCAGAGGTCGATACCAGGTTACGTACACTTGTGTTCCCCTATATATCAATTACGAAAGGGGCCAAGTGAATACCACTCATAATTTAAGTACCTACGCTAACTGGTTGTTATTTACATCAACTAGGTGGAATATCCCGCAAATAGTTTTTTCTAACTTAAAAATTAATGGAAATATAATACTTATATTTACAAAAAAAACACACTTTTGTTTTTTTTTTTTTTTAAAAAATTCAAAGGCCCGATCTGAAATTATCCAAAAATTCGGATATCTGGTTTCAAATAACACTATTCAAAAATTTCAGATATCCGAAGTTGATGTACTTGGTCTAAGTTATTTGGCTAGACTTGATAACTGTTGTTGTCTTAATATATAACAAGTTTTTTGATCCCGGGCGGTGCCTGGGATCGACGCTGCGTCATATGCATACAACATTACCTAAAAGTCTGAAAACTAAAAGTTTACTATAAGGGGTGAAAACTAAAAAAATAGGTGTTCAAAACCAAGAGTTTGATGGTAAAAAAACTACACTTAAGTTTGTATACAAAAAGTTAGACTAAAGTTAAAAAACCCAAAAGTTAAGTGGTACAAATAAGTTAAACTAAAGTATACTTGTATACAAAAAGTTAGACTAAAGTTAAAAAACCCAAAAGTTAAGTGGTAAAAATAAGTTAAAGTAAAATATACTTATATACAAAAAGTTAGACTAAAGTTAAAAAACCCAAAAGATAAGTGGTAAAAATAAGTTTCTTAAAAAAAAAAAAAATACAAAATTGCTGACGTCAGCATGACGACATCACGCCACTGTAGCTAAGCCCGTTTAAATGTATATATATATAATATTATATATAATAATCATGTAAACTAGGAAGTTCAACGCCCGCGTTGCGGGCTAGAATAATTTTGGATGCGTGACTCTACAGATGTTTGATCCCGATTGCCATGTGCTATTGCTTGAATTCCAGCCCCCTAGATTGTGATCATGTAGAGATAGTACCATAAGATAAAAGAGTTATTGTAAAATATATATTGTATCTGAGAGAAACCATTCCACCCGTTTATACTTTTGATTTATAATTGCTATACAATATATTTATATGTAAAAATACAGAAAAGTACGAAATAACTCCTATTCATTACTATTCATCAGCTTCATCTAAAAATACAAACATGTTAAAAACATGCACACGATTAATATTTCCACCAAGATCCAATTACACCATGATAGTTGTCATAATAAGATAGATTAAGAATAATACCTTTTAGTAGATGAAATGACGTAGGATGAAACAATATTCAATGATATGAATAAATGTTAATCTAAAAACGTCAGGAATCAAAAAATAATATGTATACACAACTTGCAACTTATATGTCAAATTAAATATCTATTGTAAAACTCATGTAGAACACGGATCTTTGTTTCAGTAACATAATAGTAGTTTATTAATTAAATATATTTTAAATTGTAACCGTAGTCTTATATTAGGAACATGACATGTAATGCTTAAACAAACTTGTTTTTACGCATTAGTGATGGAGTAGTTCACGGTTCCTTTTCTTCTTTGTTTTTATGCTTTAAACAAACAAAAAGGCACTATAAGTTGAGGCAGGTAAAACTCTTTGTCATATAATATGTATTTGCTTTATTCCTGATGAATAATTTGTGCTTTCATTGGAACATGGAACATTGATATATATCTATATCTATATAATACATACATACAATATATATATGTATTATAATAAATGACGTCTAGGTAACATATATATAATTTTATATATACACATCCTAGCCAAATAATTCTAGCCGAAAGTCAAACAAAAAAGAAAGTTAGTTGGGCATAACATATATATAATTTTATATATACACATGTTGTATGATATAAAACGATATATAGAAGCCAACAAGCTTTGTTATGATTTTCAAAGTCCATTTCAACCCAATTGAAAAAATAAAATACCCATTTAAGCCCAAATTATTGAGTTTGGGTATTGATTCCCAGGCTTAAACCACAGCTTACAAAAACCATCTTCATCTATAAAACAACAACCAAAAAAGGAAAAGAAAAGTATGAGCAACAATATATTATGAACTGCACCTAAATATACATAGATTCAAGGAGAATACATATTGTTTCTATGCTCTGCTTATCATGATCAACATAGTCTCCCAAAAATCACTAAGACGAGTGAATTTCTTCACAATGATTCCTTTTCCTGTGTACCTGGAAGCAATTCCCCAGTTGGATTCCTGCATTGTTACCATTATAGATAACATAGAATCTTAAGTAACAAGAATTTTAACCCCGGGCGTTGCCCGGATTGCCGTCGCATCATGCAAACATACATATTGCATTACCCAGAAGTTTGGACGCTTAAAGTTTACTATAAGGGGTAGAAAGTTAAAATATTGGGCTGCCAAAGCTGAAAAAACCAATAGTTCGATGGCAAAAGTTAAAAACCTCATAATAAGTGATAGAAAGTAAAAAATAAAGATTTAATTATTAAAGTTAAAAACCAAAAAATTAGTTGATAGAAATTTAAAACTTTTGTAGAAGTAAATTATACTTACAACTTTGTAAAAGTAAAGTACATTTAAGTTTCTATAAAAATTTTGGACTAAAGTCAAAAAACCAAAAAGTTAAGTGGTAAAAATACAAAACTTTAAAAGTAATAAAAAAAAATATAAAAAAAAAAAACAGAAAAGACAAAATAGCTGACGTCAGCATGACGTCATCGGTACTGTAGATACGCGCGGAACACTGTTCACACGCGCCAGGTGAATTGTTATTATATATATATATAATTGGCCCACTACAACAATTACTTTGTTAACTTTTGGGGTTACTATTAAGCTTTGAAATATCCATGCTAGGGGGGCTTTGTCCTGATGCATTTCATCTTAATATATTCTTTGTCATATATATGTTACTTTGCCTAAATGATTTATGGCAACTCAGCTATATGATGATGTTGATATAGCCATCTTGATTTCTATTAGTCTATCTAATTAACTCATTGCTTTGACTGTTGGGTTATATAACAAATTATCTAATTAAATCACAAAGCACGCAGCGGAAAATTAATCTATGTAATTAATTAATTAACCAAGGATAGAAAACATGTACCTTTGATTGAAGAAAAAATAAAGTAAGAAACTTTATGAGGATTTGAAGTAAATCCCTCTACGTTTGCACACACGACACATGGATGTACGTATGCTAGTACTTGATCACGAACCGAACAACCTTTGTTATTATCCCTAATAATCGAACCAACCAAAACCCGAAACCCTTTGCTTTTGGGGAGTTCGGCCGAAGCCAAGAGAAGAGGGAGGAGGAGAGAATGGAGAGGGTTTTGTTTTTCCTTGAATTGTATCTCTAAACCCTTAACCTAAGCCTTGTATTTATAGGTATAGATTAGGGTTAATATTCTTGAAAAACAAGTTAAGTCAATGGGTTAAAACCCATTAACAAAAACCGGCCCCCCCACTTTAGGTATAATTAGGAAACTTCTAGAATCTCCTAATTACAATTAAGTCCTCCTTAACTAACGCCGTTAGCTAGTAACCGTTAGTTTTTAACGACCATTCGTTAATTGAAATCGTGATCATATTAATTAAATACATTAAATATATTAATTAATATTAAATACATTTGTGTCGAGACGTGTGACCCCGTAGGCTTAAATCATTTCCGGACATACGTTCATTTTTACGTGATCATATACTAACAGCTCCCACTTGAGCTCGTAATAAATGAAGGTAATAACATTGGTTAGCGTCTAGCAACACGCCAATGCTCCCAGAAATATTTAAGTATAGTTTCTTAAAGTATATTTAAATGGTTAAGGCATTTATTATCCCTTTGTTCAGATACCATGTTAAACATGAATATGGATCAATGTCATTTCATGATTTAACGATTCTGTTTCTCATTCCATAACTAATTAATGATTACCAAATATAATCGAGAACCATCTGGATTTATTTGGGCACGGCCATGCAAACATCTTAATTAGTCCTAATGAGGGCGCCAATGGTATCATACTTCAACTTTCAAGTTGAAGGAACAAATCATGTATTGACTACACGTGTCAGTCATCATACTTCACTACACTTTCTGAAAATAGCCCTTTATTTACTCCCTTATTCAGGAGAGTTAGAACTATATCAAGTAAGTGCAATCCATACATGCTGACCTGCTTGTATCTCAAGTCAAAGGATCAATAAAGTAACCATTTACGAATTTCACTTAATGACGCTGATCCATAAAGTGATGAATTCGTTAGTGGGGTAGTCCGATATGCATCATATGGATATCATGTGAGTTTGGTGGGACCATCCATTATATATTCCAAGAATATAACCAATCGCTCAGATTTGTCTTAGTTTAATTATATTCCCATATAATTAATCGACAATGGACAATTTAGAATATTATAAAATATTCAAGGATTAAACATGCAAATATAGGATACAATTAATATTAAATGAAATCAAACATATCAAGTACTTTATTTCATTATAGAAAATATAAATTGTTTAACATCCCTTATCCAAATACCGAAACAACAGATTTACATGAAATAACTAGCTAATTTAAGTCCTATGCCCTCGGCATGCCTTTCAAGCTTGGGCCTAGACAAAGCTTTTGTGAAAGGATCAGCTAAGTTAAAATCTGTGTGAACTTTGAGTAATTTGATTTCACCTAGTTCGATCTGCTCACGAACATAGTGATATCGTCTAGCATAATGTCTGGCACCCTTCTGAACTCCGGGTTCGTTGGCAATGATTAATGCACCAGTATTATCACAGTACATATCAGTGGGTAAGTCACTTGAGGGGATCACGTCAAGCCCGCTAATGAACTTCCTTATCCAGACTACTTCCATTGCGGCTTCTGAGGCGGCAATGTACTCAGACTCTGTTGCAGACATGGCAACTGTAGTTTGCTTCTTGCTTTTCCAATCCACAGCACCTCCGTTAAGAACGAAGACGAATCCTGACTGAGACTTCGTGTCATCTCTATCAGTTTGAAATCCAGCATCACAGTATCCGGTCACTTTGAGCTCTAGTCTGGATTTCCTCCATACACCAAAAACATATCTTTAGTAGCCCGTAGGTACTTCAGAATGTTCTTAACAGCAGTCCAGTGACTTTCACCTGGATTCTGTTGATATCGGCTAACAATGTTTTATCGCGAACGCCACATCGGGTCTAGTGCATCTAACTGCATACATAATAGATCCCACAGCCGAAGCATAAGGAACTCTTTGCATACGCTCCACCTCATTAGGTGTAGTAGCACCCTGTTTGACAGATAAACTAAGTCCTTCTTGCATAGGTGTAAACCCACGCTTAGAATTTCCATCTTGAATCGCTTCAAGACCTTATCAATATAAGCACTTTGACTTAGTCCAATTAATCGCTTTGATCTATCTCGGTAGATCTTGATTCCAAGAATAAATGCCGCTTCTCCTAAATCTTTCATGGCAACACTTTCCAAGATGGGATTTAACATCTTGCAACATTGGAATGTGTTTTCCTATGATCAATATGTCATCAACATACAAGACAAGGAAAGTAACATTACTCCCACTAGCTTTGCGATATACACATGGCTCATCGGAATTTTGAACGAAACCAAACTTTTTGATTTCTTCATCAAACCGCTTGTTCCAACTTCTTGATGCTTGCTTTAGTCCATAAATGGACCTTTGAAGCTTGCATACTTTGTTGGGATGTTTTGGATCAATAAAACCTTCAGGTTGATCCATATAGACTTCTTCATCCAACTAACCATTTAAGAAGGCAGTCTTAACATCCATTTGCCATATCTCAAAGTCATAGTACGCAGCTATGGCTAAGAGAATCCTAATAGCTCTAATGTCCGCAACTGGAGAAAAGGTCTCTTCATAGTCAACACCGAAACGTTGAGTATAACCTTTCGCCACGAGACGAGCTTTATAGGCGTGTACATTTCCATCCATGTCCGTCTTCTTCTTGAAGATCCACTTACACCCAACAGTTTGAGCATTTGTGGAAGATCAACCAAGCTCCAGACTTGATTGTCTTTCATGGATTTCATTTCCACCTTCGTAGCTTCAAGCCATTTTTCAGATTCCGGATCTGATAATGCAGCTTTGAAATTCGAAGGCTCATCGAGATCTCCTAAAACGTTTTCTTCTACCATCAGACATAATCTGTCAGTAGGACGTCTTGTCCTTTCGGACCTACGAAGTGGAATCGCTTCATCATCATCGACTTGAGGTTCATCACTTTGAACATTTTCCCCCCCAAGTTGATGATTGCTAGGAGCTTCAGAAGGTGACACATCTTCCTCTTGAGTCTCATCAAGTTCTACAACCCTCCCACTGTTCTCTGGAACTAATTTCTTTTCAAAGAATTCAGCATATCGAGCAACGCGAACAGTGTTTTTGACGGGATCATAGAAGTCATAACCCATCGTTTCCTTAGGGTATCCGACAAAGATGCACTTAGTAGTTCTGGGTTCAAGTTTGTCAGGCGTATCGCGCTTCACAAGTGCCTCACATCTCCAGACTCTTAAGTAAGACAGATTAGGAACATTTCCATGCCATAATTCATATGGTGTCTTGTCCCCCCCCCCCCCCCCCCCCCCCCCCCCCCCCCCCCCCCCCCCCCCCCCCCCCGGTGTCTTGTCAACCTTCTTGGTTGGAACCATATTGAGAATGCGTACAGCAGTCTCTAGAGCATAATCCCAAAACAAAAATGGGAGAGTCGTAAGGGTCATCATAGATCTCACCATGTCTAGCAAGGTTCGATTTCTCCTTTCAGACACTCCATTATGTTGAGGAGTGTGTGGAGGAGTAAGCTGTTGGACAATTCCACATGCTTTCTGATAATCCTTAAACTCTTGGCTTAAGTATTCACCACCTCGATCCGAACGAAGAATCTTGATGGTTTTGCCGAGTTGATTTTCTACTTCATTTTTAAACTCTTTGAATGTTTCAAACACTTCATGTTTATGTTTAAGCAAGTAAACATAACCATAACGACTGAAATCATCCGTAAACGTTATGAAGTAGCTAGCTCCTTTTCTTGACACATGTCTAAATGGGCCGCAAACATCGGTATGAATGAGTCCAAGAAGATCTTTAGCCCTCTCTGGTTTATTCAGAAAAGGTTTTCTTGTCATTTTGCCAGAAACACATGACTCGCATTTATCAAATGATTCATCATTTAATTGTAAAATCCCTTCACGTTGAAGTCTTTCAATGCAATTTTTGCCAATGTGTCCAAGACGACAGTGCCACAGAAAAGTAGAGTCCAAGTTAGTCTTGGCTCTTTTGCTAACATTATACATTGAATTATTTGAATCACAACCACGCATATCAATTTCATAAATACCATCACAAGCAATAGCATCAAAATAATGAACATTATTTTTAGAAACTGAAATACCATAATCATTAAAAACATTAATGAATCCGTTGTCTTTCAACAAAGAAACTGAAACTACACCTCTAGTAATAGAAGGTGCATAATGACAATTGTCTAAAACAATAATTAAACCGGAAGGAAGAACTAAATGATATTCTCCAATAGCTTCAACAGGTGCTGGTAGACCATTGCCCACGAACAGCTGCAAAGCTCCGGGTTTCAGCTTCCTCCTTTTCCTAAGTGCCTGTAATTCATTACAGATATGAGTTCCACAACCAGTGTCATAAACCCATGATTTACGCTTAGTAAAGGAAAATAATTCAATAGTGAAGATACCTGAAGTACTAGCATTGCTAGCTTGCTTCTTCTTCACATTCAACTCGGCAAGATACTTGGGACAGTTCCTCTTCCAGTGCCCGACTTCATTACAATGATGACAGGTCTGGTCTTTAGCCGGATGCTCTTTCTTAGCCGGAGGGGTTTTCTTTGGTTTGGGGGGATTAGCAGCTTGCTTACCCTTGCCTTTACCATCAAACTTGCCTTTAGCTTGGTGCGATTTCTTAGCTTTCTGGATCCGACCCCCCTTTATCATAAGGACATTTGGGTCATTGGCCTTCTTTGGAATCGTTTTCTCATATTCAATGAGCATAGCATGAAGTTCATTGACGCTTTTTTTCATAGAGTGCATGGTATAGTTTTGCACAAAACCCTCATATTCCTTCGTAAGGGATTTGAGAATCATGCCAACTTTTACCTCTTTATGATAAGCGTACTCCATCGAATCCAATTTGTCAAAAATACTCTTCATCTTGAGCACATGACTGCTAACCGATTTTCCAGATTCAAGTTTCATGTCATGGAGTTCCACGACTAAGTCGAACAGTTCCACTCCAGCTTGTTTTTCATACAAGGATTTAAGTTCTGTGATCATATCATATGGAGTGTAGAGCTCGAATTGTTTTTGAAGCTCGGGAGACATGCTCGCAAGCATCAAAACAACAAACTTCATTGAATCTAGTGTACTGAATCCTATATTCAGCTTTCAGCTGCTGTGGATTCAGCACTTGGTTCGGTTGGCCATTGCCTTTCAATGACATCCATGCGTTCCTCAACTCTTAGAACAATTCTCAGTTGACGATACCAGTCATTGAAATTTGATCCATTAAGCTTTTCTCTTTCAAACATTTGCCGAAAAGCATTGGTGTTTGTGGAAGGATTCATTTCCATCTACAAAACAGATTAAGTTCAAAAATCAGTATTTTCGATAATAAATCCTTAGGAAATCAATTACCCAATGTTTATCAAATAAACAATTAATTTCATTAAGGCTAGGATCCAATTGACATACAATCATTTCATCAGTTGATCTGCTAGAAATGATTGTACTCAAAAGGTAAGTGACGAGCAGTAATTGCATTACATGTGCAATTCCTAGTAAGAATGGGACCTACAAATTACACTCGATTCATCAAGTGATTTGTAGTCATGTTTTGTCCCATCTTTTGCCGCGGGTCAAGGTCTCACCGCTTAACTCGCTTTAAGTCGTCCAACCAAGAACGCGCAAATTTGTCCACCACTGTGTACCAGTGAGTGGATTTGCCATGCAACTGCCATTTCACCACTGTGTACCAGTGAGTAAAACAACAGCCACAAGTGTCCTTTGCAAGTTGGATGGCAAATGACTTAAGTTTATTGGGTCAATCAATTTGATGTGTGATCAAAAAGTTATGTTTTGAAGATTCATGCATATCTTCTAAACATAATATGTTTATAAAACTCATTTTTATTGCCTTTAAATACAAAAGAGCTCGGTAGCTCCATTTGAACGCACAAAGAAGCGCAAGGGCAAAGGTATGCGATAAACGCGATTTAAAAACCCGCCCTTTTAGAAGGCTAGCGCACTCCGGCTTATACCTCTCTTAGAGTTTGTTCAAATGTGTGAGCCGGTGTATCTTTTGATTTTAGGGCATCAATTTTTATAAACAAAATCTTATTTCGATATAATTTAGTCAAGTTAATCTTTTCCAAAAACTATTTTTGCACACAATTTTCATAAACAAGGCAAAAATAAACTTACTAAATTTACAACTTAACAATTAAGGTAATCAACCTAATTTTGGTCACTATGGTATAAGATTGGCTCCTCTTTCATATGGAAAGAGACCACATGCATCAAGTTGCCTTGATTGCGTAAGCCAAAATATCTATAACAAATTTATCTACCATAAATAGAAGATGCTGATCTGGAAAATCCAGCAGCTTCACGACCAAATCTGGCCTTGAAGAAGGCCGAACTGGGCTTAGCACAAAACAAAGTTGTAGCCCTATGAGTCAAGCACCTTCTGTAAAAATTCGGCTTCCAACTCCTTACGGTTGATGAGTTATGGTCGTTTTAGTGAACTGGTGTCAAACATGGATTTTCACAAAACATAATCACATTGTCACACAATTAATTATTCAATTATCTAGCATAATTAACCCTAATGATCAAGATTTCATATCAATATATCTAAGTAATAATCATGAATAAATTGCATGAAAAATTCATGATTTTTACTTCTTTTTAACAATTAAATAATTAAAAGGTACATCATAAACGCATGCAATTATCATATAATAATGCTTAAAGATCAAAACTTGGAATTAGGGTAAAAAAAAATTATTTATTTCAGATCTGATTTCGAAAATAAAAAAAATTATATATATTTTCTTTCATTATTTTATTACAATTAAACAAATTAATTAATAAAATAATCAAAAGAATTACATAAAATTCTAAAAAATATAAAACCCTAACCCCCTTCAAATTTTGATCTTTTTGGTAATTAATCATCACATAGTAGGCTCGTGATACCACTGTTGGGTTATATAACAAATTATCTAATTAAATCACAAAGCACGCAGCGGAAAATTAATCTATGTAATTAATTAATTAACCAAGGATAGAAAACATGTACCTTTGATTGAAGAAAAAATAAAGTAAGAAACTTTATGAGGATTTGAAGTAAATCCCTCTACGTTTGCACACACGACACACGGATGTACGTATGCTAGTACTTGATCACGAACCGAACAACCTTTGTTATTATCCCTAATAATCGAACCAACCAAAACCCGAAACCCTTTGCTTTTGGGGAGTTCGGCCGAAGCCAAGAGAAGAGGGAGAAGGAGAGAATGGAGAGGGTTTTGTTTTTCCTTGAATTCTATTTTTAAACCCTTAACCTAAGCCTTGTATTTATAGGTATAGATTAGGGTTAATATTCTTGAAAAACAAGTTAAGTCAATGGGTTAAAACCCATTAACAAAAACCCCCCCCACTTTAGGTATAATTAGGAAACTTTTAGAATCTCCTAATTACAAATTAAGTCCTCCTTAACTAACGCCGTTAGCTAGTAACCGTTAGTTTTTAACGACCATTCGTTAATTGAAATCGTGATCATATTAATTAAATACATTAAATATATTAATTAATATTAAATACATTTGTGTCGAGACGTGTGACCCCGTAGGCTTAAATCATTTCTGGACATACGTTCATTTTTACGTGATCATATACTAACATTGACAACTTAGGCATTTTCGTTTTTCATCTTGAAGACTCCATTTGAATCATGACTTGTGGCCCGTGGGACCCGCACTATGAAAATAAACTAAGTAACCGTAACTGTTAATCTGCCATTACTTATATAATTTCGTGTTTGTGTCACCTTCATAAGTCATATAATACTGAATTAGTTGTTGAACTAGCATATGTTGATTTCATGTAAAGACTTTTGTCAGGCAGTTGTGCCTGAAGATTTGCATAATCATGGCTTCATGTTGCTTTTCAGCTGTCTTTTTTCTTTTATTGGTTTTTTCTATTGCTAAGTCATTGTATTTCCATGTATCTCGTTTTGAAGCTGATACGAAAGAAGTGGTCTATATAGGAGATGCGGCGCCTTTTTTTGGAGCTGTGAATCTAAACAGTGTCGTGTTTTGTTGTCGTGTTGGTCAAGTTCTTTATAAAGAAAAAGTCCCTCTATGGGATTCGAATTCAGGGAAACTTTCTGATTTTGATACTCATTTCTCTTTTGTAATCGACACCCAAGATTTTATCCCTCCTAAAGGCTTCGGTTATGGCCATGGTCTTGCTTTCTTTCTTGCTCCTGTTGGTTTCACAACTCCTCTCAATTCGGCTGCTGGTTTTCTAGGTTCAACACAACAACTAGTGATAATCCAAATCAAGGCCCGGTTATTTCTGTTGAGTTCGACTCGTTTTCCAACCATGAGTGGGATCCGCCTGTCGAGCATGTAGGAATCAACACGAATTCACTTTCTTCAGTTACTTATGCTCCTTGGAATGCTAGTTTGCATAATAAGCAAACTGCTAATTGTTGGGTTTCTTATAATGCTACTACTAAGAATCTAAGCGTCTTTTGGACATACGAAAGGAACCCTACTTTTCAAGGAAACTCGAGTCTTTCATATCAAGTTGATCTCAAAGAGGTTCTTCCTTCATGGGTCACTATCGGCATCACAGCTTCCACCGGTCAGTACATGGAGAAGCATGCTCTTCAGTATTGGGAATTTAATTCCAGCTTAGATATAAAACACGAAAGCAAAATAGCATCAAAAAATGTGAAGCTAACTGTGGGATTAGCAGTGCCATTAGGTGTTGTATTAACAGGATGCATTTTAGCATTATATACTCTGAATGCGGTGTCACAAAAGACCTAAAGAAGAAACCGTCAATTTATCTTCATTTAATGATGATCTCGAAACTGGAGCAGGACCCAGGCGTTTTTCTTACAGAGATCTTGCTTTGTCTACGAATAACTTCTCTGATGATTTGAAGTTGGGTGAAGGAGGATTTGGCTGCGTATACAGAGGATACCTTGCCCGTGAAAAAAAGGTTGTTGCTGTTAAAAAGATTTCAAGAGGATCCAAACAAGGAAAAAAAGAATACATCACAGAAGTTAAGATTATAAGCAGTTTGAGGCATAGAAACTTGGTGCAACTCATAGGTTGGTGCCACGACGAAAAGCAGTTTTTGTTAGTGTACGAGTATATGCCAAATGGTAGTCTTGATATCCATCTTTTTGGAGACATGCCCCGTCTTGCTTGGAGTTTAAGATACAGGATTTCGTTAGGTTTAGCTTCTGCTTTGCTCTACCTTCACGAGGAATGGGAACAATGTGTTATCCACCGAGACATTTAATCAAGCAATGTGATGCTTGACTCAGGGTTTAATGTCAAGCTTGGTGACTTTGGGTTAGCCCGACTCATGGACCATGAGTTGGGTCCACAGACTACCGGTTTAGCTGGAACTTTAGGGTACATAGCACCCGAGTACATAAAAACAGGCAAAGCTAGCAAGGAATCAGATGTTTATAGTTTTGGAGTGGTTGCCATTGAAATTTGTTGTGGAAGAAAAGCTAGGGATTCTGTTGATGGGGATTCGGAGATGGATTTGGTAGATTGGGTTTGGTGTTTGCATGGAAGAGGAGAGATTCTTTCGGCAATGGATGAGAGTTTGAAAAGAGATTTTGATGTTGAACAAGCCAAGTGTTTGATGATGGTTGGATTATGGTGCGCTCACCCTGATCGTGGTTTGAGGCCGTCTATACGGCAAGCGATTCAAGTCCTTAACTTTGAAGCCACAGTTCCTAATCTTCCAATGAATGTTCCTGTTACTGGGTATCATAACTCTGCTCCTACAAACAGTTCAGGAGAGCCGTTCTTAATTTCTTCAAGTATTAATATAGGTCGTTAAAATTAGCACTTATCCTAATTAGTTATAACATTGTGCTTACTTGTTGCTGTATACTTCTTTATATTTGTATTATGATTATGATTCTTTGAGATTATAAATAAAAGGATCATATTTGTTTAACGTAGTTCTTACATTTTCAGTGTAGTGCGTCATGAACGCATATATGTGATACTAATTCATAATGTCCTTTGAATTGGTCCAATGCTTAGAATAGTTAAGCTTGAAAGCAACTTTTTGTTACCGTGCTGTTAATTTGTGTCTGTTACTTGGAGCTTGAGGTATGGCCACTTTCTGGGCATCTGGCAAAACATACATACAGTCAAATCAATGAAAACCCCTTGGTTGAAGGGTCACTTTGAATACCGTTGGCATAGGACCTTTGGTATGTAAGCTTTTAATTTAAAATTGATGGTGTGCCACATTAATTTAGTTTGTTAACCTTGAATACCATGCAAAGAAAGTTTTCATTCGGACACAGTCAATACAACTTTTGGATCATAATAGATTATGCAACAGATATGAATCACTTTCAGTCACTTTCTCCATTCTCGATCAAAAAGTAGTATGATAACTACTCGCCAATCTATGGACTAACTTTAATGCGTATTGGGCTTTTGCAGTTGACTTTCATGGACATTTTAAGTCGATTTAAAGTCTAAGAGTGTCCCAGCTTCTTGACCTTCTGGTTCATGCAGACATATGTTCTTACTACAGGCAGCAAAAATGACCAAGCTGTTAGAAATATGCGGGATCAGAATTATTTTCATCATCTCCCAAGTGTACGAGCCCTTAGAAGCATACGGGTCCAAGGTGGGTCCAAGATGGGCCCAAGCCCAGTAATTTAGTGTCGGTCGTAGTTTACCCTAATTAGGGTAATTCCTCTATAAATATAGGGCCGAATGTATTGTTCAAAAATCAATCAATAAAAACAGATTTTATTTTCATCAATTGACATGGTATCAGAGCCGTCAATCGGTTCATCATCTACCCAATAAACATCCGCCTAAACTCACAAACCATCGAGAAGTCACCATGGCCAAAGCCGGCGACCAAAGCTCGGGTTCCGAGTTGGAACTTCAATCATCTCTTAACAAAATCAAAACCCAAGTCACCATGGAATATTATTCCGGCGACTGGAGTAAACAACCACAACACCGAAACCGATCAAACAAAATAACCGAACTTACCAACGGAACTCCTTGCCGGTATAACAGAGAAAAAACCACCAACTCGTTTCAATCGAGTAATCAAACAGCCCCGATTTTAAACCGCCATCTGCCATCTCTTAACCACCACCAACCGCCTGCCACCGTTCGCAAGGAATCCGCTCACCAAATTATTTTGGGAGCAGCTACCAATGAAACCCAAGGCATCGTCGCCAGGTTGACTGCCGGAGATATCAACGGCGGCGGATTTGCCTTGAAAAGCTATCACCGATATGACAACAAGAAAAAGATTCAAGATGATAAATCTCATCTAACATGTGATGAGTGTGGCATGGAAAGACACATCAAGGAGCAGTGTTTCCGCCTCATCGGTTATCCGGATTGGTGGACCGATGGCACCAAGAAAGGCACCAAATCGGTCAAATCCGAAAACGGGAAATCAAATACTTCGTTCACTGACCAAAATAAAGCAAGTAGCAGTGGTGGCCGGCGATTAGAGGGTTACGGTGGCATGGCGGTGGCTGGTAAAGAGGAGAAGGGGGAAGAGTTGTTTTCGGTGGCAGAAGGAAAAAGGGAGAAAAGGGTTTTCCCTAATTTCCCAAAAATATCTACTGACCATATATCGATATTTCCTTTTAATAAAAATGGTAGATATATAAATCCTAGTAAGTTCAATCAGGGACTTAGCCCAAAACTGATTGGAACAGCCCACTTGGCCCAAAAGAGGAGTGCAACGGCTCACATAGGCCCAACAGTGAGTAAAGTGACCCAACACCGAAATGGAGCAGCCCTCATGGCCCAGAACAATTATGGCAAGTCTAATGGGGAGTGGATATTTGATTGTGGAGCTACTGACACAATGACATATGATATTTCAGATTTTACCGATATATCAACTCCCAGGAAAGCTTACATCAAAGCAGCAAATAAGGGAAGAATGGATGTAAAATCTGGAGGAACAGTTAAAATTTCACCGGACATTAAATTATCTAATTGTCTTTATGTTCCTTCTTTGTCACACAAACTTTTATCAATAAGTCATGTGACAAAAGAACTTAATTGCTCAGTTCTCATGCATCCAACCTTCTGTTTGTTGCAGGATATCAGGACGGGAAGGATTATTGGGCGTGGCACTGAGAAAGGAGGACTGTATTATGTTGATGAGGTTACTGAAAGTGGGAATGTCATGCTTGCTCATGGAACTAGTGAAAGAGAAGCATGGTTATGGCATAGAAGATTGGGACATCCATCAGTTAGTTATTTGCATCTTTTATTTCCAAAACTTTTTCCGTTGAATAAAAAGATTGATTGTGAAACCTGCATTCTCGCAAAAAGTCATAGGCAATCTTTTAAACCTCGTAATAGTAGAGTTGAATCTTCTTTCTCATTGGTTCATTCAGATGTGTGGGGTCCTGCACCGGTTAGTGGAGGTCATAATTTCAAGTACTTTGTGATCTTTGTTGATGATTGCACCCGAATGACATGGATTTATTTTTTGAAAAATAAAGATGAAGTTTATGATAGATTTACTGTGTTCTATAACATGGTCCAAACTCAATTTCAAAAATCTATCAAAGTCATGAGAACAGATAATGGTGGGGAGTATGTGAATTCACAAATGAACCTGTTTTTTCAATCCAAAGGTATAATCCATCAAACCACTTGTCCTCACACCCCCGAACAAAATGGTGTGGCTGAAAGGAAAATAGAATTCTTTTAGAGATGACTAGGGCACTTATTATTGAGTCCTTAGTTCCTAAAAGTTTTTGGCCCGAAGCTTTAGCTACTGCTACCTACTTGATCAACCGTCTCCCTACAAAGATTCTCGATATGAAAACCCCTTTGAAAGTCCTCTCTGAGTTTCATAAACTCCCATCAATTCTTACTTTGCCCACTAGAGTATTTGGATGTACGGTTTTTGTTCATATTCCAAAATCATATCGTAATAAACTCGAACCGTGTGCTGAAAAATGTGTATTTGTGGGATATGGGGTTAATCAAAAGGGGTATAGATGTTATAATCCTAAAACTCATCGTATGTTTACTACGATGAGTTGTGATTTTTTGGAGACCAAGTACTTTTACTCTCAGGAACTCAGTGGTCAGGGGGAGGAACAAAGTGACACACTGAGTTGGCTTCAATATTCATCAGAAGTTCATCCACTACCTCATCAGAAGTTCAGACTCCAGATAAAGATTTACAGTCCTCCTCTCAAAGTGACAACCCTAAATCCAGACCTGATATCCGAGGTATGTAGTTCTGAGCCAAGCCATACTTTGAATAATATGGGTATTCCAGTTAATGAAGTACAGGAAAATGTTAATGGAGATTCAGAAAATATAGAAGAAGTAACCCCTCCTGAAAATGCTCCAGAAAGTGCCCCAGAAAGATATGTTCTTCCACCAAGGTCTACCAGAGGAATTCCTGCAAAGCGATATTCTCCAGAAAAGAGTTCTCGGTCTACTAAGTATCCGGTAGACAAATTTGCTAATATCGCAGAAGGTTTGTTCTCCAAAGAAGCAAAAGCATTTGCAGCGAAACTATATTCAGAAGACTCCCGTCAGATGTAGAGCATGCCATGAAGTTAAAAAATTGGAAGGATGCTATGGATAGTGAAATGGAGGCTCTTATAAAGAATGATACATGGGAGAAGTGTTTTCTTCCAAAAGGAAAGGATCCAGTAGGGTGCAGGTGGATATATACCATCAAATATAAACCAAATGGGGATGTAGAAAGATATAAAGCAAGACTTGTTGCCAAAGGGTACACTCAGACCTATGGCATTGACTATTCAGAAACTTTTCTCTCCAGTTGCAAAACTAGATACCGTAAGGGTTCTTTTCTCAATAGCAGCAAACCAGGGGTGGTCTCTTTGTCAGTACGATGTGAAGAATGCTTTTTTGCACGGAGAATTAAAGGAGGAAGTGTATATGGATCCTCCTCCAGGTTTTTCCCGTAATTTTAAACATGGGGAAGTTTGTAGGTTGAAGAAGTCCTTGTATGGACTTAAACAGTCACCTAGAGCTTGGTTTGGAATTTACTCTTGCGATGAGAAATATGGATATCAACAAAGCAATTCTGATCACACATTGTTCCTTCGTCATAGAGGGAATCTAGTGACATGTCTAATAATTTATGTTGATGACATGATTATCACAGGAAATGATGAAAAGGAGATGATCAACTAAAAACAGCTTTGTTTGCAGAATTTGAAATGAAAGATTTGGGAGATCTAAAGTATTTTCTTGGAATAGAAGTTTCAAGATCTGAACGTGGAATTTTTATTTGTCAGAAGAAGTATATATTGGATCTTTTAGCTGAAACAGGAATGATTGATTGCAAGCCTGCAGACACACCTATGGTCATCAATCAGAAGTTGTTTATAAAGACAGATGCTAGAGCCACTAAAAATAGATATCAAAGGTTGGTAGGGAAACTTATTTATTTGGCTCATACTCGTCCAGACATAGCATATGCTGTTGGAGTGGTTAGTCAGTTCATGCACCAACCTCAGGAAGATCATATGGATGCGGTTCTACGAATTATCAGGTATCTTAAAGGGACTTCAGGTCATGGGGTGTTGTTTAAAGCTAATGGTCACCTTAAGATTCAGATATATACAGATGCAGATTGGGCAGGAGATAAAGGTAATCGAAGGTCCACTTCAGGGTATTTCTCATTGATAGGTGGTAATTTGGTTACATGGAAAAGTAAAAAACAGAAAGTTGTCTCCTTGTCTAGTGCTGAAGCCGAGTTTAGGGGTATAGCTAGAGGACTAGCAGAAGCCTTGTGGTTGAAGAAGCTGGTGTCTGAAATAGGTTTTACTCCTAAAGAAAGCATTCGAATCATGAGTGATAATGAAGCTGCTATCCAGATATCAGAGAATCCAGTTCAACATGATAGAACCAAACATGTGGAAGTGGATCGTCATTTTATAAAAGAAAAATTGGAGAGTGGGATCATCAAGTTACCTTTTGTTAAGTCTGAAGAACAGCTTGCTGATATTCTAACCAAGGCCGTGGGAACATCTATGTTTCATAAGTGTCTAAGCAAGTTGAATTTCGGTAATCCCGATATTCAACTTGAGGGGGAGTGTTAGAAATATGCGGGATCAGAATTATTTTCATCATCTCCCAAGTGTACGAGCCCTTAGAAGCATACGGGTCCAAGGTGGGTCCAAGATGGGCCCAAGCCCAGTAATTTAGTGTCGGTCGTAGTTTACCCTAATTAGGGTAATTCCTCTATAAATATAGGGCCGAATGTATTGTTCAAAACATCAATCAATAAAAACAGTTTTTATTTTCATCACACAAGCCAGACAGGTCAAAATAGGTCATTTTATAACAGGTTCGGCCGCGTTGGACAGGAAACGCTTTCTCATCTACATTTTTAGATCTTTTATAGAGTTTTTATGTGTTTTATATTTTGACGAAAAATTGTTTAAAAGTAAGAGCATCATGAGATTGTGTGCATTAAAATTATATGTCAGACGACTTTTGACCCATTTGACTTGTTTCTACTTTAGTCAAATTTGTTGATTTTTCCCATTTGACCCATACAACATGGCCTAAATCGGCACCTATAGTTGTCTTTTTATGTGTTTTCCGCAGTAAGAAGTACCATAGCTTGACGGTCTTAAAGCTCTATATTTGTAATTATTGTTCTGTTAAGTTGACTCTTGATCGTTAATTGTACAAAAATATAGATATATATGTAATATAGACACTCAAAATACCAGCGTTTTTGAACGAACTAGTCATATGATTAAATCAAAGTTTAGTTACAAAAACAAGCAAGGAAATCAAACGATTACATTGAAGATAATAGGGTTTTATCAATAACGGTAATAAGCTGCTAGAAAAGGTGATTGATACAGTAGCCATAAGGTTGTATTTATACACAAACCCTATTCATAATTTACACAACAAGTCCCTCATCTTTCTCTTTCTTCTAATCTGCAACCTTCAAGCAAACTTGATCAACTTGTCCAGCTTTAGTCCCTCTTGTATCCTCAAATATCTCCTGAAGTCCTTTTCATACACAACAACATTTTAAGTGAGCAATTAATTTGATAATTTAACATTAATTTGTTCATTCTATACAGTATTATTTAATCTGTCAATGTGCATGGACCTCAATTATATGCATATTAAAGTAAGATAAAGATATTAAGCAACATACATTAGATTAGAATCTCTATGATTATTTGTTGGTTTAAGGAATAATAGTTTAAAGACTTTGACCTATATGAATATTATCATATTTATATTTATAATATTATCAACATATTCAGGTGTCATTTGTCCCAAGAGCACTTTAAGCACGTCTTGGACTCTTGGAACAACAAACCCCATGTGGTCCTAAGGCCGGTGCCAACGGGCCGTCGACACCTCCTTCGTGAGGCTCGTCGATGTGTCTTGGGTTGGCAGGAGTGTGTCGACACACTCGTCGATGGAAGGGTTTCGATGGAACGATGGGGAAGGACACGGAGTCGAGAGCGTGTGTGGGACCGAAACAAAAAAAAACTTTTTTTTTTTATTTATTATATGATAAATATAAAATAAAATAAAATAAAAGTTGGGGAAGAAATGAGGAAGAGGTGAGGAAGAGATAGGGTTGGTAGTGAGTGAGGAAGAGATTATTTAGGAGAGAGAAAAGCTGATGTGGCAGTGAGGAAGAGAAGAGTCTTCAGGGTTGGCAGAGCCGCCTGACAACTCATTTCTAACACATGGAGTCATTATTTATAAGTTAACCTTTTTATAAAAGATAATGACAACTAGCTAGCAAAAGACATATGATATGTTTAAGACCAAATATACTATGGGGTTTCTGATTATTGTTATAGATGTTGGAAAGTAGCCGGGGATGATATCCCTAGAAAAGGCTAGAGTTGGCAATCAGGCTGGGTTCGAGGTGGCTTGTAATTTGACCTGGAATCGACCCGATTTCATATTGGAGTCGGAAAACTCCACCATAACACATGACCTGCTAACCTGGACATGACCCGTGAACCTGATTAACAAACGGGTCAAATGGGCTGGCAAGTTGGTTTCATGTCAAACAGGTTGACTTTAGGTCAAATACTTGGTTTTGGTCAAACAGGTTGGCGGGTCAACTAGTTAGATAAATTTATATATCATTACAACTCACCCCGTTTATTTTCGTTTCAGTGTCAGGTGCTTTTGGGTCTTGTTGACTGTTGAGTATTGCCGTGATACCGTCCCTAAGAAAAACTAAGGAAAAAAATCTTTAGAATTTAAAAAATAAACAAGATAGATACAGCCATACAGGATCACATTATGTTATACTCGTATAATACTTTGAATTTTGATATGATCATTGATTCATTGACTTTTTTCATTGGTTTAATATTTTTCCCTAGCTTGACGTTAAGCAATTAGTTGTTATAATAAATTAGTTAATCCTCCGCTAATCTTCACGAACCTTTTATTCTTTATACTCGTATATAATTAAGGCAGTAGGTGAAACTTGAAAATCAACTTTTGGAAGGATATGCATTAGCAACAATTTATAATCTCAGTTCACGCTAATCATCCACATAATCATGCGCCATTAACACAAACACATTGTGTTTTTGCTTACTCGTGGCTGCCTTTTTCTTCGTATGTTTTTTATTATTCGTGTTGCCTCTTTCTGAATCAGTATATTTCAGGATTACTCGCTTTGATACTGATGCAACGAATATACTCTATTCAGGCGATGCAGTACCATCTGTAAGAGCCATAGAGTTCAACAAAGTCAACTACCTCACTCGTGTCGGTCAGGCCATATATGCTGATACAGTCCCAATTTGGGGGGAAAAAACTGGCAAAGTTACTGATTTCACCACTCATTTCACTTTCATTATTGATACACAAGCCCAATCCTCGTATGGTCATGGGCTAGCTTTCTTTCTAGCCCCAGTTGGCTTCCAAATCCCACCAAACTCAGGTGGTGGCTTTTTAGGCCTCTTCAATACAACTTACACTGATTCCTCTCGAAACCAAATGATAGTCATCGAGTTTGACTCTTTTGTGAACGATGAATGGGACCCTCCTTTTGAACATGTAGGGTATCAACAAGAACTCTTTCATTCTGCTAATTACACGCTTGGAATGCTAGTTTACACAGTGGTGACCCTGCAGATGTATGGGTTTCTTATAATGCCACCACTCAATTTCTAAACTTGTCGTGGAGCTATGGTGCTGGAAATGGTACAAATAGCAGTCTTTCGTATCGAGTTGATCTCAGGGAAGTTCTTCCTGAATGGGTAACAGTCGGGTTTTCAGCTGCCACGGGTGCTAATGTAGAAAGACATATCCTTCAGTATTGGGAGTTCAATTCAAGCTTATTAAATGTAACGAAGAAAAGCAAAAACAGTTCGAAGGAATGGAAACTAGCAGTGGGACTAATAGTCTCTTTTGGCGTTCTTGTTGTGGTGGCCATGACAGCATTTGGTGTTTATTGGAGAAGACAAAGAAACGTTACAACGAAATCAGTAGAAACGGTCGTCTATACTTCCATGAATGACGATCTTGAACGAGGAGCAGGACCTAAGCGGTTTTCTTACAGTGATCTTGTTACTGCAACTGATAACTTTTCAAATGAGCGCAAGTTGGGTGAGGGAGGATTCGGTTGTGTCTACAAGGGCTATTTAGAAGGCATGCCAGTTGCTGTGAAGAAAATCTCACAAGGTTCTAAACAAGGAAAGAAAGAGTACATAACAGAAGTCAAGATTATTAGCAGTTTAAGACACAGAAACTTGGTGAAACCCATCGGTTGGTGCCATGATCAAACTCAATTCTTGCTCATTTACGAGTTTATGCCAAAGGGCAGCCTTGACTCCCACCTCTTTGGTCAAAATAGTCACCTTGACTGGGCTGTGAGGTACAAGATTGCTACGGGCTTAGCTTCTGCATTACTATATTTACATGAAGAATGGGAACAGTGTGTGGTGCATCGGGATATCAAAACAAGCAACATTATGTTGGATTCAGGATTCAATGTAAAGCTTGGAGACTTTGGACTGGCTCGACTAATGGACCATGAGTTGGGTCCACAAACAACCGGTCTAGCTGGAACACTAGGCTACTTGGCTCCTGAGTATGTAACAACAGGAAAGGCCAGCAAAGAATCAGATGTATCTAGCTTTGGGGTGGTTGCATTAGAGATTGCTTGTGGACGAAAGGCTATGGATAGTGTTGACCCAGAATCTGACCTCGGGTTGGTTCAGTGGGTTTGGGATTTGCTTGGAAAAGGTGAGCTGCTTTCGGGTGTGGACCAGAAGCTGAACAAGGAATTTGACACGAAACAAGTAGAGTGTTTGATGATGGTGGGGTTATGGTGTGCACATCCTGACCGGAGTCTGAGGCCATCTATCCGACAAGCGATTCAAGTACTAAAGTTTGAGGGTGCAGCACCAAATCTTCCAATGAAGATGCCAGTGCCCATATACTTTGCAGCACCGAATGATCCAGATGTCAGTTCTGGAGCTGCTTCGATAACATACACCAGCATTGATTTGGTGATAAGAGCTGATGTTGAAATGGTTCCAATCAAGTGGGCTATTGTCAAATAGAACAAATTTCGATACAATAGTTCAATTGTCTGCATATATCATGATAACGGCTTGATGTATTGTTGTAATTTTGTTCATTTTCTCGGGTGTTTGTTTTATGTATTCTTTTTTTTTTTTTCCTTCCAAAAGAGGTTGCTTCCTCAATTTTATTAATCATCAAAAACATTACATCTTTTGAATTCCAATAGAGATGGACATGCCCATCCTGTTCAACCTTTATACATAATCCTATATCAACAGATTCTAACTCTATGACTTTCAATCTATACTCAAACAAAACACATAGACTGTACATACACACCTAAATACTAAATATATCAAACACAAAAAACATGTTACTCGAGGCTGCATATCAACCACCATCAGAAGCCTTCATTGGTTTCCTTCAATAAATCCATATAGTGACCATAATCATCTATAATCACTAGATAAACTTCCTGCACTAATTTTTTACAATACGTAATACCTTCATAAGCCTTCCTTCCTATCAGATCTCCTTATCATCTTACAAGAATAAACAAATATGAGACGATGAAACTCTTTTCTAACTATTGGATTCCCCTACCACTTTGTAGGGATCGATCACCACAATCAAAGAAATCAACACACAAATAACCAATAATTACGTAAACAAGAATAAACAAACGACATAATGATTTACTTGGTTCGACTCAATGAGTTTAATCCACTACCACAAATATCACTACAAACGTCGGATTACAATAATGAAGACACTCTTTACAAGAAACTCTCAACTTTCAAGAATTTCTCACACAAGCATATGGGACAAATTGGGTCAATTACCATTCCCCCCCCCCCCCCCCCCCACCCCAAAAACAAACCGAGAATATGTAAATTATCATATGTTACTCGTCAATTCATCATATAAAGTGTTGACCGAAGATACATAATTAAAAACTTTTTTCTACTACAAACACTCACTAATCTATAATGTATCTTTAGTCAATGATCCATGGTCCAAATGATAAGACACTCAGGTTTTAGCCATGAAACGAAAGCTTGAATCTTGTCAAGTAGAAATTCATACTCTATTAATCTTTAATTTTTGGGGGTATCCAAGTGGGGTTTTCTCTTTCGCACCGTTGGTTCGTGATAGTGAAATCCGGTTTAGACAATAATTAAAACCTCACCGTTTGAGGATGAGAAGATTTATTTTTATTTGAAAGTCATCCAAAAGAAAATCACTAATTTACCCTTCATAATATTTAACCAACCAAGTATATTAAAAGAAAATAAGATTATTCAGTTTAAACTTATAAAATACTAGATAAAATCCATGCGTTGCATGGTGAATAATTGTTCTCGTAAAAATTTATTAAAAATAAATAATGCGTCTTGTTCAAATTTAAATTATATGACTACAATATTGTAACAACAATGTATTTTGATGTAAACTTACTTTTTAAAGGTAGTTACATCATAAATGAATATATTTTAATACTAATCAATGAACTTGTTTTTTTAATAATTCTAAATAATGCAACCATAATGTAGAAATAAAATATATAAAATATACTTCATAAATAAACCATCAACATAAGTTCAATTTCAATATATAAAACATAAGGGCGGTTCCATGTTGAATTAAAGTAGGTCCACGGACCTACGTTAAATCAGAATTTTTTGAAGCAATCATATAGAAAATTATAATTGGACACATGTTATCCAAAAGTTTGGACCTAGGTAAATTATGAAGTAAGTCTTTTAAAACATTTGATGTAAATAAATTATAATTAGCACACGTAGTTTTTGTTCCTAGATCCGTTAGTTATAAAGTAAAACAATTTAGAAAGATACATGAGCTCTTCTTCAATCCTAATGGTTAATTATTTGCATACTACCAAACTTTAAAAGTTTTAGTCACTCTTTTTTCATTTCTAATTCAAAATGTCTAATTTAGCAAGATTTAAAAGTGGTCGTGGGAGGAAGCTTGAAATCGGGAAGGACGAACCAAACAAGATTTACCAAGAATCAATTCCTATAGTAAGAATTGTACAATAATAAAAACACATTTCATTTCTTCGTAGTTAAAATAGTGGTCGTAATAAATGTTGAATTAATGTTATCACAAGGTAGAACTATAGTTATGAGAATTTTGTTTAAATGTAATAGGCACTTTGAGAAAACTCGCTTTGCGAAAGAATTTCGATTTAATATATATGATGTTTCGTGAAAGCCCGACCCGACCCGTTATTGAATACGGGAAAAAATTTTTTTTGCCTAAACTAAATTTGGACATACGTGATTTTCATTCCTAAATCCGCCACTGAAACATCAACGAAAGGGTTAATTTCCAATAAATGACAATTTATTTAATTTGAGTAAGAGATTGAATTTTTATTTAATAAAAAAGGTGAATAAGATTTTAAAATTGAAAAAATGAAAAAAAAAAATTCACTATATCATATTTAATATATAAAAGATTAAATAAATTTATATAATACATATTAAATATAAAGAAATAAATAAATTGAAAGATTACAAAAGATAAATATAAAATTACTTTAATAATTAATAATCTACATGACATAGAAAAAATACAAATATTTAAATTTTAACAAGAAAAAATCCTATTTCATAATAATATATCATATAAGATTTTTCATATTCTTTCTTGATTATATATTAAATTAAGATAAGATTAAGAAGAAGATTAAGATATTAATATGTCATATTTTCTCTAAGTTAATGAACCAAACTACAGATAGTAAAAGTATTAGCATACAAAAATAGATAGTTCAATGCATTCGTTGTGTAAGGATAAAGAGGACTTAATATTAAATTAATTCAAAATTTAAATCTTTTTTTAATAGTTATTATAAATTACAATAATCAATATCAATATCTATCTATAATAATCTATATATATATTATAAAACAGTAGTTACAAGCTTTTAAAGCAACTCAAAACAAAGCTACTTAAAACATTGCCACATAGGATTTTATCCTACGTGGCATCTCACATTTTTTTACAATATTTATCTTATAATAAATAATATTTAAATAAATAATTAAAATTATAATAAAACAAACTTATTAAAAAGATCGAACCATATTTTTTTATATTTGTCATGAGATTTGCAAATCTAGATTTTCTTTGTTTCTAATCCTTCTCCCATATTTATATCTTTGCTATTAATTCATTATCTATTAATTTATTATCATCATCGTTTGGTTTCTTCCTTCTATCTTTTATGATTTTATTTTTCTTTTATTTCCCATTGCAATTTTACACTAACCAATCTATTTTGGATATGGGGTTTTAGTTTTTTGTATGTTATTTTATTAGTTAATCCGTGCGTTGCACCGGGCTATTTAGTTTTCTACGTGATTTATAGTAAATGAAATGCAACAAAAATGTTGTTATAACGAAAAATGAATAGTTATTGTACATAATAAATTATATGTTCATATGGATTGAACAATAAAAAGTTCGTAAATGTCCACAAAATGAATGTACACATGAAAAGTTGCAAAACTGGTTCACTTACGAAAAAAACTACTTCTAATAAATCGGTAGAGCCGACACTTATGCATTTAATGTTCTCAAAAAACAGAAGCTAGTAATCAATTTCGTCTTGCGAAAAGAATTGTATTTGTCAACTTAAAGATTAGAAAAATATTTTAATTCAATTGTATTTTGATAAGAGATTGGATACTAAGCAAATTTAGATAAAGATTAGGATATTCATAATTTATAATTGTTTGAGATAAGGCTTAAATATTTTGATTATTGATTTTGACGGTGGTTAGGAGACATACAAATTAACAAAATCAGAATAGAACCAAGTGTTGGAAAACATATGTTATAGAGAAAAAGCTTAAAGATTATACTCCCTCCGTCCCATTAAAAGTGTCCAGTTTTGAATTTTCAAAGACTTTTTTTACAACTTTGACCAAAAATATTTTTATTTGTATTGCATAATACTTGATTAAAGTTATATGAATAGATCGAGGTTTAGATGTGTTTTCATTGGGTATAACTTTCGCCAAGTATTATATAATACAATAAAAAATATTTAAGGTCAAACTTACAAAAAATAGACTTTGAATATTCAAAACTGAACACATTTAATGGGACGGGGAGTAATAATTTGGACTTTTAGATTCCATCCATTTGAAGACTTTTGGATTGAAATCAACAAATGTTAAATGTTGTTGTTCAAGGCTCAACACTTTAACAACTGCTTTATATATCACATCATGTAGAAGTACTGTAAAAGTTCTCCCAACATAAAAGTTGTTCAACACTAAATATAAAATCAATAATCATGAATATAAAAAAAAAACAGGAGTTTTATTCAATCCAAGCACATAAAACCACCATCAAAAGGCATTAACAAAAACAAAGTATCCGATGTCAAAACATGACATAATCGAGGCTGATAAAAACAAAAACCAAGTCTAAATAGAAAAACAAATTGCATTATGTAATAAGCCAGGTACTCCAGGGCTGCTTACTACTCGTCCTTTTATACTACTCTTGATCGCTGGATAGTTAGTCGCCTGCGTATCTTGTTTGTCGAACACTTGCCAGATTCAGGGGCAACTTTAAATTCAGTATGAACTTCAGAGTCAGGAAGGGGGCACTTACCATGTGGACTCTCCGCGGTGCTCAGTGTCACCCATTGCGAACATAGAATCTTAAGACAAAATGTAATACAGTAACAGATTTTTAATATGTATTGATAGTAAAAAATGTACCATTTTCTTGTATCCGTAATGGGAATCTTATAAGTAGCACATACAAACATCAAAAAGAAAAGGACATTAGAAGAGTAAATAGGCAGTAAACATTCCTAATCAATTCAATCGTTGTCATTCCCATTCTTGAATCTTATACCCACATTCCAAACACACAGCCTTGTTTGTGATCTTGATCAGAGTTGCAAAGACAACTACTTACTTGTTGACCATGTCAAAAACTGTTAGGTTAATATCATTTTGATTCTACTAAAAAAAGATATGTTTGAAACTATGATGGAATTCGATGATATTTAACTTTGGAGACTATTAAAAGTAGGTTATATCGACCAAATATAATAGTCGCCCATGTATAAAGCCCTTGTATATTTGTATCATTTTTTCGGTTTACCCATTCCCGGTTCAACATGGCGCATCAGCTCGGTCCATGAAGTTCGGCCCATTCAGTTAAAGAAATTGTACCATTTTAACAGAAGTCATAAGCATGACTCAACGGAATCCTAACCCAACCCACCCATTTTGTCAATTAATTATGATGGACTTCTAATGATATACATACTCCTATCCTTAAGTATAGGTTGACATTTAGAACAAACAAATAAAGTGTTTACATTCATATAAGAAACAAACCTTGGCTATAATGTAGGTAGCATTCTGCTAATGTATGTCAGGTACTGTTTCCTTGTACAAAAGGAAGAAACCAGAAGTCAGTAATAAGATATTCAGATAAAAACAAAAAAAAGTTCAGTCACTAAGGCTTCCACTTTCCAGGTTGGCAGAATGTTCATACCGTCTCGATATTAAATACCCTCTTGAAAGCCTCAATAGTTGGATTAGTAACCGTTAAGTAATACGAAATATATAAGGATAATATTTAGTCTAACATATGTTGGAATTAGTGATTTGGGGTTATCAGCAAATCTTGGGCTCCTTAATTCATTACCAGTGTTGGCTCCATTTTCGGATAGTTGAATCACCTTCTCGTTGCAAGGCTTGTAAGTAGAGTACCACCATGGTTCATCAGCGTCAATATTGTCAATTGTCGCATATGTAACATATTGTCCATCCTTATACATATGAAAAGCGACTAATTATTAATAAAACTTCACAATAATTAAATATTTCATACATACAAAATAAAACGATTGACAAAAGTCATATATTTCATCATTAAAAGTTACAGCTTATTTGTTTATTGGAACCAACAACCGTATAAAACATTCTTGCAGATAATTAATCCATAAGTTATTCAGAACTTAACAGCATATTTGTTTATTCAAAATAATCCAAATGATCACCTAAGTATCCATTTATTCACATGTTTGTCCACAATTCATGTATGTAAGTTGATTAGTTACTTATAAATCATGATTTTTTTCATTTAGTAATTTACGTCCCGCATCTAACTGTCATGGTAAAGTATTTTGAATACTTAATATATGATGGTTACCTGCTCATGTGTCATGTAATCGGCCAATGGCACATGACTGCACTCAATGAAAGAATTAGTCGGATTGGCGAGCATCGACTTTGTGGTTCCACCTTATATTCTTTCAACAGGACCGCATCGATCATACCTAGACATTAAAATGATAAGTTAATATTTTAGGTGTGTATTCATGCCTATGGTACATGGTTACCCATATTATTTCAAATTAAAGAACATGCATTTGATAATAGAAGGTGGAGTTACCGTTGCAAAAAGTTTGTAACCTCCTGAATATGACTGTTAACAAAGAGCTAAATAACAAAAGGTAGAAGTGTAAAATTTACAATTAATATAAGATTAATGAAAAACTGGCATTATGAAACTGAGATATCATGTTAGGAAATTTACTTCTCCACTTGTTAATCTTCCCAAACCGAAGAATGATGACAATGGGTTTGTTGGGTTCTTGCTTGTTAACCTCATCTTAAAGTAGTTCAACATATTTTAGAACAATGTAAGGTTGATTTGCACCAAGCTTAAAAAAAAGCAAACAGTAAATTTGGTTAATAACTCTAACAAATAATAGCTAGATATACAGGATATATATTAAAAACTTACTCTAAATCCTTAAGATAACAGGTTATATTGGTCATGTCCAACTCATTCCTTTTAAAGGTGGTGATATCGCCCATTTTTACAAGAGCTGCATTGACATCTGATACATATTATAGACGGTATGAACAAATTTAAAAAAGAGCTATCAAAAACTGGTATGAAAATAATGAAAAATAAGTTCGCGTGAAAAATAACCTACACAATGAAGATTTTTAATCTCATTATTAGTGGAAATTTCAGTGAAAGACATGAAGTTAAAAGAATATCAGGATCCAGTATAGTCTAGAATTGGGCTGACAGTGGTGTTGGGCCATAACATAATTTTATACTGGTGGAAAGTTGGTTGAAACTTGTGACTTTTGTTTTCCATTAGATGTGGCATAAAAGGTCTTAATGGAAACTGTTTGCACCCTCGGTCATTAGATTTTACCACTGAGATATAGTTTTCTTGCCTTTTATCGAAGCTGTCATTCGACCCTCCTGACATATCAAATGAATCAAATTCTAAGAGCCATAGTTGTATGGTAACATTTTTTTAATGTCAAAGTTCCACTGATAGTAATTATTACAAACCTATTCGTCTCTTAAAATGAGTTCCAACATCGGATCCTTACCAGCCACATTATGCCACCAAGTACGTCAGACTCGAACCCTTACACTTGCATTTCGTGTCCTAGGCCATCTTGTTGAAGACAAAGGATAAAAAAACACATTAAAAGTAACATGAAAATATGAAATATTGACATTAGGATTACAACTAATAAATAATTAATCTTGTCCGGCAGAAAATAATGTTATGTTATTACATTCATCTTCCTCCCCTATTTTGAGTTTCTCCTCCATTAAAACCCAATTTCATCCCAATTATTAAGCTAAGCTTTACAATCTCTCTGATCCTATTTTATTACTACAAAAGATAATCTCTTATTCATCTTTGTAATGTTATTTTATAATTTTTGTTTATAAACAAATTAAGAATATGTTGCGTATCAATTTAAAACCACATAACAATACATAAGAATATAGTGCTTCTGACTTGTATAATGATGGTTTCAAACAAATTGAAAAGTCAGTCATTTTTGAAGTGGGGATTCAAGGCATGACCGCTATTAATTAGTTTGGTCTAATTTTAACATATGTTCACACAAAATAGCCATAAATCACACAAAAACATCGATATATATATATATTACACAAACATTGAAAAAGTCATGGAATAATATATATATTACACAAACATTGAAAAAGTCATGGAATAAATATCCATGATTTATATCTCGAAAAAACCGATTTAATCAAATAAATCACATAAATATCCAGATTTTGATGGCATATGCGCTTCACAATAACTTCGATATTCGTAAATATCTCTGATTTATATCTCGAAAACATTCAAAAAAAAAAGATTGATTAAACAGGTTAAGGATCGAAAATTGTTACCCGGAAATGATACCCGATTTCGCTGCGCGTGTTAGCCGGAATAAAAAAAAACTTCGGCTGTGTTGATATATATATATATATGAGATCTAGGGGGATTTAGCCATTTTTTAAAACCCTAAGAGGTTATCTGATGGAAATTAGGAAGAGATATTGGGAGTAAAGATTTGAAGGAGATGAAACAATTGAAAATAGGAAAGGAGTGATGGGTTATCACCGATGAAATCTGGCTTTTTTTAAGAAAAAAGTTAACTGAATGATCGTTTATCAATAGTGAATTTGACAATTATAAACAAAACCTCCTGTGGTTCAACTGGTAAACACGCGCAGCTTCGGGTTCGAAACCTAGACACTTTTTTTTTTACAATAAAGGGTACATTTATGGCTTGCATGCTTACGTGGACCATACACATCAGCCGTAAAATGCTGATGTGGCTGCTGACGTATCAATCAAATCGTTCTAGTGACGCCACATCAGAAATTGCTGACATGACGGGCTAAGAGAGCGCCAAGTAATCGCTCTATCTTTTATGATTTTATTTTTCTTTTATTTCCCATTGCAATTTTACACTAACCAATCTATTTTGGATATGGGGTTTTAGTTTTTTGTATGTTATTTTATTAGTTATTTTTATCTCGGTATGAACAAATCATTGTTAACATGTTGATTTCTATTTATATTGAATCACTTTTTTGGCTTTAAATTATGATGTATTTGATTATGTTTTGTTCCAATAATTAGCATCGCTTATTCTTTTTTGTATTTCAACATTAGGTAGTGTATCACATGCATATGGCATGATTTTGGATGTTTCTCTAGACGCACATAAGTAAGATTATTGATAGAATACTAAAGAGAAATATGTATTTTGGTGTTATACTATACGTACTTATCATTAATTTTTTGGCCAAGGTGTTTTTCATTTATATGTTCTAATTTTATTATTATATGATGGTGTGTTGAACTTATTGCATACTATACTTTTATAATTTTTTCACTTTTTATAATCCTCAATTATTATATCAACTTTTCTTATTTACGTAGATTATTATAAACTGCGGGTAAAATAAATTAGTTGTCTATATTTTTTCAAAAAATAGAAAAATAGTTTTGCCTTTACAAAATATGAAAACGTGCTTACGAATAAATTCATAAGTAACTTAAAGAATTGCTTGAGAGATTAAAAAGATAAATACAAAATTTAAATTAATAATTAATTAATTAATTAATAATCTATATGGCATGAAAAAATAACAAATTTTTGAAAAATTTATAACTAAGCAAAAATTTTAATTGTCAATTGAATAAAAGTATTTTTTATATCCTCTTTAGTCTTACTATACCTATAAGTGAGGATAAGCTCAGTTTATGTGATTTGCTCTGCCCACGTCATATCTTACATATCTTACATGGCTCATGTGAGAGCACATAAGTCTTACGTGGCACTCGCTTAGGCTATCCACGCAATCAATGACATGGCATGTTGGTAGAGAAATGATACATGGCTCATGTGAGAGTACAGAAGTCTTACGTGGCACTCGCTTAGGCTATCCACGCAATCAATGACATGGCATGTTGGTAGAGAAATGAACTGGTTCAAATTGAATATATAATGAAAAAGTCAAACGCAGTGGTGAGAATCGACCCAGCGCCAAAGGACTTTATGGCAAATGCCATTGCCACACGAACTAAGCGCTGATTTTTGAAAATTCATTCATCCTAAATATAATTATTGTTTAGTACAAATTAGTTTATCAATATGTTTGTCACCGTTATTTTACGTTATTTTAGCTAACTTCACAATCATATCACATTTCTATTTAACGAGGATGGTACCTGCGCAATGCGGCGGCGGTGGCGGGGACAACAGTTTAGTGATGTCGGTGACGGTATTATTGGTGGTGGTGACGGTGTCAAGTGGTGTAGGTTGATGTAAAGGTGATAGTAGAATATTTAAAAAGATAAGGGCTTAAAGTGTTAATTATTAAAATAAAGTTTAGAGTGTAAATTAATTCATTAAGGCAAATTTGGTATTTTATAAAAACTCTTTCCATAGTGGGTGTTTATTAAGGGTAATTTAGTAATTCCGTATGTAACTATTGTGTAACTATTTCTAAAAATGGGGGGTGTGATAATTTTTATAAAGAAGTACGAGCATGGTACCCGCGTAATACGGCGGCGATGGTGGGGAAGGCGTTCTAGTGGTGTCGGTGATGATACTATTGGTGGTGGTGGCAGTGTCAAGTGGTGTAGGTTGATGTTATTGTGATAGTGTCAATTTTTAGAAGAATAGAGCTTAAAGTGTTAATTATTAAAATAAATGTTTAGAGTGTAAATTAACTCATTAAGGGCAAATTTGATATTTTATAAAAACTCTTTCCATAGTGGGTGTTTATTAAGGGTAATTTAGTAATTCCGTATGTAACTATTGTGTAACTATTTCTAAAAATGGGGGGTGTGATAATTTTTATAAAGGAGTATAGATAGATTAAATTAATCTACTTAATAACTATAGCATTATGATTCGTGACTGAATATCAAATGTCACATAAAACCACATTAAGTAATGAAAAGCATGAGGAATAATTTTAGTTATTTCAAAATGGAAGAATTTTACTAATGGAAATAAATGAAACCGAGTTTGAATTTGCAAGTAACAAATATGTGAATAACATTTAGTGCAAAGAAAATTAAAGAAGTTTTATTTACTAATTTTTACCGACATTTTCTTTTTAAACATTATTAATTTTACCGTCTAATTAGTTAATTGATCAACATGTTAATATTTAGTACAATTAAATATTATATGAGATATTTGTCACTAGAGTTCATATATTTTTACATATAAAGTCAACCGATTGAACCTTTAACCCCTCTTTAAGCTGATTCGATATACGATCTGGTTTAAAAACAGTGTCTCAAAGTTAAAGATTTCACCCACTTAAATAATTATAAATTTGTTTTAAGCTTTTAGCTTTATATTCCTCCTTAAATTTAATACGTTGTCTATTAGACCTTTCTTTCAGCTTTGAAAAATTTTCACTTTTCAAATAGCTGAATTTTAATAGTAGGTGTATAGGTTGGAATATTAAAAACAATATTTCACTAGACGATGATGGTTTATTAAATTTCATATATAATAAAACAATATTTTCTAATCGGGTTGAAAGTTTTTTACCAAAAAAAAAGACAATAAAAAAATAATTCTTATCATAAGACTTCTTATATGATATTCTAATGCTTCGGGTCATTCAAAGATCAATTTACGTTGCTTTATCATGGGTGAATCAATTTTTTCTCTTTACCTTATGAAAGGTGATTATTGTTTATTTAATATTTGATTGTTAACCCTTGGGTTAAAGTATAACCACTAAAAATAAGACTTCTTAAATGATACTTTAATGTTTTAAGTTATCTACAGGACTATAGACCACTTTACGTTGTTTTAAGATGAGTAAAAAACAAGTAAAAATCTTCAAGGTTTAGATTTCCATAATGAAAGTCATGTTACAAGCCAAACAACAAATGTCGTTGACAAATAACCAAACCGTGCATCGCACGGGTTCTAACCTAGTTATATATAAAGAAAGATACGCAAATTCAACCCTAGTTTTATTCCCCTAAAATGGTTTGCGGGCAAGTACATCGAAAGTCTCTCATTTTTATTTTTGTCTTTTAGCTAAAACTCTAAAAATGTTTCCAGCCTCCCGGGTGGGTGACAACCAACAAAACAATTATACAAACTCTAATTTCAAAGGGAATGATGACGTAGCATCTGATGAGCTTCGTCATGGAAGCAGAACCTCCAGTAAGGAAGCACAAGCTCCATCTGGAGCCAACTAACTAGAAGAACCATCAAAGGAGAACTCTTAATGGGTATGAAAAGGTATAGGCTATTAACCAAGGGACAATCCCAATACTCGAAGGACCACCCACAGGTGACAGCCTGGAGGTTGGTCATCCCCATTACATGGTGGATAATACCATTGCCCCATCAGAGCTGGTTATTATCCACCTCCCATTTGCCTATAAATAGCCCATGTTCACCAACAGTAAATCACTTCACTTCTCTCACTACTCCCTTATTTACTCTCTTACTTTCTCTCTCTAAAAACATAGATATCATACATTGTATCCTGCTTCATCCGGAGTTTGGTTCCAACCAAACCATGGCGTATAATTCTACTCCTAACAAGGATTGAATTACCAGAAGGGAATCGCCACCCGAAGGAGGATTCTCCTTCGGCCCTTCTAACGATTGTGTGTTCCATCGTGTGCAGTTCATCCTTCATTCACCAAGAGGAACCAGACTACACCTGGTCCATCCTAAAGTAAGAACCAGACTATACCTGGTCCATCCCGAAGTAGGTCCATTACTTCATCAAGTGGCGCCATCCGTGGGACCCTAACACTTGTAAAGTCACAAGTTCGGGTTCACTTGCGTCGATGGAACTCACACCACTCTCTGAATCTGATCCTTCGAGGACCACCAATGTTGCTCCGGATCAGACAATGGTGGAGGATGGGACCCCTGGTTCACAAGGTCCACCTCCTTCCGAACATGTGGTTCACGCTGAATATCCCGGCACCTCCAAGGATCTGGATCCAATCACTCCATAGTTCATAAGAAGCAACTTTGCTACTCTAAGCATGATGGTGCACAACTACATGAAGGAAGGTGTATCTCCGACGAGGTTGCATTTCGGAGAAGAAACCCCAATTCAATCAAGTAGGGACCAACAGGTTCCAAATCATAATATCGGTGGTTCGTCAGAAGGGTTTGTCACGCCCAATGCACCAATGAGGGGTCACACCCCATTGACAGAACCACCTCCTGGTACATCTGGTACTTATGTATTCATACCCACAAGGAAGGAAACGCCTCTCATTGAAGCGGAAGACTTGTCGGCACCTTACTGCCCCATATCAGCTTCTAAATTCACCAAAAGGATATCTGATTTCCAGTTTCCCTTCAAGATTAAAATGCCATCGAATGTGAAAATGTACGATGGTACCACCGATCCAGATGACCACATGGGAGTATTCTCTGGCGCTGCCAAGGTGGAACAATGGTCCATGCCTGTGTGGTGCCACATGTTTGGCCAAACTATTTCTGGTTCTGCCCGAGTTTGGTATGATAGTTTAGCTGAGGGGAGCATTGACAACTTTGAAGAATTGAGGCAGAAATTCCTCACCCACTTCATGGTTCAACAAAAGTATACCCGAGACCCGGTGGAGGTCCATAATATTCGTCAAAGGGAAAATGAGAGCCTCACCGCATTTATGGAGAGGTATAATTTGGAAAGTATGCAGATCTTGGGAGCAAATGAAACCATGCGGGTGTCAGGTTTTATGCATGGCATCAGATCCAAGCAATTGATAGAAAAGCTGAATACAAATGTTCCCAAGACTGTGAAGGAGATGATGGAAGTGGTTAAGGCTCACATTAGAGGAAAAGAAGCCATCACAGCTGCAAAATTAGATGAAGCACCAGCCCGGCGCAACACCAAGCAATCACGGCAATCCAACAATAGGAAGGCATATACCTCCTCTACCGAGAGGTACACTGAGCGTCGTCAACATGCTCCTTACTCTCCAGCTAATGTGAGGCGGCACGAACATTACACCACTTTAATCAAAACACCTGCCGAGATTTTGGCCACCGAAGATGCACGATTGGGTTTCATTCGACCCCGACCAATGGTGGGGGATCCTAATAAAAGGAACGAGCAGTATTGTGAGTTTCACTCTGATAAAGGGCATCATACCAACGATTGCTGGCAATTGAAAAGGCAGATAGAAGACGCCGTAAAGTCTGGTCAGTTGGCCCATTTAGTAAGAGAAATCAAAGACGAGAATAAAGGTGCAAGGGGTGGGAGACAAAGTGGCTCCCGGAACAAAGAAAGAGACAACAAAGGAAAGATGAAAGAGGTTCAGATGTTTGGAAGAAGTCAAATGGGGGAGTCAAAGAAAAGAAAGTTAACTGAAAGTTGGATGAATGTTCCCATCACATTCCCTCCTCCCGGAATGATAGATTTGACTGTCAATCCGATGATCATCACGGGAATCATCAGGGATCAAAGGATTCATCGCATTTATATTGATGGAGGTGCATCTGTTGAACTGATGTATGAGCATTGCTTCCTTCAGCTCCCTGCCCAAACCAGACAGTTGATGACAAGGGCTGACTCACCATTAGTGGGATTTGCAGGAGAGGTTGTGTGGCCCCTTGGGCAAATTCTTTTGCCTATTACATTGGGGGAACCTCCATTATGCCGAACTGAAGAAATGGATTTTGCGGTAGTAAGAGCTCCATCCAGCAGATACATTATGATAATAGGAAGGCCAGGAATGAGGGCCTTGGGAGCAGTAACCTCCACTCCACATGCAGAAATGAGATTCCCAACCCCGTGGGGAGTAGCCATTGTAAGGGCCGAAAGGGCGAAGGTAAGTGAATGCCAACAAATTGAAGAAGATGACTTAAAATTTACTAAGGAATCTCATAATGTGAAAGAAGAAAAGGTGATGATTCACCCTCATTACCCGAACCAACTTGTTACAATTGGGGCCGAGCTATCCCGAAGAACAAAGAAATGGTTGGTGGAGTTTCTAAAAAGAAACAAAGATGTTTTTGCATGGGAACTATCCGACATGGTGGGGATCCCTCAAAGTGTCATAGAGCATCGGTTGAACGTTCATTCTAGCGTTGAACCAAAAGTGCAAAAGAAAAGAACTCTTGCTCCCGAAAGAAGCAGGGCTGCCCTTCAAGAAGTAAGGCAGTTAGTGGAAGCAGATATTCTGAGGGAGGTAAGATACCAAACTTGGGTTGCTAACCCTGTGATGGTGAAAAAAGGAGATAATTCATGGAGGATGTGTGTGGACTTTCAAAGATATAAATAAAGCATGTCCAAAAGATTGCTATCCACTTCCCAATATTGATGAGAAGATTGAGGCTCTTGTGGGTTTCAAGTGGAAATGCTTCCTTGACGCGTACAAGGATACCATCAAATCCAAATGGCTGAAGAAGATGAAGATAAAATGGCCTTTCATACTGATGTTGGTCCATTCTGTTACAAGAAAATGCCCTTTGGGCTCAAGAACGCTGGAGCAACATATCAGCGAATGATAGATAAAGTGTTTGGTCCCCAGGTTGGGAGGAATATGGAAGCATATGTAGATGATTTGGTGCTAAAAAGCAAGACTGGGGAAATGATGATGAGAGATATTGATGAAACTTTTGGCAGATTAAGAGGCATCAACATGAAGCTGAACCCGAAGAAATGCTCCTTCGAGATGGTTGAAGGAAGGTTCCTAGGGCATGTGATAACAGAGGAAGGAATGATGGCTAACCCAGACAAGGTAGAGGCAATTCAAAAAATGGCCTCTCCTAAATCCATCAAGGATGTGCAAAGGTTGAATGGGAGGTTAGCAGCCCTCAACCGTTATTTGGCCCGATCAGCAGAAAGATCCTTACCTTTCTTTCAAACATTGAAGCAATGTGTCAATAAAAGTGACTTTCATTGGACGAAGGAGGCTGAAGAATCCTTTCAGAAGATTAAAGAATACTTGAAAGAGCTGCCTATGTTAACTGCTCCAGAACTGGGAGAAACATTAGCATTGTACCTAGCAGCTTCAGAAAGTGCCATAAGTGCAGTGCTCCTAACCGAAAGAAGAAAGAAGCAAATGCCTATCTTCTTTGTAAGTAGGGCCTTGCACGCTGCTGAATTAAATTACCAACCATTGGAGAAGCTTGCCTTGGCTCTAGTCCATGCGGCTAGAAGGATGAAAAGATACTTTCAATCAAACCCAATTGTAGTAATCACGGACCAGCCCATACGCCAAGTCTTGGATCGTCCGGAAATATCGGGACGATTAGCCAAATGGGCGATTGAATTGGGAGAATTTGGGATCGAATATTGTGCCAGGAGCACAATGAGGGGACAAGTGCTAGCTGACTTCATATCAGAAATGCCAATGGCAGAAGCAAAAGAAAACATAATTCAGTCCCCCTCATAGGATCCAAACAAGGAAGCTAAAGCTCCAAAATGGAAGCTTCACACAGATGGAGCTTCAAGTAGTGAAGGGGATGGTGCAGGAATGATACTAGTTGGTCCAGAAGGAAAGGAGTTTAGCTATGCCTTAAGATTTGATTTCCCATCTACTAATAATGAAGCCGAGTATGAAGCACTTCTTGCGGGAATGAGAATAGCAAAGAAGCTTAATGTTAACAGACTAAAGGCATATGTAGACTCAAAGTTAGTAGCCAACCAAGTCAATGGAACGTATGAAGCAAAAGATGAAAAAATGGAACAATACTTGGAAAAAATAAAAAGGGAAATGGAAGGCTTTAAATACTTCAAGATCAAACAGATCCCGAGAAGTCAAATAAAAAAGGCGGATGTCTTGAGTAAAATGGCAACAATGACCTTCAACCATAATGAAGTGTGGGTAGAAGTACTAGAAAGAAGCTCACTTGAGGAACGTGAGATGAATGCGGTAGTCTCTGAAGAAGACCCCAACTGGATGACTCCAATAAGATCGTTCATAGCAAAGGGGAAACTACCCAGTGATGGTGAAGAAGCAAAAAAGATAAGAATGAAGTCACCAATGTATACACTCATTGATGGTGTCTTATATAGAAAAAATTACTTGGGGCCTTTGTTACGATGTGTGGGTCCAACTGAAGCAAACTATGTGGTGAGAGAAGTCCACGAAGGATCGTGCGGAATGCACGCAGGGCCACGGGCCATTATGAGGAAGCTTATGAAATTAGGCTACTTTTAACCCTCCATGCATCAAACATGCTTTGAAGAAATAAAGACATGTAGGGCGTGCCAAGTTCATGCACCAATTCCCAAAGGCCCAAAGAATGAGATGATATCGGTGACATCCCCATGGCCATTCTATAAGTGGGGGATGGACATCGTTGGACCATTCCCAAAAGCACCTGGTGGTTTTAAATTCCTCATTGTGGCCATAGATTATTTTACTAAATGGGTGGAAGCTAAGGCGCTAATAAGCATCAGCGGCAAGCAAGTGAAAAGGTTTGTTTGGGACAACATTGTGTGTCGTTTTGGTTTACTAGGAGCGTTGGTCACAGATAATGGGAAGCAATTCATTGAATATCCATTCAAGTCTTGGTGCCAAGAAATGCAAATAAAGCAAATGGCTGTATCAGTAGCATACCCACAAGGCAATGGCCAAGTCGAAAGGGCCAACCGAAGCATAGTTGATGCAATCAAAAGAAGGCTCCACCGAGAGGGAAGTCACTGGATGGATCATTTAACACATGTACTTTGGGCACACAGAACGATGCCAAAAACAAGCAATGGTGAAACACCGTTTAGCCTCACTTATGGCACAGAAGCAGTGATCCCTGTGGAGATAGGCATTCCAACATACCGAACCTCGGCTCGTCTTACAGAAACTAATGAGGAGGATCTAAGGATGAACCTCAATCTCCTAGAGGAGCGACGAGAATTGGCAGCAATAAAAGAAGCTAAATACAAACGCCAGATTGAAAAATACTACAACCAAAGGGTGAAGAAATCAACCTTCAAGGAGGGAGATCTGGTGTACCGAAAGAATGAAGCCAGCAAGGCAGACAACCAAGGCAAACTTGGTCCAAATTGGGAAGGACCATATGTTGTCACTAAAGCACTCAAGTCATGGCATGGTACTCACCTTCGCAAATGCTATATGTAAGCTAATAAGTTAGGGGCGAGTGGTAACACAAAGCTTAATGGTTTCTTTTTTGCTTTAATCTTCTTGTAACCAATGTAAGACCCCCATTTACTAATTTAAATATGAAGTATGAAGCACATCTCCTACGGGATTGATGATGCCTTTGCCTATAAGCATGAAAGTCTTTTCTCATTTGAAATGCCTAAAAAAAAAAAATTGTCCATACACATTCCTACCAATTAATTTTGCAAGAGAAAACATAAGGATCATGAATGATCCAAGGGATGAAAAAACATGCTTAAAGTACCACAAATGATGGTACAACTTATACAAAAGGCAAAATACTTAGATGAAATTTATTTCATCAAATAAATGATTTCATAGGCTCATCAAGCTAACTCATAATAGATGATCCTAAAATTGATTTTGATTCACACCAGTGAACTAAAGACATCTGAACCATAACAGATGCAATATATGTGAATGCGCGCACATATATGGGTTGGGCTGCCCCTTCTCATAGCCCATTCTAAGGAAGCAGGCCTCCTAAAGAATGACATAAGGTTGAGCGACCTCACAAAATTAGCTCCATGTACTCGACAACGGTCTGGTACATTGACAGGTTGAGCACCTACTAATTAACCTCCCTACTGGTGAAGCAACCATGCCTCGCCAGGTTGGTAAATAAAACTAAGTATGTTAATGGGACGCCTTAACGACTTACTTAGTATGAAAATGCTATGTGCGTAAATAAAAAAGAAGCAAATTAGTTTCATATGCTCAACAACGGTTGGGTACATTAACAAATAAAAGCTTAAAAGCTAAAAAGAAACAAATTAGCTTCATATACTCAACAACGGTTGGATACATTAACAAATAAAAGCTTAAAAGCTAAAAAGAAGCAAAGTAGCTTCATATACTCAACAACGGTTGGGTACATTAACAAATGAAAGCTTAAAGGCTGAAAAGAAGCAAATTAGCTTCATATACTCAACAACGGGTTGGTACAAGCTCAAAAGCTATAAGGAAGCAAATTAGCTTCATTTACTTGACAACCATTGGGTACATACTGATGAAGAAAAATGCTACACATATAAAAAAGAAGCAGGGTAGCTTCATATATTCGATCACGATTGGGCATAATAATAAATAAAGGCCCTCTTATCAGCAGGAAGTGAATCAAATCCATGTATTCAACAATAGTCGAGTACAGCAAGGAGCAAAGGCTTCAAGGCAGAAAAGCAACAATTTAGCTGAAGTATTCAACAATGATTGGGTACTAAGAAGAAATTTCATTGCTACATAAAGCAAACGAATGCAAAATCAATATTAAAAGCATATAATCTTCAGGGTTTCAAAAAGGCAAAGCTGCTTAATTGCTCATCCGGAGGCAAAACTGCCACAACCGATATTAAAGGAGCAGAGAACTTGAAAGGAAGCATCAAGCTACAAATATAAAAGGGTACCTATGCTACCTTAATTAAACAGATGATAAGACAGCATAGATGAAATAGCAAAAGCATGAAATCCATAAGAACATTGTTCAAAGACAAGATCCAACTACGACATTGTTGGACAAACCAAACAGAAATTGTATCATTACAAACATTAGCTAAAAGCAAAGAAACTAAATAGCAGAAGGAGAGGAAGCAACTGGTGGGTCTGGAGAAACAGCTTTCAGATCTTCAATGGAGCCACCAACACATTTGGATAACCGCTCAAAATATTCAAAGCGTAAGGTATTGAAAGAGTTGACAGCTTCTTCAAAAAGAGCTGGAGCAGAAGGGGTCATAACCAACAGTTTTTTCAAGGGGCCACTTTGATTGAGCGCTCCGATATCCGGCACGAATACCATCTTGTAGTCCAGAGGCACTGCCACTGCTACCAACATTATCAATCCCACTTAAATATTGGGAAGATTGGCGCAACTGGTCCAAGGCATAAAAATAACCCTCACTAATGATCCACTTGTTCACATTGGACAGCTCCACATTTTTAGCTTCAAGAAAAGCATTATGGTCAGATAATTGTTGTACCTTTTCTTTAAGAGCTTCCTTTTCTGCTTCCCACTTCTCCCTCTCCGATGTAACTTCGGAAGTATTTGCACCAAGGATGTCACGAAGCTCACCAGCTTCTTTCGGAGCCTCATGAAGTTGAGTTATAGTAGCCTCCAATTCTTTCTGATGCTTCGACTCAGCTGCAGCAAGACGAGTGGTAGCATCTTTACCATTCTCAACAGCTTATTGCAAAGATAAAATAGTATCTCCAGAGGCAGACAAAAGTGCTGTCAATTTATCAATTTGTTTGGGTGCTTCAACTTCAATGGCTCCATCCAACTTTCCCTGCAAAAGAGATACTTCTTTCTTGAGCTTCTCGATGTCACTGTCCCGGTCATTCAATTGAGCCCTAAGCCTCTGTGACCGATGCTTTCCACATGTATCAGAATCAATTCGACTGATCCACCTTTGACGGACATGCGGAAGCAAAACACACAAACGGGCAAGAACAACATTTGTCTCATCAGAGAGATCTTGATCAGAAACGGTTCGAACGTGTTTATACTCGGCTGGAGTGGCTAGATGATTAGTATGTAAGTCCCCTGGCACGGATCGTCAATAGCTTGCTCCAGTTATCTTGAGGTGCGGAATCCCTCACAATAACTTGGTGATCAACAAAAAGCCCCTAGATCACCTGCTGCCTCGCAGATCTTCTTCGGGCTAGCGGAACAACCTTTGACGACTTAACCTGCACAAGTATGCTTGATATTTCAACAAATGTTCAACCCTAAACTCTGTTAGGGTTCGGTTTATATAGGAAACACCCGACATGGGCTTCAGCGAGTCGGCCTCGCAAATCCAGCCCAACCCGTCACTAATGCGAGTTCGCATTCTGTGATTGGCCTCGTATTTGACCCTGCATGTAACAACCCTCAAAATCCGACTAGGACAATTTACTTGGACTTATCTAGACATCTATCCCTAGAGGTTTATTAAGAGAATTGACCTTCTAGACATGTAGGGCATGGTAATATTTGCCATCTAGTTCAATAGAATGCCAAAAGGAAGCTAGTTGCCTTAGAAATGCATAAACAATAACTATAATTATCCATGACAATCTCCAAGTGAATACATAATGACAATTCTATAAGAATGTGATTTAAACGATCAAGCATCCGAGAAACCAAACAGGTCAACAACTCAAATAATAACAATATAGAATAGAAATTTTAATCCAAGAAATCAAGTCATGAAAATAACTAAGCATGACTTAAAAGTTGTGATAGCAACCAAGAATCTTTATAATTAAAATTCAAACACCAATTGTATTTTAGAAATACGAATTAACTTACAACACTTAAATATACTTACAACCTATACATATACCCACATGATTTTGCCTTGAAAACACTAAGAAATAATAGTAACACTTTTATGCATGAACCTAAACTAAATATACATACACATCATTATTCAACTACAAATTTAACTCCCACTTTTGAATTTTTAAAGGCAAATTTCGGCCCCCCCCCCATGCTCACCAAAACCGAACCCCCCAATAAGGGTGTAGATGCATGCTTTATTCCTTGTTGTATCCAAGACATAACATACACCACACCCAACCATTTCCCCACACTCTTTCATTTCTCCACACTTTTACACACACACTCCACCTTTCTCTCTCTCATTTTTCTCTAGAAAAATTCTGCATTTCCTCTCCTCCCTCTTCTCTAATTTCGAAACATACAACACCCAAAATGAAGATTTAAGTCTAATATAATTAACTATAATAATAAAGGTTCAAGCTAGGTCATTCAAGGGTGTGTTGAAGCAAGTTATGGAGCTCATTTTGGTGCATCTTGGCCGAATTTTCTGCCCATTTTCCAGCCGTCAAAATAGCCCCCAACTCGACCCAAAGGTTGTTAACAACATCCCTTCACTTAATAAATCTTTAGTAACCTTGTTCTTTCAAAACCCAAATGTTTTCTTCATCTTTTATTATCATTTTCTTCTTGATTTAAACTCAATGAGGGCAAAGTTGATAGATCCTTACCTCACATGCTCATGCATGTAAAGATCTAGAGGAAGGACTCAAGGATTCAACAAACAAGACCCAAGAGTTAGTAGTTGCAAGATTTGTTATAAAATGGTTAAATGGGTCTCACTAAAATGATTTTCTATCAAAATAAATATGTTTATACTTCTGGATTTTTCATCAAATAGATGTTTTCAAAAAGAAGATTAAAGGTTATAGCTTATTTATATGTATAATGGTTAGATCAAGCATGGCATTAGATTGGTACAGATTGGGAGATACACTAGGTAAAGTAAAGAACGGACTAAAGAGAAAGACGTGCAGTAGGTGTTAGTAGAGGAGAGAATAAGGATAAGTAAAGGTTATAGCTTATTTATATGGTATAATGGTTAGATCTTAACATGCATGCATTAGATTTGTACTAGTTTGCTCTTGTTAGGAGTTTGGATTTGAGATGGATCTTTGGATGATGATTGATGGAATTTAAAAGAATTATAATCAGTAATATTGATGTTAAAGTGATACAAAAGGAGTGTTAATCTTGTAAATGATAAACTTAAGTGTTAATAAAGCAAGAAAGGTCATTGGTGAGTTGATATAATCAAAAACAAATCTGACAGAATCCGTTTTCTGTCTTGGGACGGATAAACAGAGCATGTGAGGGCAGATTCAAGAAAAACTTTCAAAATAAAAGTTGTAGATGAACGAGTTAAGTTTAACCACCAACTATAATCACTCAAAAATACTGAACCAAACAAAAGATATGATTTTTCTACTAAAACTGGTCAAAACTGCATTTTTGTCTGAATATTTTATCAACTTTAACAATTGTTATCTCCTAATCCATAAGGTTCCAGGAGGCCATACTTGGTGGAAAGTAATTCCAATGTGTCCTAAACTTAAAATAAAATCATGGAATTTTTATTAAGAGCAAAACCCAAAGAACTTTTATAAAACTTTCGAGTATGCAAAACAGTGACTGTTTTGACCACTTCCATTTATAAAAATATTTATAGGTAGTAAACATTCTTTATAAATTAAGCCAAAATTCAAAAAATAAGTGGACACATATAGGTTATTGTATAAAAATCAGGAGGGTCCAAATAATTCGGTTTAACCCCAAAACAGTAGACAATATTTCATAAAAATGTGAAGTAAAAACAGAAAATTCTGAAGTAAACCAATAATTTGTGTAATGGGCTAAAAGATACACTAAGGACCATAATGGGCTAACCCGGCCCAACTAATGAACCCATTGAACCATAAATCAGTAGGCCCACTTGGACCAATAAACAATGTAGCCCAATAACCAATATAACCCATTAAGCATCTAGCCCAAATAAGGTTAAGCCCAACAACTAAATTAAGCCCAAAACATTTAGACCCATGACCCTTAGGCCTAATTGGTAATGGCCCATAACACTTAAACGAATTTCATAACCTGAGTAATCATAAGACATATCGAGAAGTATGTGAGTTTGAAAGATAAACGAAATCAAAGTAACACAAAAGATAATTAAGTGGAATGGACATAAGTAATTACGTTAACCAAACTATAAATTGATATCACAAATGCTAATTCGTGCTAAAATCGGTTACACATCAAATGATGAATAAGGATAATATAACTTAATATGGCATTCCCATATGATAACCTAAGATGCCAAACGAAACCACAAATGAAGGCAAGTTACCGAAATTCTAACAACTTATAACTACAGGTATAATGAAAGTGACCTTTTACACCATCACTCTCTACAACCAAAAAGATACGAATATTAGCAATACACTTGGATTCCATAATTGATGACAACTTAATGATAGTGGCATTTCTAAGTGATGGCTTAAGATAGGAACTTATGTGTATTAGTCCTATCGTAGGGATAGTCTTGGCTTGAAATGGGATTGAGGAATATGACGGATATATGATCAAGGAAGCGATAGATGGGAAGTACCCATTTTGGATAAGTGAATATAATATGCGGCATATCAAGGTGAGTCATAGCCCCCTTTCAAACTCTTTTATGTGTTTTACTTTCGGGTGAAAAACATGATAAATAAAATTGTTTTCTTTTATGAAATGATGCTTTGAAAGAATGATTATGATATGGGAATTATTGTATGTTCAACATGTTATATATTATATGATGAGCTTGAGTACTGTCAAACTGTTTCACCTCGGTACACTACTATTAACTCTTCGAGAGGCCTGTAGTTTGAGAGTTGCGCAACTAGGACTTGTCCCCTCACCCAACGAGTAACGGTGGGATGTTTGGTTGCCTTTGTGACGACCTTCATTGCCAGTCCGACCACGCGGTGCTCTAACTACTATATCAGTGGTCATGCCACGCCCCCTTATATTATTTGGTCGTCTCCATGGCACGACCTATTCATTATTATTGCACATGATTGACGGCATGTGCTTCTTATTATCTTGGACATAACCGGTCTTAGTAGTGGCTCAAGCACAAACTCATCAAATTATGCCTTTGGCTAAATATTATTGATATTATTTATGGTTGGTTATTATGGATTGAACATACGGTTTGGGTATTGGACCTTATATGGAATCTTGAAAGTTGTTGAAATTGGCGATATTGAAATATTGATGACCGAATGGTTTTGGTATGATGTATGATTAATCGATTTATATACTTTTTCTCTCACGATAAATTTGACAAATGAGAACTTTATAATTTACCATGGATTCTCAACTCTTTTGAAATGACATTATGGTATTTGAAAAACTTGATGGTTTGATATGGGAATTTTGCCGACCATGTGGTTTGGGTATATTGATATCTAACAATATGTTTTCTAAGTATTGAAATGATTATGTAACGAAATTTACTTAAAAACCTATGCACTCACCAACTACGTTTTCGTAGTTGACACTTTTTCTTCATGCTTTTCAGGAATTAACGTAAGCTTTGAGGAATTATATGCTATCATGATTATTTGCATTGCACTTTGGAGTCAAAGATCAAACCTTGTGATGGGCAATGGAATCCGCCTTGATCATTGTAGTATATAATTTCATGTATTTGTTATTTGTTTCGTGGACTTAATACCCAAGTACGGTGGACGCATTGTACTTGGGGATTGGCTCACATGCTTGTGCATTTGTAAACTCTTTTATCAAATAAAGCTATGGTGAATGTTATCTATTATCCTTTGTTTTGAATACTCGACTTTCTGTACATCTCATTGTTCCGCCTTAGTTGGGGTGTTACTGCAAATACGGAGTCGTATTCCCTATGTGAAATGCGAGGTCGCATTTCACACTTAGCAGATTTATTACACATTCAATACTTAAACTTAATCTAGTAATCTATGCATAATACTAAGTTCATTAATGACAATCACATTACAAAGACATATAACAATATAAGCCCAAACAATCTAGACTGCTATTGACATAGATGTGCACTTACAGACTCCCCCTTGGCAATAGCTTCTAGACGTTAACATACCTATGTCTTCGTCTTGTCTTTGTCATTAATCTACTTCCTCTGCTTCTTCTTCTTGCTCCTGCTCTGCTCCTTCTCAGTCTCAGTCTCAGTCTCGAAATCAGAATCTGACTCTGACTCTGAAGGAGTATAAGTTAACCCTAACCTTCTCTTCTCTTGATCCCTCAAAGATCCTGGATCATAATAATAATCCGCAATCTCTGCTCTAGCTCTCATATGAGCTATCCCAACCTCTTCTACAGTTTATGCACAATAATTGGATGCAAATCTGACTCGGTAGAAGTATTATTGGTAGAGTCGGTCTTGGTAGACTCACTATCCTGAGCACTAGCATTATCAGCATCAAGAGCAATAGCATCAGATTGCCCTACCAAATCCTTATCCTTAACTAATTGATCAACATCAACATCTTCTGTAAGGAGTTTGGTTTGAGGTGCCTCAAGCTCAACTACCATGTTTATCTCTGTAGACATCTGTTCTTGAGCTTGTTGAGCTTCTGAGGTTGCCTTGCCAGCAATACCAGCCTGGCTAGACTCTCCTTGAGTCTATGTTCTTAAAATAGAACTCCCTCCTAGCTCTTGAGTAGCTCTGGCCGCATCAGGATCTTCATTCTGATCATCATGCCTTGCCTTAGCCAGCTCATCACCTCTGCAACCTAAGCTGTCTCTCTCAGCTCTAACCTTGAGATAGTTATCGATGAGATCATGCAGTTTATCTTCGGAGATCTTGACTCCTTTCTTCAGTGCATCTGCCATCCTAATAACCTTCTCATCTAGAGCCAAATACTTGTTTATACATCTTGGACACTACCACTTCGACCTTGCCCAACTTGTCTTCAAGAAATGTGTTCTTGTCACTAACAACCTTCAAATCATCAGTCAAACGAGTGATCAAACTTCTCATCTCATTCATCTGTCTCTGCAGATCACTAAGATTGGTTTCTTCACTTGTACTGTGGCTGTGTAGTCTCAGGAACAACAACCCTTGGCAACACTTTGAACACCAGCAGCAGCAGAAGTCTCTTGTGCCCTGACAAGTCTAGTTCTCTTAGGCATAGGCTGCTCTGGCACCCAATCTTCATCAGTTTCCTTCACCCTTCTTCTTTCTTGAGCTTCAACCAGAGATCTAGGAACCATCTGAGATCTAACTCTGACGAAAGCATGAGATCTGTAAAGATCCTCATCTCCATCACTGCTAGACTCATCATCAGAATGGACAGAAGGCTCTCTGTCTGCTTGAACATCAGCAACAGCCTTTCCTCTACCTTAAACATTTATACCAGATCCACTAGCCTGACCTGCTCCTGACCCACTAGCTTCTTCAGTACCAGACCCACTAGCTCTAGCTGTTTCAGAACCAACTGCAGCTCCAGCTACATAATCATCTATATCTCGGTCAAGGTCCGCATCTACTAGGTCATCAGCATTGGCATTGTACCTTTGCACTTGGGCAATATCACCATCTGGATCAGCCATCTCTTCCAATAAATCATCTACAATCTCAGGATTGGCTCCAGGTTGGTTTATCACATCATCTGCAACCTGTACAACAACTTCAGGCTCTTCTGGTGCATCTTCCTGAACCACTACGTCATGTAACTACTCAACATTCTCAGCAGCTTCACCACCCTCTGGCTGAGGCCCTTCATAAGCTGATATGACCTCATCAGCAGGTGCCACGTAGTTGGCATTAACGATCGCACCAAATAATGCAACATCTTATGCATTTGGATCATTCTGGTATCGAGACACAAACTCATCATAACCACGTCGGATGATCGAGCTCACTTGCTTCACTTCTCCTACAACAGGTAGATTTGGAAGTCGAGCATTGATTATCATCATCACGAACCGAGGATACATCAAAAACCTCCTCTTTCCTGTGGCTGTGATCTGTTTCTTCATCTCATCAAAGAAGAATTTCGAGAAACTGTATGGCTTGTTAAATACCAAGCCCACCATCTGTGCTTGGGCTTCCTGGTTCAATGTATCATAACCAGACTTCTTGTTGCTTAAACTAACCAGCAACACATGCGCAAGATACCTCCACCTGCCATAAAAACCCTTCTTGAACAGAGTTTTACTTGACATATCTGCAGCAAACCCCATTCTTCTGAAAGCACCTTGAATGACTTCATGTCTGAACTTGGTGAGACCTGTAGCACCACCTTCTTGTTCAACTGTGCCCAGATTAAGAATGTTAACGAGGTCAGCAGCTGTGAACTGTATCTGCTGCCCAGCAACTATGGTATGAAAGATATACACATCTCCTGCCTTCACACAGTCAGCATTATTTCAGAAATCTCTGAGATAATCTAAATATATGACTGGAGAATGTGTAAGAACATGATGAATCCTTGATCTTCTGAAGAAGGCAAATATCTCGTGATAATAAGTCGTTCCTTCCTGATTATCATCGAAGTTCATCACATAATTATGACCTGATACAAATTCTCTTGCCATCTCTGTAATCAATAACAAATAATTAATTACCTAAATATGACATCAAAATTCATATGCAGTCATACAATTAACTTTAATTATCCCTGTAATAAAGTTAAAAATAACATAAATTATCCCTGTAATTTAGTTAAAATTAACTCATTTTCAAATTTTTATAAAAATAAACTTTTGAAAATCTGTTAAGTCAAATACGAGGTCGTATCCCTGTACGAGGTCGTATTTCAAGGTCAAAATAAGTCAACCAAACTCTAAAATACGAGGTCGTATTTTCCAATTTGGCCACGTATTTGTCAGGTCGTAAATCGGCATCGTATTTCGAAAGTCAAACTAGTCAAAAAAAATTGACATTTACGAGGTCGCAAATCTGGGCTAGCAAAACCCCAAATGCGAGTCCGTCGCACTGTTCATCTTCCCCAACGCGATTTTGCGATTTACCCAACCAAAACTGGTAAAAATTGTTTCTTTATACTCGTATTCAAACGATAAAGATACCCCAACCCTTATTTTTAACCAAAAACATCAAAATCGAATGAAAATTGAAAAACCTAGTTCGAAAATTTCGAACTCTATTTTCTTGATTTTCTTGTTGCATGGTTAACTATAGGACGATTAGATAGTATACCTAGATTCAGTATTTCACGAGGATCACAAATATATCACTCAAAAACACTCGATCTAATTGTATATATCAAAACTTAAACGGGGTAGCAAAGTAGTATTTTCGGGGTCGTAAAGCTCAATTTTGATAAAATAAAATGTGAGGTCGTGTTTGGCTAAATGGGTTTATATACCCACTTGACCGAATGGATCTGGGTCAACCCGGCCCAATTACGAGGTCGTATTTGCCTAAAGCCCAATTAGACCAATTACGAGGTCGTATTCTGCTTCTTGCAATTACGAGGTCGTAATTACCTCCTGCACACTTTAAAATCAAAATTTCGTCAAAGTTTCTGAATAATTGATCAACGATTATCACGAACTTCCTGGAAATATGAAAATTTAAAAGAGAATCGGCAGTGTTCACCGCGAGGGGGGAAAGAAGGAGAGAGGAGAGAGAGGAGTGAGGAGGGTGTGATTGGTTGAAAATGTTAGTGGAGGGGCCTACCATTTTTAAAAGTGTTATTAATATAGGTATTAAAAATAAATGAAAAAGAAATGATGAGGTGGAGATTGGGGGAAGTGGATGGAAAGTGGCGCCATTGATTTGGGGAAGATGGGGAAGATTGGGGAAAATTGAGGTGGAAGATTTTGATTGGCGGTAAAGTTTGAGGGAGTGGTACATATGTATGTATGTATGTTGCATCTCTAAGCACGAGTAAATTTTATAATGGAGGGGGAGAGTTTATAGTGTACATTGGGTCTTCACATGTACAAATTGTATCCAAACACCACTTGACGGATGCCCGCGCAATGCGGCGGTGATGGTGGTAGCGACGAAGGTGTAGCGACGCAGCAGTGGTGGCGGGATGTGCGGCGGTGACGGTGGTGGTGGCGTGGTGGTAAATGTAAATTAATTGATGTAAGAGGGTTA
>CM067169.1:126496144-126579500 GCA_034093135.1 Erigeron breviscapus | reverse complement strand
CGTTATGTCGGGAAATGTAATTTTAGATAAAATAATGGATTCCTGAGATGTTTATATCTCAAAGTTTGTTATCCAATAAATCTACTATTTTATCTTGATTTACACTTCTTTTAGTCATAACTATTGAATTGTGGTTATGGTATGATGTGGTAGTATCTCATCAATTTCTTTATTTATATTTAAAGGATCCGGACGTCAAAAGAAGTACCAGAAATGAACGCAACAGATATTGCTAGAATTGTAGCAGAAAGTATAGCAGTAGCTTTTGCAACTCAAGCCGCAAACAATAATCATGACAATAATGGTACACCTAGAGGTTGTACTTACAAAGAATTTCAACAATGTAAACCCATTATATACAATGGTACCGAAGGAGCAATTGCACTCATCCGATGGTTCGAGAAACTGGAGTCCATATTTCGTGTTAGTAACTGCGTTGAAGATAGCCGAGTAAAATATGCTACCTGCACACTACAAGATCAAGCTCTTACCTGGTGGAATGAGAGATTTAAGCACGTCTTGGACTCTTAACAAAAACATGTGGTCCTAAGGCCGGTGCCAACGGGCCGTCGACACCTCCTTCGTGAGGCTCGTCGATGTGTCTTGGGTTGGCAGGAGTGTGTCGACACACTCGTCGATGGAAGGGTTTCGATGGAACGATGGGGAAGGACACGGAGTCGAGAGCGTGTGTGGGACCGAAACAAAAAAAAACTTTTTTTTTGTATTTATTATATGATAAATATAAAATAAAATAAATAAAAGTTGAAGAAATGAGGAAGAGGTGAGGAAGAGGTAGGGTTGGTAGTGAGTGAGGAAGAGGTGATTTAGGAGAGAGAAAAGCTGATGTGGCAGTGAGGAAGAGGAAGGAAGGTGTCGACGGTTGGCAGAGGCCTAAGCTTAGCACGGTATGTAATGTAATAATAACCTTTTTATAAAAGATAATGACAACTAGCTAGCAAAAGACATATGATATGTTTAAGACCAAATATACTATGGGGTTTCTGATTATTGTTATAGATGTTGGAAAGTAGCCGGGGATGATATCCCTAGAAAAGGCTAGAGTTGGCAATCAGGCTGGGTTCGAGGTGGCTTGTAATTTGACCTGGAATCGACCCGATTTCATATTGGAGTCGGAAAACTCCACCATAACACATGACCTGCTAACCTGGACATGACCCGTGAACCTGATTAACAAACGGGTCAAATGGGCTGGCAAGTTGGTTTCATGTCAAACAGGTTGACTTTAGGTCAAATACTTGGTTTTGGTCAAACAGGTTGGCGGGTCAACTAGTTAGATAAATTTATATATCATTACAACTCACCCCGTTTATTTTCGTTTCAGTGTCAGGTGCTTTTGGGTCTTGTTGACTGTTGAGTATTGCCGTGATACCGTCCCTAAGAAAAACTAAGGAAAAAAATCTTTAGAATTTAAAAAATAAACAAGATAGATACAGCCATACAGGATCACATTATGTTATACTCGTATAATACTTTGAATTTTGATATGATCATTGATTCATTGACTTTTTTCATTGGTTTAATATTTTTCCCTAGCTTGACGTTAAGCAATTAGTTGTTATAATAAATTAGTTAATCCTCCGCTAATCTTCACGAACCTTTTATTCTTTATACTCGTATATAATTAAGGCAGTAGGTGAAACTTGAAAATCAACTTTTGGAAGGATATGCATTAGCAACAATTTATAATCTCAGTTCACGCTAATCATCCACATAATCATGCGCCATTAACACAAACACATTGTGTTTTTGCTTACTCGTGGCTGCCTTTTTCTTCGTATGTTTTTTATTATTCGTGTTGCCTCTTTCTGAATCAGTATATTTCAGGATTACTCGCTTTGATACTGATGCAACGAATATACTCTATTCAGGCGATGCAGTACCATCTGTAAGAGCCATAGAGTTCAACAAAGTCAACTACCTCACTCGTGTCGGTCAGGCCATATATGCTGATACAGTCCCAATTTGGGGGGAAAAAACTGGCAAAGTTACTGATTTCACCACTCATTTCACTTTCATTATTGATACACAAGCCCAATCCTCGTATGGTCATGGGCTAGCTTTCTTTCTAGCCCCAGTTGGCTTCCAAATCCCACCAAACTCGGCTGGTGGCTTTTTAGGCCTCTTCAATACAACTTACACTGATTCCTCTCGAAACCAAATGATAGTCATCGAGTTTGACTCTTTTGTGAACGATGAATGGGACCCTCCTTTTGAACATGTAGGGTATCAACAAGAACTCTTCTTCTGCTAATTACACGCTTGGAATGCTAGTTTACACAGTGGTGACCCTGCAGATGTATGGGTTTCTTATAATGCCACCACTCAATTTCTAAACTTGTCGTGGAGCTATGGTGCTGGAAATGGTACAAATAGCAGTCTTTCGTATCGAGTTGATCTCAGGGAAGTTCTTCCTGAATGGGTAACAGTCGGGTTTTCAGCTGCCACGGGTGCTAATGTAGAAAGACATATCCTTCAGTATTGGGAGTTCAATTCAAGCTTATTAAATGTAACGAAGAAAAGCAAAAACAGTTCGAAGGAATGGAAACTAGCAGTGGGACTAATAGTCTCTTTTGGCGTTCTTGTTGTGGTGGCCATGACAGCATTTGGTGTTTATTGGAGAAGACAAAGAAACGTTACAACGAAATCAGTAGAAACGGTCGTCTATACTTCCATGAATGACGATCTTGAACGAGGAGCAGGACCTAAGCGGTTTTCTTACAGTGATCTTGTTACTGCAACTGATAACTTTTCAAATGAGCGCAAGTTGGGTGAGGGAGGATTCGGTTGTGTCTACAAGGGCTATTTAGAAGGCATGCCAGTTGCTGTGAAGAAAATCTCACAAGGTTCTAAACAAGGAAAGAAAGAGTACATAACAGAAGTCAAGATTATTAGCAGTTTAAGACACAGAAACTTGGTGAAACCCATCGGTTGGTGCCATGATCAAACTCAATTCTTGCTCATTTACGAGTTTATGCCAAAGGGCAGCCTTGACTCCCACCTCTTTGGTCAAAATAGTCACCTTGACTGGGCTGTGAGGTACAAGATTGCTACGGGCTTAGCTTCTGCATTACTATATTTACATGAAGAATGGGAACAGTGTGTGGTGCATCGGGATATCAAAACAAGCAACATTATGCTGGATTCAGGTTTCAATGCAAAGCTTGGAGACTTTGGACTGGCTCGACTAATGGACCATGAGTTGGGTCCACAAACAACCGGTCTAGCTGGAACACTAGGCTACTTGGCTCCTGAGTGTGTAACAACAGGAAAGGCCAGCAAAGAATCAGATGTATCTAGCTTTGGGGTGGTTGCATTAGAGATTGCTTGTGGACGAAAGGCTATGGATAGTGTTGACCCAGAATCTGACCTCGGGTTGGTTCAGTGGGTTTGGGATTTGCTTGGAAAAGGTGAGCTGCTTTCGGGTGTGGACCAGAAGCTGAACAAGGAATTTGACACGAAACAAGTAGAGTGTTTGATGATGGTGGGGTTATGGTGTGCACATCCTGACCGGAGTCTGAGGCCATCTATCCGACAAGCGATTCAAGTACTAAAGTTTGAGGGTGCAGCACCAAATCTTCCAATGAAGATGCCAGTGCCCATATACTTTGCAGCACCGAATGATCCAGATGTCAGTTCTGGAGCTGCTTCGATAACATACACCAGCATTGATTTGTAAGAGCTGATGTTGAAATGGTTCCAATCAAGTGGGCTATTGTCAAATAGAACAAATTTCGATACAATAGTTCAATTGTCTGCATATATCATGATAACGGCTTGATGTATTGTTGTAATTTTGTTCATTTTCTCGGGTGTTTGTTTTATGTATTCTTTTTTTTTTTTTCCTTCCAAAAGAGGTTGCTTCCTCAATTTTATTAATCATCAAAAACATTACATCTTTTGAATTCCAATAGAGATGGACATGCCCATCCTGTTCAACCTTTATACATAATCCTATATCAACAGATTCTAACTCTATGACTTTCAATCTATACTCAAACAAAACACATAGACTGTACATACACACCTAAATACTAAATATATCAAACACAAAAAACATGTTACTCGAGGCTGCATATCAACCACCATCAGAAGCCTTCATTGGTTTCCTTCAATAAATCCATATAGTGACCATAATCATCTATAATCACTAGATAAACTTCCTGCACTAATTTTTTACAATACGTAATACCTTCATAAGCCTTCCTTCCTATCAGATCTCCTTATCATCTTACAAGAATAAACAAATATGAGACGATGAAACTCTTTTCTAACTATTGGATTCCCCTACCACTTTGTAGGGATCGATCACCACAATCAAAGAAATCAACACACAAATAACCAATAATTACGTAAACAAGAATAAACAAACGACATAATGATTTACTTGGTTCGACTCAATGAGTTTAATCCACTACCACAAATATCACTACAAACGTCGGATTACAATAATCGAGACACTCTTTACAAGAAACTCTCAACTTTCAAGAATTTCTCACACAAGCATATGGGACAAATTGGGTCAATTACCATTCCCCCCCCCCCCCCCACCCCAAAAAAACAAACCGAAGATATGTAAATTATCATATGTTACTCGTCAATTCATCATATAAAGTGTTGACCGAAGATACATAATTAAAAACTTTTTTCTACTACAAACACTCACTAATCTATAATGTATCTTTAGTCAATGATCCATGGTCCAAATGATAAGACACTCAGGTTTTAGCCATGAAACGAAAGCTTGAATCTTGTCAAGTAGAAATTCATACTCTATTAATCTTTAATTTTTGGGGGTATCCAAGTGGGGTTTTCTCTTTCGCACCGTTGGTTCGTGATAGTGAAATCCGGTTTAGACAATAATTAAAACCTCACCGTTTGAGGATGAGAAGATTTATTTTTATTTGAAAGTCATCCAAAAGAAAATCACTAATTTACCCTTCATAATATTTAACCAACCAAGTATATTAAAAGAAAATAAGATTATTCAGTTTAAACTTATAAAATACTAGATAAAATCCATGCGTTGCATGGTGAATAATTGTTCTCGTAAAAATTTATTAAAAATAAATAATGCGTCTTGTTCAAATTTAAATTATATGACTACAATATTGTAACAACAATGTATTTTGATGTAAACTTACTTTTTAAAGACAGTTACATATAAATATATTTTAATATTAATCAATGGACTTGTTTTTTTAATAATTCTTAAATAATGCAAACAAATGAAAATCAAAAAATAAATATAATATAAATAACCATCAACATAAGTTCAATTTCAATATATAAAACATCCAAGGGCGGTTCCATGTTGAATTAAAGTAGGTCCATGGACCTACGTTAAATCAGAATTTTTTGAAGCAATCATATAGAAAATTATAATTGGACACATGTTATCCAAAAGTTTGGACCTAGGTAAATTATGAAGTAAGTCTTTTAAAACATTTGAAGTAAATAAATTATAATTAGCACACGTAGTTTTTGTTCCTAGATCCGTTAGTTATAAAGTAAAACAATTTAGAAAGATACATGAGCTCTTCTTCAATCCTAATGGTTAATTATTTGCATACTACCAAACTTTAAAAGTTTTAGTCACTCTTTTTTCATTTCTAATTCAAAATGTCTAATTTAGCAAAGATTTAAAAGTGGTCGTGGGAGGAAGCTTGAAATCGGGAAGGACGAACCAAACAAGATTTACCAAGAATCAATTCCTATAGTAAGAATTGTACAATAATAAAAACACATTTCATTTCTTCGTAGTTAAAATAGTGGTCGTAATAAATGTTGAATTAATGTTATCACAAGGTAGAACTATAGTTATGAGAATTTTGTTTAAATGTAATAGGCACTTTGAGAAAACTCGCTTTGCGAAAGAATTTCGATTTAATATATATGATGTTTCGTGAAAGCCCGACCCGACCCGTTATTGAATACGGGAAAAAATTTTTTTTGCCTAAACTAAATTTGGACATACGTGATTTTCATTCCTAAATCCGCCACTGAAAACATCAACCGAAAGGGTTAACTTCCAATAAATGGACAATTTATTTAATTTGAGTAAGAGATTGAATTTTTATTTAATAACCAAAAGGTGAATAAGATTTTAAAATTAAAAGAATGAAAAAAAAAAATCCACTATATCATATTTAATATAGAAAGATTAAATAATTTACTTATTAATACATATTAAATATAAAGTGATTACATAAATTGAAAGATTACAAAAAGATAAAGTACAAAATTTACTTTAATAATTAATAATCTACATGACATGAAAAAATACTAAATATTTAAATTATTAAAAGAAAAAATCTTATTTACATCAATAGATATATGCCATATAAGATTTTTCATATTCTTTCTTGATTATATATTAAATAAGATTAAGAAGAAGATTAAGATATTAATATGTCATATTTTCTCTAAGTTAATGAACCAAACTACAGATAGTAAAAGTATTAGCATACAAAAATAGATAGTTCAATGCATTCGTTGTGTAAGGATAAAGAGGACTTAATATTAAATTAATTCAAAATTTAAATCTTTTTTTAATAGTTATTATAAATTACAATAATCAATATCAATATCTATCTATAATAATCTATATATATTAAAAAACAGTAGTTAAAGTTCTTTAAAAGCCTCTAAAACTAAACCTAGTTAAAAATTGCCACATAGGATTTTATCCTACGTGGCATCTCCATGTTTTTTTACAATATTTATCTTATAATATATATTTATAATAATTAATAATTAAAATTAATAATAAAACAAACTTATTAAAAAGATCGAACCATATTTTTTTATATTTGTCATGAGATTTGCAAATCTAGATTTTCTTTGTTTCTAATCCTTCTCCCATATTTATATCTTTGCTATTAATTCATTATCTATTAATTTATTATCATCATCGTTTGGTTTCTTCCTTCTATCTTTTATGATTTTATTTTTCTTTTATTTCCCATTGCAATTTTACACTAACCAATCTATTTTGGATATGGGGTTTTAGTTTTTTGTATGTTATTTTATTAGTTAATCCCGTGCGTTGCACCGGGCTATTTAGTTTTCTACGTGATTTATAGTAAATGAAATGCAACAAAAATGTTGTTATAACGAAAAATGAATAGTTATTGTACATAATAAATTATATGTTCATATGGATTGAACAATAAAAAGTTCGTAAATGTCCACAAAATGAATGTATGTACACATGAAAAGTTGCAAAACTGGTTCACTTACGAAAAAAACTACTTCTAATAAATCGGTAGAGCCGACACTTATGCATTTAATGTTCTCAAAAAACAGAAGCTAGTAATCAATTTCGTCTTGCGAAAAGAATTGTATTTGTCAACTTAAAGATTAGAAAAATATTTTAATTCAATTGTATTTTGATAAGAGATTGGATACTAAGCAAATTTAGATAAAGATTAGGATATTCATAATTTATAATTGTTTGAGATAAGGCTTAAATATTTTGATTATTGATTTTGACGGTGGTTAGGAGACATACAAATTAACAAAATCAGAATAGAACTAAGTGTTGGAAAACATATGTTATAGAGAAAAAGCTTAAAGATTATACTCCCTCCGTCCCATTAAAAGTGTCCAGTTTTGAATTTTCAAAGACTTTTTTTTACAACTTTGACCAAAAATATTTTTATTTGTATTGCATAATACTTGATTAAAGTTATATGAATAGATCGAGGTTTAGATGTGTTTTCATTGGGTATAACTTTCGCCAAGTATTATATAATCCAATAAAAAATATTTAAGGTCAAACTTACAAAAAATAGACTTTGAATATTCAAAACTGAAGACATTTAATGGGACGGGGAGTAATAATTTGGACTTTTAGATTCCATCCATTTGAGGACTTTTGGATTGAAATCAACAAATGTTAAATGTTGTTGTTCAAGGCTCAACACTTTAACAACTGCTTTATATATCACATCATGTAGAAGTACTGTAAAAGTTCTCCCAACATAAAAGTTGTTCAACACTAAATATAAAATCAATAATCATGAATATAAAAAAAAAACAGGAGTTTTATTCAATCCAAGCACATAAAACCACCATCAAAAGGCATTAACAAAAACAAAGTATCCGATGTCAAAACATGACATAATCGAGGCTGATAAAAACAAAAACCAAGTCTAAATAGAAAAACAAATTGCATTATGTAATAAGCCAGGTACTCCAGGGCTGCTTACTACTCGTCCTTTTATACTACTCTTGATCGCTGGATAGTTAGTCGCCTGCGTATCTTGTTTGTCGAACACTTGCCAGATTCAGGGGCAACTTTAAATTCAGTATGAACTTCAGAGTCAGGAAGGGGGCACTTACCATGTGGACTCTCCGCGGTGCTCAGTGTCACCCATTGCGAACATAGAATCTTAAGACAAAATGTAATACAGTAACAGATTTTTAATATGTATTGATAGTAAAAAATGTACCATTTTCTTGTATCCGTAATGGGAATCTTATAAGTAGCACATACAAACATCAAAAAGAAAAGGACATTAGAAGAGTAAATAGGCAGTAAACATTCCTAATCAATTCAATCGTTGTCATTCCCATTCTTGAATCTTATACCCACATTCCAAACACACAGCCTTGTTTGTGATCTTGATCAGAGTTGCAAAGACAACTACTTACTTGTTGACCATGTCAAAAACTGTTAGGTTAATATCATTTTGATTCTACTAAAAAAAGATATGTTTGAAACTATGATGGAATTCGATGATATTTAACTTTGGAGACTATTAAAAGTAGGTTATATCGACCAAATATAATAGTCGCCCATGTATAAAGCCCTTGTATATTTGTATCATTTTTTCAGTTTACCCATTCCCGGTTCAACATGGCGCATCAGCTCGGTCCATGAAGTTCGGCCCATTCAGTTAAAGAAATTGTACCATTTTAACAGAAGTCATAAGCATGACTCAACGGAATCCTAACCCAACCCACCCATTTTGTCAATTAATTATGATGGACTTCTAATGATATACATACTCCTATCCTTAAGTATAGGTTGACATTTAGAACAAACAAATAAAGTGTTTACATTCATATAAGAAACAAACCTTGGCTATAATGTAGGTAGCATTCTGCTAATGTATGTCAGGTACTGTTTCCTTGTACAAAAGGAAGAAACCAGAAGTCAGTAATAAGATATTCAGATAAAAACAAAAAAAAGTTCAGTCACTAAGGCTTCCACTTTCCAGGTTGGCAGAATGTTCATACCGTCTCGATATTAAATACCCTCTTGAAAGCCTCAATAGTTGGATTAGTAACCGTTAAGTAATACGAAATATATAAGGATAATATTTAGTCTAACATATGTTGGAATTAGTGATTTGGGGTTATCAGCAAATCTTGGGCTCCTTAATTCATTACCAGTGTTGGCTCCATTTTCGGATAGTTGAATCACCTTCTCGTTGCAAGGCTTGTAAGTAGAGTACCACCATGGTTCATCAGCGTCAATATTGTCAATTGTCGCATATGTAACATATTGTCCATCCTTATACATATGAAAAGCGACTAATTATTAATAAAACTTCACAATAATTAAATATTTCATACATACAAAATAAAACGATTGACAAAAGTCATATATTTCATCATTAAAAGTTACAGCTAATTTGTTTATTGGAACCAACAACCGTATAAAACATTCTTGCAGATAATTAATCCATAAGTTATTCAGAACTTAACAGCATATTTGTTTATTCAAAATAATCCAAATGATCACCTAAGTATCCATTTATTCACATGTTTGTCCACAATTCATGTATGTAAGTTGATTAGTTACTTATAAATCATGATTTTTTTCATTTAGTAATTTACGTCCCGCATCTAACTGTCATGGTAAAGTATTTTGAATACTTAATATATGATGGTTACCTGCTCATGTGTCATGTAATCGGCCAATGGCACATGACTGCACTCAATGAAAGAATTAGTCGGATTGGCGAGCATCGACTTTGTGGTTCCACCTTATATTCTTTCAACAGGACCGCATCGATCATACCTAGACATTAAAATGATAAGTTAATATTTTAGGTGTGTATTCATGCCTATGGTACATGGTTACCCATATTATTTCAAATTAAAGAACATGCATTTGATAATAGAAGGTGGAGTTACCGTTGCAAAAAGTTTGTAACCTCCTGAATATGACTGTTAACAAAGAGCTAAATAACAAAAGGTAGAAGTGTAAAATTTACAATTAATTTAAGATTAATGAAAAACTGTCATTATGAAACTGAGATATCATGTTAGGAAATTTACTTCTCCACTCGTTAATCTTCCCAAACCGAAGAATGATGACAATGGGTTTGTTGGGTTCTTGCTTGTTAACCTCATCTTAAAGTAGTTCAACATATTTTAGAACAATGTAAGGTTGATTTGCACCAAGCTTAAAAAAAAGCAAACAGTAAATTTGGTTAATAACTCTAACAAATAATAGCTAGATATACAGGATATATATTAAAAACTTACTCTAAATCCTTAAGATAACAGGTTATATTGGTCATGTCCAACTCATTCCTTTTAAAGGTGGTGATATCGCCCATTTTTACAAGAGCTGCATTGACATCTGATACATATTATAGACGGTATGAACAAATTTAAAAAAGAGCTATCAAAAACTGGTATGAAAATAATGAAAAATAAGTTCGCGTGAAAAATAACCTACACAATGAAGATTTTTAATCTCATTATTAGTGGAAATTTCAGTGAAAGACATGAAGTTAAAAGAATATCAGGATCCAGTATAGTCTAGAATTGGGCTGACAGTGGTGTTGGGCCATAACATAATTTTATACTGGTGGAAAGTTGGTTGAAACTTGTACTTTTGTTTTCCATTAGATGTGGCATAAAAGGTCTTAATGGAAACTGTTTGCACCCTCGGTCATTAGATTTTACCACTGAGATATAGTTTTCTTGCCTTTTATCGAAGCTGTCATTCGACCCTCCTGACATATCAAATGAATCAAATTCTAAGAGCCATAGTTGTATGGTAACATTTTTTTAATGTCAAAGTTCCACTGATAGTAATTATTACAAACCTATTCGTCTCTTAAAATGAGTTCCAACATCGGATCCTTACCAGCCACATTATGCCACCAAGTACGTCAGACTCGAACCCTTACACTTGCATTTCGTGTCCTAGGCCATCTTGTTGAAGACAAAGGATAAAAAAACACATTAAAAGTAACATGAAAATATGAAATATTGACATTAGGATTACAACTAATAAATAATTAATCTTGTCCGGCAGAAAATAATGTTATGTTATTACATTCATCTTCCTCCCCTATTTTGAGTTTCTCCTCCATTAAAACCCAATTTCATCCCAATTATTAAGCTAAGCTTTACAATCTCTCTGATCCTATTTTATTACTACAAAAGATAATCTCTTATTCATCTTTGTAATGTTATTTTATAATTTTTGTTTATAAACAAATTAAGAATATGTTGCGTATCAATTTAAAACCACATAACAATACATAAGAATATAGTGCTTCTGACTTGTATAATGATGGTTTCAAACAAATTGAAAAGTCAGTCATTTTTGAAGTGGGGATTCAAGGCATGACCGCTATTAATTAGTTTGGTCTAATTTTAACATATGTTCACACAAAATAGCCATAAATCACACAAAAACATCGATATATATATATATTAACATATAAATTCACAAAAAACATCGATATATACAAATTACACAAACATTGAAAAAGCCAGGGAATAAATATCCATGATTTATATCTCGAAAAAACTGATTTAATCAAATAAATCACATAAATATTCCAGATTTTGATGGCATATGCGCTCACAATAACTTCGATATTCGTAAATATCTCTGATTTATATCTCGAAAACATTCAAAAAAGATTGATTAAACAATTAAAGGATCGAAACTTGTTACCTGGAATGATACCCGATTTCGCTGCGGGTGTTAGCCGGAATAAAAAAAACTTCTGGCTGTGTTGATATACTATATCTATATGAGATCTAGGGGGATTTAGCCATTTTTTAAAACCCTAAGAGGTTATCTGATGGAAATTAGGAAGAGATATTGGGAGTAAAGATTTGAAGGAGATGAAACAATTGAAAATAGGAAAGGAGTGATGGGTTATCACCGATGAAATCTGGCTTTTTTTAAGAAAAAAGTTAACTGAATGATCGTTTATCAATAGTGAATTTGACAATTATAAACAAAACCTCCTGTGGTTCAACTGGTAAACACGCGCAGCTTCGGGTTCGAAACCTAGACGCTTTTTTTTTTTAATAAAGGGTACATTTATGGCTTGCATGCTTACGTGGACCATACACATCAGCCGTAAAATGCTGATGTGGCTGCTGACGTATCAATCAAATCGTTCTAGTGACGCCACATCAGAAATTGCTGACATGACGGGCTAAGAGAGCGCCAAGTAATCGCTCTATCTTTTATGATTTTATTTTTCTTTTATTTCCCATTGCAATTTTACACTAACCAATCTATTTTGGATATGGGGTTTTAGTTTTTTGTATGTTATTTTATTAGTTATTTTTATCTCGGTATGAACAAATCATTGTTAACATGTTGATTTCTATTTATATTGAATCACTTTTTTGGCTTTAAATTATGATGTATTTGATTATGTTTTGTTCCAATAATTAGCATCGCTTATTCTTTTTTGTATTTCAACATTAGGTAGTGTATCACATGCATATGGCATGATTTTGGATGTTTCTCTAGACGCACATAAGTAAGATTATTGATAGAATACTAAAGAGAAATATGTATTTTGGTGTTATACTATACGTACTTATCATTAATTTTTTGGCCAAGGTGTTTTTCATTTATATGTTCTAATTTTATTATTATATGATGGTGTGTTGAACTTATTGCATACTATACTTTTATAATTTTTTCACTTTTTATAATCCTCAATTATTATATCAACTTTTCTTATTTACGTAGATTATTATAAACTGCGGGTAAAATAAATTAGTTGTCTATATTTTTTCAAAAAATAGAAAAATAGTTTTGCCTTTACAAAATATGAAAACGTGCTTACGAATAAATTCATAAGTAACTTAAAGAATTGCTTGAGAGATTAAAAAGATAAATACAAAATTTAAATTAATAATTAATTAATTAATTAATAATCTATATGGCATGAAAAAATAACAAATTTTTGAAAAATTTATAACTAAGCAAAAATTTTAATTGTCAATTGAATAAAAGTATTTTTTATATCCTCTTTAGTCTTACTATACCTATAAGTGAGGATAAGCTCAGTTTATGTGACCTTTGCTCTGCCCACGTCATATCTTACATATCTTACATGGCTCATGTGAGAGCACATAAGTCTTACGTGGCACTCGCTTAGGCTATCCACGCAATCAATGACATGGCATGTTGGTAGAGAAATTATCTTACATGGCTCATGTGAGAGTACAGAAGTCTTACGTGGCACTCGCTTAGGCTATCCACGCAATCAATGACATGGCATGTTGGTAGAGAAATGAACTGGTTCAAATTGAATATATAATGAAAAAGTCAAACGCAGTGGTGAGAATCGACCCAGCGCCAAAGGACTTTATAGCAAATGCCATTGCCACACGAACTAAGCGCTGATTTTTGAAAATTCATAACTAAGCAAAAATTTTAATTGTCAATTGAATAAAAGTATTTTTCTTTTTTGTATTTCAACATTAGGTAGTGTATCACATGCATATGGCATGATTTTGGATGTTTCTCTAGACGCACATAAGTAAGATTATTGATAGAATACTAAAGAGAAATATGTATTTTGGTGTTATACTATACGTACTTATCATTAATTTTTTGGCCAAGGTGTTTTTCATTTATATGTTCTAATTTTATTATTATATGATGGTGTGTTGAACTTATTGCATACTATACTTTTATAATTTTTTCACTTTTTATAATCCTCAATTATTATATCAACTTTTCTTATTTACGTAGATTATTATAAACTGCGGGTAAAATAAATTAGTTGTCTATATTTTTTCAAAAAATAGAAAAATAGTTTTGCCTTTACAAAATATGAAAACGTGCTTACGAATAAATTCATAAGTAACTTAAAGAATTGCTTGAGAGATTAAAAAGATAAATACAAATTAAATTAATAATTAATTAATATATAATTAATTAATTAATATTAATCTATATATTAATTAATTAATTAATTAATTAATATATATATTATTAATTAATTAATATATAATAAAATAATTTATAATAAATAAAATAATTTAATAAATTTATTTAATTTTAATATATAATATAATTATTTAATTAATTAATTAATTAATTAATTAATTAATTAATTAATTAATTAATTAATTAATTAATTAATTAATTAATTAATTAATTAATTAATTAATTAATTAATTAATTAATTAATTAATTAATTAATTTAGTGCAAAGAAAATTAAAGAAGTTTTATTTACTAATTTTTACCGACATTTTCTTTTTAAACATTATTAATTTTACCGTCTAATTAGTTAATTGATCAACATGTTAATTAATATAATTAAATATTATATGAGATATTTGTCACTAGAGTTCATATATTTTTACATATAAAGTCAACCGATTGAACCTTTAACCCCTCTTTAAGCTGATTCGATATACGATCTGGTTTAAAAACAGTGTCTCAAAGTTAAAGATTTCACCCACTTAAATAATTATAAATTTGTTTTAAGCTTTTAGCTTTATATTCCTCCTTAAATTTAATACGTTGTCTATTAGACCTTTCTTTCAGCTTTGAAAAATTTTCACTTTTCAAATAGCTGAATTTTAATAGTAGGTGTATAGGTTGGAATATTAAAAACAATATTTCACTAGACGATGATGGTTTATTAAATTTCATATATAATAAAACAATATTTTCTAATCGGGTTGAAAGTTTTTTACCAAAAAAAAAGACAATAAAAAAATAATTCTTATCATAAGACTTCTTATATGATATTCTAATGCTTCGGGTCATTCAAAGATCAATTTACGTTGCTTTATCATGGGTGAATCAATTTTTTCTCTTTACCTTATGAAAGGTGATTATTGTTTATTTAATATTTGATTGTTAACCCTTGGGTTAAAGTATAACCACTAAAAATAAGACTTCTTAAATGATACTTTAATGTTTTAAGTTATCTACAGGACTATAGACCACTTTACGTTGTTTTAAGATGAGTAAAAAACAAGTAAAAATCTTCAAGGTTTAGATTTCCATAATGAAAGTCATGTTACAAGCCAAACAACAAATGTCGTTGACAAATAACCAAACCGTGCATCGCACGGGTTCTAACCTAGTTATATATAAAGAAAGATACGCAAATTCAACCCTAGTTTTATTCCCCTAAAATGGTTTGCGGGCAAGTACATCGAAAGTCTCTCATTTTTATTTTTGTCTTTTAGCTAAAACTCTAAAAATGTTTCCAGCCTCCCGGGTGGGTGACAACCAACAAAACAATTATACAAACTCTAATTTCAAAGGGAATGATGACGTAGCATCTGATGAGCTTCGTCATGGAAGCAGAACCTCCAGTAAGGAAGCACAAGCTCCATCTGGAGCCAACTAACTAGAAGAACCATCAAAGGAGAACTCTTAATGGGTATGAAAAGGTATAGGCTATTAACCAAGGGACAATCCCAATACTCGAGGGACCACCCACAGGTGACAGCCTGGAGGTTGGTCATCCCCATTACATGGTGGATAATACCATTGCCCCATCAGAGCTGGTTATTATCCACCTCCCATTTGCCTATAAATAGCCCATCTTCACCAACAGTAAATCACTTCACTTCTCTCACTACTCCCTTATTTACTCTCTTACTTTCTCTCTCTAAAAACATAGATATCATACATTGTATCCTGCTTCATCCGGAGTTTGGTTCCAACCAAACCATGGCGTATAATTCTACTCCTAACAAGGATTGAATTACCAGAAGGGAATCGCCACCCGAAGGAGGATTCTCCTTCGGCCCTTCTAACGATTGTGTGTTCCATCGTGTGCAGTTCATCCTTCATTCACCAAGAGGAACCAGACTACACCTGGTCCATCCTAAAGTAAGAACCAGACTATACCTGGTCCATCCCGAAGTAGGTCCATTACTTCATCAAGTGGCGCCATCCGTGGGACCCTAACACTTGTAAAGTCACAAGTTCGGGTTCACTTGCGTCGATGGAACTCACACCACTCTCTGAATCTGATCCTTCGAGGACCACCAATGTTGCTCCGGATCAGACAATGGTGGAGGATAGGACCCCTGATTCACAAGGTCCACCTCCTTCCGAACATGTGGTTCACGCTGAAGGTCCCGGCACCTCTAAGGATCTGGATCCAATCACTCCATAGTTCATAAGAAGCAACTTTGCTACTCTAAGCATGATGGTGCACAACTACATGAAGGAAGGTGTATCTCCGACGAGGTTGCATTTCGGAGAAGAAACCCCAATTCAATCAAGTAGGGACCAACAGGTTCCAAATCATAATATCGGTGGTTCGTCAGAAGGGTTTGTCACGCCCAATGCACCAATGAGGGGTCACACCCCATTGACAGAACCACCTCCTGGTACATCTGGTACTTATGTATTCATACCCACAAGGAAGGAAACGCCTCTCATTGAAGCGGAAGACTTGTCGGCACCTTACTGCCCCATATCAGCTTCTAAATTCACCAAAAGGATATCTGATTTCCAGTTTCCCTTCAAGATTAAAATGCCATCGAATGTGAAAATGTACGATGGTACCACCGATCCAGATGACCACATGGGAGTATTCTCTGGCGCTGCCAAGGTGGAACAATGGTCCATGCCTGTGTGGTGCCACATGTTTGGCCAAACTATTTCTGGTTCTGCCCGAGTTTGGTATGATAGTTTAGCTGAGGGGAGCATTGACAACTTTGAAGAATTGAGGCAGAAATTCCTCACCCACTTCATGGTTCAACAAAAGTATACCCGAGACCCGGTGGAGGTCCATAATATTCGTCAAAGGGAAAATGAGAGCCTCACCGCATTTATGGAGAGGTATAATTTGGAAAGTATGCAGATCTTGGGAGCAAATGAAACCATGCGGGTGTCAGGTTTTATGCATGGCATCAGATCCAAGCAATTGATAGAAAAGTTGAATACAAATGTTCCCAAGACTGTGAAGGAGATGATGGAAGTGGTTAAGGCTCACATTAGAGGAAAAGAAGCCATCACAGCTGCAAAATTAGATGAAGCACCAGCCCGGCGCAACACCAAGCAATCACGGCAATCCAACAATAGGAAGGCATATACCTCCTCTACCGAGAGGTACACTGAGCGTCGTCAACATGCTCCTTACTCTCCAGCTAATGTGAGGCGGCACGAACATTACACCACTTTAATCAAAACACCTGCCGAGATTTTGGCCACCGAAGAGGCACGATTGGGTTTCATTCGACCCCGACCAATGGTGGGGGATCCTAATAAAAGGAACGAGCAGTATTGTGAGTTTCACTCTGATAAAGGGCATCATACCAACGATTGCTGGCAATTGAAAAGGCAGATAGAAGACGCCGTAAAGTCTGGTCAGTTGGCCCATTTAGTAAGAGAAATCAAAGACGAGAATAAAGGTGCAAGGGGTGGGAGACAAAGTGGCTCCCGGAACAAAGAAAGAGACAACAAAGGAAAGATGAAAGAGGTTCAGATGTTTGGAAGAAGTCAAATGGGGGAGTCAAAGAAAAGAAAGTTAACTGAAAGTTGGATGAATGTTCCCATCACATTCCCTCCTCCCGGAATGATAGATTTGACTGTCAATCCGATGATCATCACGGGAATCATCAGGGATCAAAGGATTCATCGCATTTATATTGATGGAGGTGCATCTGTTGAACTGATGTATGAGCATTGCTTCCTTCAGCTCCCTGCCCAAACCAGACAGTTGATGACAAGGGCTGACTCACCATTAGTGGGATTTGCAGGAGAGGTTGTGTGGCCCCTTGGGCAAATTCTTTTGCCTATTACATTGGGGGAACCTCCATTATGCCGAACTGAAGAAATGGATTTTGCGGTAGTAAGAGCTCCATCCAGCAGATACATTATGATAATAGGAAGGCCAGGAATGAGGGCCTTGGGAGCAGTAACCTCCACTCCACATGCAGAAATGAGATTCCCAACCCCGTGGGGAGTAGCCATTGTAAGGGCCGAAAGGGCGAAGGTAAGTGAATGCCAACAAATTGAAGAAGATGACTTAAAATTTACTAAGGAATCTCATAATGTGAAAGAAGAAAAGGTGATGATTCACCCTCATTACCCGAACCAACTTGTTACAATTGGGGCCGAGCTATCCCGAAGAACAAAGAAATGGTTGGTGGAGTTTCTAAAAAGAAACAAAGATGTTTTTGCATGGGAACTATCCGACATGGTGGGGATCCCTCAAAGTGTCATAGAGCATCGGTTGAACGTTCATTCTAGCGTTGAACCAAAAGTGCAAAAGAAAAGAACTCTTGCTCCCGAAAGAAGCAGGGCTGCCCTTCAAGAAGTAAGGCAGTTAGTGGAAGCAGATATTCTGAGGGAGGTAAGATACCAAACTTGGGTTGCTAACCCTGTGATGGTGAAAAAAGGAGATAATTCATGGAGGATGTGTGTGGACTTCAAAGATATAAATAAAGCATGTCCAAAAGATTGCTATCCACTTCCCAATATTGATGAGAAGATTGAGGCTCTTATGGGTTTCAAGTGGAAATGCTTCCTTGACGCGTACAAGAGATACCATCAAATCCAAATGGCTGAAGAAGATGAAGATAAAATGGCCTTTCATACTGATGTTGGTCCATTCTGTTACAAGAAAATGCCCTTTGGGCTCAAGAACGCTGGAGCAACATATCAGCGAATGATAGATAAAGTGTTTGGTCCCCAGGTTGGGAGGAATATGGAAGCATATGTAGATGATTTGGTGCTAAAAAGCAAGACTGGGGAAATGATGATGAGAGATATTGATGAAACTTTTGGCAGATTAAGAGGCATCAACATGAAGCTGAACCCGAAGAAATGCTCCTTCGAGATGGTTGAAGGAAGGTTCCTAGGGCATGTGATAACAGAGGAAGGAATGATGGCTAACCCAGACAAGGTAGAGGCAATTCAAAAAATGGCCTCTCCTAAATCCATCAAGGATGTGCAAAGGTTGAATGGGAGGTTAGCAGCCCTCAACCGTTATTTGGCCCGATCAGCAGAAAGATCCTTACCTTTCTTTCAAACATTGAAGCAATGTGTCAATAAAAGTGACTTTCATTGGACGAAGGAGGCTGAAGAATCCTTTCAGAAGATTAAAGAATACTTGAAAGAGCTGCCTATGTTAACTGCTCCAGAACTGGGAGAAACATTAGCATTGTACCTAGCAGCTTCAGAAAGTGCCATAAGTGCAGTGCTCCTAACCGAAAGAAGAAAGAAGCAAATGCCTATCTTCTTTGTAAGTAGGGCCTTGCACGCTGCTGAATTAAATTACCAACCATTGGAGAAGCTTGCCTTGGCTCTAGTCCATACGGCTAGAAGGATGAAAAGATACTTTCAATCAAACCCAATTGTAGTAATCACGGAGCAGCCCATACTCCAAGTCTTGGATCGTCCGGAAATATCGGGACGATTAGCCAAATGGGCGATTGAATTGGGAGAATTTGGGATCGAATATCGTGCCAGGAGCACAATGAGGGGACAAGTGCTAGCTGACTTCATATCAGAAATGCCAATGGCAGAAGCAAAAGAAAACATAATTCAGTCCCCCTCAAAGGATCCAAACAAGGAAGCTAAAGCTCCAAAATGGAAGCTTCACACAGATGGAGCTTCAAGTAGTGAAGGGGATGGTGCAGGAATGATACTAGTTGGTCCAGAAGGAAAGGAGTTTAGCTATGCCTTAAGATTTGATTTCCCATCTACTAATAATGAAGCCGAGTATGAAGCACTTCTTGCGGGAATGAGAATAGCAAAGAAGCTTAATGTTAACAGACTAAAGGCATATGTAGACTCAAAGTTAGTAGCCAACCAAGTCAATGGAACGTATGAAGCAAAAGATGAAAAAATGGAACAATACTTGGAAAAAATAAAAAGGGAAATGGAAGGCTTTAAATACTTCAAGATCAAACAGATCCCGAGAAGTCAAATAAAAAAGGCGGATGTCTTGAGTAAAATGGCAACAATGACCTTCAACCATAATGAAGTGTGGGTAGAAGTACTAGAAAGAAGCTCACTTGAGGAACGTGAGATGAATGCGGTAGTCTCTGAAGAAGACCCCAACTGGATGACTCCAATAAGATCGTTCATAGCAAAGGGGAAACTACCCAGTGATGGTGAAGAAGCAAAAAAGATAAGAATGAAGTCACCAGTGTATACACTCATTGATGGTGTCTTATATAGAAAAAATTACTTGGGGCCTTTGTTACGATGTGTGGGTCCAACTGAAGCAAACTATGTGGTGAGAGAAGTCCACGAAGGATCGTGCGGAATGCACGCAGGGCCACGGGCCATTATGAGGAAGCTTATGAAATTAGGCTACTTTTAACCCTCCATGCATCAAACATGCTTTGAAGAAATAAAGACATGTAGGGCGTGCCAAGTTCATGCACCAATTCCCAAAGGCCCAAAGAATGAGATGATATCGGTGACATCCCCATGGCCATTCTATAAGTGGGGGATGGACATCGTTGGACCATTCCCAAAAGCACCTGGTGGTTTTAAATTCCTCATTGTGGCCATAGATTATTTTACTAAATGGGTGGAAGCTAAGGCGCTAATAAGCATCAGCGGCAAGCAAGTGAAAAGGTTTGTTTGGGACAACATTGTGTGTCGTTTTGGTTTACTAGGAGCGTTGGTCACAGATAATGGGAAGCAATTCATTGAATATCCATTCAAGTCTTGGTGCCAAGAAATGCAAATAAAGCAAATGGCTGTATCAGTGGCATACCCACAAGGCAATGGCCAAGTCAAAAGGGCCAACCAAAGCATAGTTGACGCAATCAAAAGAAGGCTCCACCGAGAGGGAAGTCACTGGATGGATCATTTAACACATGTACTTTGGGCACACAGAACGATGCCAAAAACAAGCAGTGGTGAAACACCATTTAGCCTCACTTATGGCACAGAAGCAGTGATCCCTGTGGAGATAGGCATTCCAACATACCGAACCTCGGCTCGTCTTACAGAAACTAATGAGGAGGATCTAAGGATGAACCTCAATCTCCTAGAGGAGCGACGAGAATTGGCAGCAATAAAAGAAGCTAAATACAAACGCCAGATTGAAAAATACTACAACCAAAGGGTGAAGAAATCAACCTTCAAGGAGGGAGATCTGGTGTACCGAAAGAATGAAGCCAGCAAGGCAGAGAACCAAGGCAAACTTGGTCCAAATTGGGAAGGACCATATGTTGTCACTAAAGCACTCAAGTCATGGCATGGTACTCACCTTCGCAAATGCTATATGTAAGCTAATAAGTTAGGGGCGAGTGGTAACACAAAGCTTAATGGTTTCTTTTTTGCTTTAATCTTCTTGTAACCAATGTAAGACCCCCATTTACTAATTTAAATATGAAGTATGAAGCACATCTCCTACGGGATTGATGATGCCTTTGCCTATAAGCATGAAAGTCTTTTCTCATTTGAAATGCCTAAAAAAAAAAAATTGTCCATACACATTCCTACCAATTAATTTTGCAAGAGAAAACATAAGGATCATGAATGGTCCAAGGGATGAAAAAACATGCTTAAAGTACCACAAATGATGGTACAACTTATACAAAAGGCAAAATACTTAGATGAAATTTATTTCATCAAATAAATGATTTCATAGGCTCATCAAGCTAACTCATAATAGATGATCCTAAAATTGATTTTGATTCACACCAGTGAACTAAAGACATCTGAACCATAACAGATGCAATATATGTGAATGCGCGCACATATATGGGTTGGGCTGCCCCTTCTCATAGCCCCATTCTAAGGAAGCAGGCCTCCTAAAGAATGACATAAGGTTGAGCGACCTCACAAAATTAGCTCCATGTACTCGACAACGGTCTGGTACATTGACAGGTTGAGCACCTACTAATTAACCTCCCTACTGGTGAAGCAACCATGCCTCGCCAGGTTGGTAAATAAAACTAAGTATGTTAATGGGACGCCTTAACGACTTACTTAGTATGAAAATGCTATGTGCGTAAATAAAAAAGAAGCAAATTAGTTTCATATGCTCAACAACGGTTGGGTACATTAACAAATAAAAGCTTAAAAGCTAAAAAGAAACAAATTAGCTTCATATACTCAACAACGGTTGGATACATTAACAAATAAAAGCTTAAAAGCTAAAAAGAAGCAAATTAGCTTCATATACTCAACAACGGTTGGGTACATTAACAAATAAAAGCTTAAAAGCTAAAAAGAAGCAAATTAGCTTCATATACTCAACAACGGTTGGGTACATTAACAAATAAAAGCTTAAAAGCTAAAAAGAAGCAAATTAGCTTCATATACTCAACAACGGTTGGGTACATTAACAAATGAAAGCTTAAAAGCTATAAGGAAGCAAATTAGCTTCATTTACTTGACAACCATTGGGTACATACTGATGAAGAAAAATGCTACACATATAAAAAAGAAGCAGGGTAGCTTCATATATTCGATCACGATTGGGCATAATAATAAATAAAGGCCCTCTTATCAGCAGGAAGTGAATCAAATCCATGTATTCAACAATAGTCGAGTACAGCAAGGAGCAAAGGCTTCAAGGCAGATAAGCAACAATTTAGCTAGAAGTATTCAACAATGATTGGGTACTAAGAAGAAATTTCATTGCTACATAAAGCAAACGAATGCAAAATCAATATTAAAAGCATATAATCTTCAGGGTTTCAAAAAGGCAAAGCTGCTTAATTGCTCATCCGGAGGCAAAACTGCCACAACCGATATTAAAGGAGCAGAGAACTTGAAAGGAAGCATCAAGCTACAAATATAAAAGGGTACCTATGCTACCTTAATTAAACAGATGATAAGACAGCATAGATGAAATAGCAAAAGCATGAAATCCATAAGAACATTGTTCAAAGACAAGATCCAACTACGACATTGTTGGACAAACCAAACAGAAATTGTATCATTACAAACATTAGCTAAAAGCAAAGAAACTAAATAGCAGAAGGAGAGGAAGCAACTGGTGGGTCTGGAGAAACAGCTTTCAGATCTTCAATGGAGCCACCAACACATTTGGATAACCGCTCAAAATATTCAAAGCGTAAGGTATTGAAAGAGTTGACAGCTTCTTCAAAAAGAGCTGGAGCAGAAGGGGTCATAACCAACAGTTTTTTCAAGGGGCCACTTTGATTGAGCGCTCCGATATCCGGCACGAATACCATCTTGTAGTCCAGAGGCACTGCCACTGCTACCAACATTATCAATCCCACTTAAATATTGGGAAGATTGGCGCAACTGGTCCAAGGCATAAAAATAACCCTCACTAATGATCCACTTGTTCACATTGGACAGCTCCACATTTTTAGCTTCAAGAAAAGCATTATGGTCAGATAATTGTTGTACCTTTTCTTTAAGAGCTTCCTTTTCTGCTTCCCACTTCTCCCTCTCCGATGTAACTTCGGAAGTATTTGCACCAAGGATGTCACGAAGCTCACCAGCTTCTTTCGGAGCCTCATGAAGTTGAGTTATAGTAGCCTCCAATTCTTTCTGATGCTTCGACTCAGCTGCAGCAAGACGAGTGGTAGCATCTTTACCATTCTCAACAGCTTATTGCAAAGATAAAATAGTATCTCCAGAGGCAGACAAAAGTGCTGTCAATTTATCAATTTGTTTGGGTGCTTCAACTTCAATGGCTCCATCCAACTTTCCCTGCAAAAGAGATACTTCTTTCTTGAGCTTCTCGATGTCACTGTCCCGGTCATTCAATTGAGCCCTAAGCCTCTGTGACCGATGCTTTCCACATGTATCAGAATCAATTCGACTGATCCACCTTTGACGGACATGCGAAAGCAAAACACACAAACGGGCAAGAACAACATTTGTCTCATCAGAGAGATCTTGATCAGAAACGGTTCGAACGTGTTTATACTCGGCTGGAGTGGCTAGATGATTAGTATGTAAGTCCCCTGGCACGTATCGTTAATAGCTTGCTCCAGTTATCTTGAGGTGCGGAATCCCTCACAATAACTTGGTGATCAACAAAAAGCCCCTAGATCACCTGCTGCCTCGCAGATCTTCTTCGGGCTAGCGGAACAACCTTTGACGACTTAACCTGCACAAGTATGCTTGATATTTCAACAAATGTTCAACCCTAAACTCTGTTAGGATTCGGTTTATATAGGAAACACCCGACATGGGCTTCAGCGAGTCGGCCTCGCAAATCCAGCCCAGCCCGTCACTAATGCGAGGTCGCATTCTGTGATTGGCCTCGTATTTGACCCTGCAATGTAACAACCCTCAAAATCCGACTAGGACAATTTACTTGGACTTATCTAGACATCTATCCCTAGAGGTTTATTAAGAGAATTGACCTTCTAGACATGTAGGGCATGGTAATATTTGCCATCTAGTTCAATAGAATGCCAAAAGGAAGCTAGTTGCCTTAGAAATGCCATAAACAATAACTATAATTATCCATGACAATCTCCAAGTGAACACATAATGACAATTCTATAAGAATGTGATTTAAACGATCAAGCATCCGAGAAACCAAACAGGTCAACAACTCAAATAATAACAATATAGAATAGAAATTTTAATCCAAGAAATCAAGTCATGAAAATAACTAAGCATGACTTAAAAGTTGTGATAGCAACCAAGAATCTTTATAATTAAAATTCAAACACCAATTGTATTTTAGAAATACGAATTAACTTACAACACTTAAATATACTTACAACCTATACATATACCCACATGATTTTGCCTTGAAAACACTAAGAAATAATAGTAACACTTTTATGCATGAACCTAAACTAAATATACATACACATCATTATTCAACTACAAATTTAACTCCCACTTTTGAATTTTTAAAGGCAAATTTCGCCCCCCCCCCATGCTCACCAAAACCGAACCCCCCAATAAGGGTGTAGATGCATGCTTTATTCCTTGTTGTATCCAAGACATAACATACACCACACCCAACCATTTCCCCACACTCTTTCATTTCTCCACACTTTTACACACACACACTCCACCTTTCTCTCTCTCATTTTTCTCTAGAAAAATTCTGCATTTCCTCTCCTCCCTCTTCTCTAATTTCGAAACATACAACACCCAAAATGAAGATTTAAGTCTAATATAATTAACTATAATAATAAAGGTTCAAGCTAGGTCATTCAAGGGTGTGTTGAAGCAAGTTATGGAGCTCATTTTGGTGCATCTTGGCCGAATTTTCTGCCCATTTTCCAGCCGTCAAAACAGCCCCCAACTCGACCCAAAAAGGTTGTTAACAACATCCCTTCACTTAATAAATCTTTAGTTAATCTTGTTCTTTCAAAACCCAAATGTTTTCTTCATCTTTTATTATCATTTTCTTCTTGATTTAAACTCAATGAGGGCAAAGTTGATAGATCCTTACCTCACATGCTCATGCATGTAAAGATCTAGAGGAAGGACTCAAGGATTCAACACAAACAAGACCCAAGAGTTAGTAGTTGCAAGATTTGTTATAAAATGGTTAAATGGGTCTCACTAAAATGATTTTCTATCAAAATAAATATGTTTATACTTCTGGATTTTTCATCAAATAGATGTTTTCAAAAAGAAGATTAAAGGTTATAGCTTATTTATATGTATAATGGTTAGATCTTAACATGCATGCATTAGATTTGTACTAGTTTGCTCTTGTTAGGAGTTTGGATTTGAGATGGATCTTTGGATGATGATTGATGGAATTTAAAAGAATTATAATCAGTAATATTGATGTTAAAGTGATACAAAAGGAGTGTTAATCTTGTAAATGATAAACTTAAGTGTTAATAAAGCAAGAAAGGTCATTGGTGAGTTGATATAATCAAAAACAAATCTGACAGAATCCGTTTTCTGTCTTGGGACGGATAAACAGAGCATGTGAGGGCAGATTCAAGAAAAACTTTAAAGATAAAAGTTGTAGACGAACGAGTTAAGTTTAACCACCAACTAGAATCACTCAAAAATACGGAACCAAACAAAAGATATGATTTTTCTACTAAAACTGGTCAAAACTGCATTTTTGTCTGAATATTTTATCAACTTTAACAATTTTTATCTCCTAATCCATAAGGTTCCAGGAGGCCATACTTGGTGGAAAGTAATTCCAATGTGTCCTAAACCTAAAATAAAATCATGGAATTTTTATTAAGAGCAAAACCCAAAGAACTTTTATAAAACTTTCGAGTATGCAAAACAGTGACTGTTTTGACCACTTCCATTTATAAAAATATTTATAGGTAGTAAACATTCTTTATAAATTAAGCCAAAATTCGAAAAATAAGTGGATACATATAGGTTATTGTATAAAAATCAGGAGGGTCCAAATAATTCGGTTTAACTCCAAAACAGTAGACAATATTTCATAAAAATGTGAAGTAAAAACAGAAAATTCTGAAGTAAACCAATAATTTGTGTAATGGGCTAAAAGATACACTAAGGACCATAATGGGCTAACCCGGCCCAACTAATGAACCCATTGAACCATAAATCAGTAGGCCCACTTGGACCAATAAACAATGTAGCCCAATAACCAATATAACCCATTAAGCATCTAGCCCAAATAAGGTTAAGCCCAACAACTAAATTAAGCCCAAAACATTTAGAAGCCCATGACCCTTAGGCCCAATTGGTAATGGCCCATAACACTTAAACGAATTTCATAACCCGAGTAATCATAAGACATATCGAGAAGTATGTGAGTTTGAAAGATAAACGAAATCAAAGTAACACAAAAGATAATTAAGTGGAATGGACATAAGTAATTACGTTAACCAAACTATAAATTGATATCACAAGTGCTAATTCGTGCTAAAATCGGTTACACATCAAATGATGAATAAGGATAATATAACTTAATATGTCATTCCCATACGATAACCTAAGATGCCAAACGAAACCACAAATGAAGGCAAGTTACCGAAATTCTAACAACTTATAACTACAGGTATAATGAAAGTGACCTTTTACACCATCACTCTCTACAACCAAAAAGATACGAATATTAGAAATACACTTGGATTCCATAATTGATGACAACTTAATGATAGTGGCATTTCTAAGTGATGGCTTAAGATAGGAACTTATGTGTATTAGTCCTTTCGTAGGGATAGTCTTGGCTTGAAATGTGATTGAGGAATATGACGGATATATGATCAAGGAAGCGATAGATGGGAAGTACCCATTTTGGATAAGTGAATATAATATGCGGCATATCAAGGTGAGTCATAGCCCCCTTTCAAACTCTTTTATGTGTTTTACTTTCGGGGTGAAAAACATGATAAATAAAATTGTTTTCTTTTACGAAATGATGCTTTGAAAGAATGATTATGATATGGGAATTATTGTATGTTCAACATGTTATATATTATATGATGAGCTTGAGTACTGTCAAACTGTTTCACCTCGGTACACTACTATTAACTCTTCGAGAGGCCTGTAATATGAGAGTTGCGCAACTAGGACTTGTCCCCTCACCCAACGAGTAACGGTGGGATGTTTGGTTTGCCTTTGTTGCGACCTTCATTGCCAGTCCGACCACGCGGTGCTCTAACTACTATATCAGTGGTCATGCCACGCCCCCTTATATTATTTGGTCGTCTCCATGGCACGACCTATTCATTATTATTGCACATGATTGACGGCATGTGCTTCTTATTATCTTGGACATAACCGGTCTTAGTAGTGGCTCAAGCACAAACTCATCAAATTATGCCTTTGGCTAAATATTATTGATATTATTTATGGTTGGATTTTATGGATTGAACATACGGTTTGGGTATTGGACCTTGTATGGAATCATTGAAAGTTGTTGAAATTGGCGATATTGGAAGATTGATGACCGAATGGTTTTGGTATGATGTATGATTAATCGATTGGTATATTTTTCTTTCACGATGAATTCGACAAATGAGAACTTTATAATTTTCCATGGATTCTCAACTCTTTTGAAATGACATTATGGTATTTGAAAAACTTGATGGTTTGATATGGGAATTTTGCCGACCATGTGGTTTGGGTATATTGATATCTAACAATATGTTTTCTAAGTATTGAAATGATTATGTAACGAAATTTACTTAAAAACCTATGCACTCACCAACTACGTTTTCGTAGTTGACACTTTTTCTTCATGCTTTTCAGGAATTAACGTAAGCTTTGAGGAATTATATGCATCATGATTATTTGCATTGCACTTTGGAGTCAAAGATCAAACCTTGTGATGGGCAATGGAATCCGCCTTGATCATTGCAGTATATAATTTCATGTATTTGTTATTTGTTTCGTGGACTTAATATCCAAGTACGGTGGACGCATTGTACTTGGGGATTGGCTCACATGCTTGTGCATTTGTAAACTCTTTTATCAACTAAAGCTATGGTGAATTTATCTATTATCCTTTGTTTTGAATACTCGACTTTCTGTAAACCTCATTGTTCCGCCTTAGTTGGGGTGTTACATGCAAATACGGAGTCGTATTCCCTATGTGAAATGCGAGGTCACATTTCACACTTAGCAGATTTATTACACATTCAATACTTAAACTTAATCTAGTATTCTATGCATAATACTAAGTTCATTAATGACAATCACATTACAAAGACATATAACAATATAAGCCCAAACAATCTAGACTGCTATTGACATAGATGTGCACTTACAGACTCCCCCTTGGCAATAGCTTCTAGACGTTAACATACCTATGTCTTCGTCTTGTCTTTGTCATTAATCTACTTCCTCTGATTTTTCTTCTTACTCCTGCTCTGCTCCTTCTCAGTCTCAGTCTCAGTCTCGAAATCAGAATCTGACTCTCTCTCTTCTTCTGCTCTGCTCCTTCTCAGTCTCAGTCTCAGTCTCAGTCTCGAAATCAGAATCTGACTCTGACTCTGAAGGAGTATGAGTTAACCCTAACCTTCTCTTCTCTTGATCCCTCAAAGATCCTGGATCATAATAATAATCCGCAATCTCTGCCCTAGCTCTCATATGAGCTATCCCAACCTCTTCTCCAGTTTATGCACAATAATTGGATGCAAATCTGACTCGGTAGAAGTATTATTGGTAGAGTCGGTCTTGATAGACTCACTATCCTGAGCACTAGCATTATCAGCATCAAGAGCAATAGCATCAGATTGCCCTACCAAATCCTTATCCTTAACTAATTGATCAACATCAACATCTTCTGTAAGGAGTTTGGTTTGAGGTGCCTCAAGCTCAACTACCATGTTTATCTCTGTAGACATCTGTTCTTGAGCTTGTGGAGCTTCTGAGGTTGCCTTGCCAGCAATACCAGCCTGGCTAGACTCTCCTTGAGTCTATGTTCTTAAAATAGAACTCCCTCCTAGCTCTTGAGTAGCTCTGGCCGCATCAGGATCTTCATTCTGATCATCATGCCCTGCTTTAGCCAGCTCATCACCTCTGCAACCTAAGCTGTCTCTCTCAGCTCTAACCTTGAGATAGTTATCGATGAGCTCATGCAGTTTTTCTTCGGAGATCTTGACTCCCTTCTTCATTGCATCTGCCATCCTGACAACCTTCCCATCAAGTTCAAGATACTTCTTATACATACTGGACACTACCACCTCGGCCTTGCCCAACTTGTCCTCAAGAAATGTGTTCTTGTCACTAACAACCTTCAAATCATCAGTCAAACGAGTGATCAAACTTCTCATCTCATTCATCTGTCTCTGCAGATCACCAAGATTGGTTTCTTCACTTGTTTGTGACTGTGGCTGTGTAGTCTCAGGAACAACAACCCTTGGCACACTTTCAGACATACCAGCAGCAGCAGAAGTCTCTTGTGCCCTGACAAGTCTAGTTCTCTTAGGCATAGGCTGCTCTGGCACCCAATCTTCATCAGTTTCCTTCACCCTTCTTCTTTCTTGAGCTTCAACCAGAGATCTAGGAACCATCTGAGATCTAACTCTGACGAAAGCATGAGATCTGTAAAGATCCTCATCTCCATCACTGCTAGACTCATCATCAGAATGGATAGAAGGCTCTCTGTCTGCTTGAACATCAGCAACAGCCTTTCCTCTACCTTCAGCATTCACACCAGATCCATTAGCCTAACCCGCTCCTGACCCACTAGCTTCTTCAGTACCTGACCCACTAGCTCTAACTGTTTCAGAACCAACTGCAGCTCCAGCTACATAATCATCTCTATCTCGGTCAAGATCCGCATCTACTAGGTCATCAGCATTGGCATTGTACCTTTGCACTTGGGCAATATCACCATCTGTCTCTTCCAATAAATCATCTACAATCTCAGGATTGGCTCCAGGTTGGTTTATCACATCATCTGCAACCTGTACAACAACTTCAGGCTCTTCTGGTGCATCTTCCTGAACCACTACGTCATGTAACTACTCAACATTCTCAGCAGCTTCACCACCCTCTGGCTGAGGCCCTTCATAAGCTGATATGACCTCATCAGCAGGTGCCACGTAGTTGGCATTAACGATCGCACCAAATAATGCAACATCTTGTGCATTTGGATCATTCTGGTAACGAGACACAAACTCATCATGACCACGTCGGATGATCGTGCTCACTTGCTTCACTTCTCCTACAGCAGGTAGATTTGGAAGTCGAGCATTGATTATCATCACGAACCGAGGATACATCAAAAACCTCCTCTTTCCTGTGGCTGTGATCAGTTTCTTCATCTCATCAAAGAAAATTTCGAGAAACTATACGGCTTGTTAAATACCAAGCCCACCATCTGTGCTTGGGCTTCCTGGTTCAACGTATCATAACCAGACTTCTTGTTGCTTAAACTAACCAGCAACACATGTGCAAGATACCTCCACCTGCCATAAAAACCTTTCTTGAACAGAGTTTTACTTGACATATCTGCAGCAAACCCCATTCTTCTGAAAGCACCTTGAATGACTTCATGTCTGAACTTGGTGAGACCTGTAGCACCACCTTCTTGTTCAACTGTGCCCAGATTAAGAATGTTAACGAGGTCAGCAGCTGTGAACTGTATCTGCTGCCCAGCAACTATGGTATGAAAGATATACACATCTCCTGCCTTCACACAGTCAGCATTATTCCAGAAATCTCTGAGATAATCTAAATATATGACTGGAGAATGTGTAAGAACATGATGAATCCTTGATCTTCTGAAGAAGGCAAATATCTCGTGATAATAAGTCGTTCCTTCCTGATTATCATCGAAGTTCATCACATAATTATGACCTGATACAAATTCTCTTGCCATCTCTGTAATCAATAACAAATAATTAATTACCTAAATATGACATCAAAATTCATATGCAGTCATACAATTAACTTTAATTATCCCTGTAATAAAGTTAAAAAATAACATAAATTATCCCTGTAATTTAGTTAAAAATTAACTCATTTTCAAATATTTATAAAAATAAACTTTTGAAAATCTGTTAAGTCAAAATACGAGGTCGTATCCCTGTACGAGGTCGTATTTCAAGGTCAAAATACATGTCAACCAAACTCTAAAATACGAAGTCGTATTTTCCAATTTGGCCACGTATTAGTCAGGTCGTAAATCAGCATCGTATTCCGAAAGTCAAACCAGTCAAAATAAATTGACATTTACGAGGTCGCAAATCTGGGCTAGCAAACCCCCAAATGCGAGTCCGTCGCACTGTTCATCTTCCCTAACGCGATTTTGCGATTTACCCAACCAAAACTGGTAAAAATTGTTTCTTTATACTCGTATCAAACGATAAAGATACCCCAACCCTTATTTTTAACCAAAAACATCAAAATCAAATGAAAATTTAAAAACCTAGTTCGAAAATTTCGAACTCTATTTTCTTGATTTTCTTGTTGCATGGTCAACTATAGGACGATTAGATAGTATACCTAGATTCAGTATTTCACGAGGATCACAAATATATCACTCAAAAACACTCGATCTAATTGTATATATCAAAACTTAAACGGGGTAGCAAAGTAGTATTTTCGGGGTCGTAAAGCTCAATTTTGATAAAATAAAATGTGAGGTCGTGTTTGGCTAAAATGGGTTTATATACCCACTTGACCTGAATGGATCTGGGTCAACCCGGCCCAATTACGAGGTCGTATTTTCCTAAAGCCCAATTAGACCAATTACGATGTCGTATTCTGCTTCTTGCAATTACGAGGTCGTAATTACCTCCTGCACACTTTAAAATCAAAATTTCGTCAAAGTTTCTGAATAATTGATCAACGATTATCACGAACTTCCTGGAAATATGAAAATTTAAAAGATCAAACTTGTAGGCATCAAATTTTCATCTTTTCCCTGATCTTCGTCTTAAACCTGAAAAGTTAATAAACTTACACAAAATTCTTTAACTTTTCAACGATCAATCTTTCCAAAACTTTCTCGAATTTAGCTTTCCCGAATCTGTACCACTTGCAACAATCCATATTTCTAACCAGTTATAAAATTGATTCTTCATTCTTATACCTCCCCCTCAATTTTATGACTAGGAAGTATAACGATGACTAATCATTATAACAACCATCATTCTTATGTACTCCCCCTCAATTTATGACTGGGATACATAACTATGATAAAAAAAAATATTGATTAAATACTTCATATTCTTATGAAAACACAATTGACTAGGTACTCCTCCTCAATTTATGACATGTTTTCATAACTATATGATCTAAATAATCAATCCTTAAGCCTTTCACATTCATATATGTTTCTATATCTAAGGTAGCAAAGACCTTTCATATTCAAACAATATATCTATGTCTAAGGTATAATATATTAACTATGTAGCCTTTCACATTCAAACATGACATTTCTATGTCTAAGGCACAATATAGTCAATAACCTTTCATATTCACTTAACGTCTATGACTAAGATTTTCTTAATCTTCTTCATTCACATTAAGTCTATATCTAAGGATTTATTTAACCTTCTACATTCACATTATGTCTATGTCTAAGGTTTCACATAACCTTCTACATTTACATTAATGTCTATGTCTAAGGTTTCACATAACCTTCTACATTTACATATGTCTAAGGTTTTACTAACATAGTTGATAATCTTTCATATTAAAATAAAATTATTTCTATATCTAAGATCTTCAACTAATAAAAATACAGCTATCATCATCTGTAATTACTATATAAATATATATTATAAAAACCTGATGATCTTAGCTTTTGTCTTGAACACTTCAGTCTTTTACTTAGAAATCCTTCCCTTGGATTGACTTCTCTGCAAATATACTGAAAAAGAATTTTGAGACAACAAAATTTTAATTGCTATACCCGAAACTCGATCTTTTCAAACTTCAGATTTGAAAGACAAACTTCAAACTCTCTGTATCGTCATAAAAATCAACTAATGCACCATAGCTTGTTGTAGTTCTCCCCCTCAACAATAAATCCCTCTGAATTAAGCATATGCAATCTTCCTTCTTGGATATATTGCTCGAGTCCCTGCTCGCCTTGCATAACCGGCATGTAATAGAGAAGTAGAATTTCCAACAATCAATCCTGAACTAGTTAACTCTCATGAAAACCAGAAACTTTGAAACTTGAATCACATACTTCAGAAACATGGAACTTGTTTCAAAAGCAATTCTTTGTCTCCATAAATCAAAATGTTTCTTCTCATTATGATCAACATCTTCAGACAAAACATATAAAATACAGCTTCTTGTGCCTATACCTGCACAAACTAGCTTAAACAAAATACACAACGAGATTAAAATAAAAATGTTATTCTTCATTATTTCATTACTATAATATACGATAGTAACGACTTAATCTAGAACTACATTTTTCATTTTCTTCTCCAAATTTGTTATTCTTTACTATCATAAGTCATAAGCATATGACATTATCTTAGTTTAGAACTACAAATCTTCAAGAACTTGAACCAAACTAAACCCTTATAATCGAGATTTTAAGGTTCAAAAGTAAGAATCTTAAGATCCCTGTCTTATCATTCTACCGATATTTATCTAGAATCTTAAGAACCCTGTCTTATCATTCTACGGATACTTATCAAAAATAGAGAATCTTAAGATCTCGGTCTTATCATTCTATGGATAACCTAAACTAAGGTCTTCCAACGCAAACTTATATAGATTCCGTTTCTAAAGTCACTTGTCTTTAACTCTGTAAAAACATCTAACTGAAACCTAATCTCTTATATTTTTGCAAACGAGATTTGATAATGCAAAATCCTAAAACCATATAAAATACTCCAATGATTGCCTCATCAAACTAGTATTCATCTTGGTTAAACAATTATAAATACTCCTATGATTGCCTTATCAAACTAGTATTTATCTTTGTTCCGGATATATTTGCATGATCCATATCTTGCTTCCATGGTGAGATCTTGCTCGACAACCTACAAAAACGAATATTTGTCCGTTGTCTTGCACATCTCAACACACACATCAAATCTTCTCAAAGTAATAACATACAATCTGAAGAATTGAATAAAGTAGCAAGATAAAAAATGAATATACTTAGCAATCTATTATTAGCCTAAATCACTTTAAGGTCAAATAATTCACTGCAAGCACTTTCAAATTATGCACATAGTTTATCAAAATTATTTAGAATCTCTGTTCCAAATCTTTTTGATTCAAAAATCTTTCAAAGATCAAATTCAAAACTATGAACAACTCTGTGTTCATTCTTAAGAAAATCTTCTTTCTAAGATATAAAATGATTCTTTTAAAGATAAAATTCAAAACTATGAACAACTCTGTGTTCATTCTAATGAAAATCTTCTTTCTAAGATATAAAATGATTCTTTTAAAGATAAAATTCAAAACTATGAACATCTCTGTGTTCATTCTTAAGAAAATCTTCTTTCTAAGAATCAATGCAAAGGCATTAACTCAATATCTGTTTATTGAAATTAACAACTCTGTGTCCTTTTCCTTAAACCCATATTCTGTTAATGTCACATACTTTCTTTTAGCTTTTGATGACAACACTATCGCTTAACTACCCTACTCGTTTATTCACTATTCCATAAGAACGTAGTTGAGTCCTCTTGGAAACTAGATTCTATTCTGACTATATCTGTCGTGCAATAGGAACTTTTATTTAAACAATACAATACAAATACAAATTTAAACATTTCACGAAAAACATAACACACACACGCACACATACACTAAACATAAACGAATAACATAGTTACAAGAGCTAAAGTTACTGCTGATTAGATCAGATTAGCATGTTACATAAGCCTACTAGCGAGAAATAATTCTCTTCTTATTAGTTATGAACAGTGATCCAAAAACGATTACCAATATGTTTGTCCTCTTAAACACTCGGTACTTCCAGTCTCCTTTTTGGTTTGTGACACTTTCGACATACCCTGGCCAAGGACAGTCACCATGCAACCCGAGTAGCCTAATATGTCACTTAATCACGTTTGCGAACTTATGTGCCCCATATTCAGATACACTCTCACAATCGACACAAACACTAAAATTAAGACATTTTTGGTGAGTAAATTGAGAAAGTCTTTAAGAATCAAGTCAGCGGTGACAGGTTGGTGATTCCTCACGCGCAAAGCGACTTAACTTGACTCACGTACGGAAATATACTCAACATTGCATAATGCCAAGTACTTGCATATTTGTGATATTATTTTAAGCACTTATGAAACCCATGACTTTCGATGAGACCCGTGTAGCGAACTTTCTGACAACCTATCCCAAGTTGGAAGCTTTAGGTAGGCTAGGTATACAAAGACACCCCAAGGACTTACTTGTTCGAATCTCAAAGGCCACATTAGCTTCATATTTTCAACAGATTTATAGTTTTATTAGATATTTGCATATCTTGTCACAAATATACATCCGAAAAAGCAATACATACACATATATGTACCCGAGACCTTCTATATAAAGACCAAATATACATAATTACAATGCAAGATCTTTCATAAGATTTAAAGGACTTGTCTATTTTAAGAACAAGCATTCTCAGCCATATATCTGAATACGTTTCCCATAAGAACATTGTATACATTTAAGTTCAGATTATAAGGAAACCTTGGTACTTTGTGCCTATCGATACATCATATAATGGTATCACTTAACTAAGCATTTTAAAGTACAATTAAGTAGGCTTAAAAGCTAAAGTACCGTCACGTCTAATCGTCTTGATGCAGTGACCTTACTCTATTTATTATTTTCTTTTTCTTTTCTGATTTTTCTCATTTTTATTTTGCTTTTCTGACACTATATGACACACATACATTACGACACAACACTGACTCATTTTACAAAGTTCCTTTTGAGAGACACTGTCACTATAGATTTCTCATTCCAATCAATTGGACTAACAACTCGAAACGAGTTCGGTCGAAAGCCTTAGTGAACAGATCAGCTAAATTAAAGTCACTCAGCACCTTTTCTAGGACTATTAACTTCTTTTCAGCACAATCACGTATAAAATGAAACCTTATGTCTATGTGCTTAGTCCTACTGTGCTTAACAGGATTATTGGTTATGGATATGGTGGATTCATTGTCTATCTTTATGGGAGTACAAAGAAAATTCTGACCGTAATCACGCAGTTGTTGCTGAATCCATAGAACCTGTGAACAACATCCACCAGCTGCCATGTATTCCGCCTCGCAAGACGAGATTGCAACAGAAGTCTGCTTCTTACATTGCCATGAAACCAATCTTCCCCCTAAGAACTGACATCCACCTGAAGTCGATTTCCTATCAAAATTGCAGCCTCCATAGTCAGCATCTGTATAAGCCACAAACTCAAATTCTCCCCCAATTGAATACCAGAGACCTAGTACTGGTTACCCTTTGAGGTAGCGAAGAATTCGCTTAACAGCTTTCATGTGACTTTCCCTGGGACATGACTGAAAACGACCACACAAACAAACCGCAAACATGATATCTGGTCTTGATGCTGTAAGATACATCAATGAACCTATCATGGCCCTATAACGAGTAGGATCAACTTCTGGATCATTGAAAGAAAACATCCCAAGTTGACGGTTCTTTTGTATAGAAGTATCCATAGGTGAAGTATCTTCCATGCCAAATCGTTTCAAGATATCTTGTGCATACTTCGTCTGATGAATGAAGAATCCGTCCTTTTTCTGTTCAACCTGCAAACCTAAAAAGAAGTTCATCTCTCCCATAGCGCTCATCTCAAAAGTACCTTTCATAATCAGCTCAAATTCCTTGCACATCTTTTCGTCTGATGACCCGAAAATAATATCATCCACGTAAACTTGTACAAGTAGGAAATCCTCTCCCTTCCATTTTGTAAACAACGTACTATCGATCAATCCTCTTTCAAAACCATTTTCGAGAAGATGCTTCGACAGTTTGTCGTACCATGCCCTTGGAGCTTGATGTAATCCATACAGAGCCTTATTCAGTCGATAGACTCTATCAGGATGATCTGGATCTTCAAACCCTGGCGGTTGAGTAACATACACTAATTCCTGGATAGTACCGTATAAGAACACGCTCTTGACATCCAACTGATATACCTTAATGTCCTTGAAAGCAGCAAATGCTAGAAACAAGCGAATAGCTTCTAGCCTAGCAACCGGTGCAAACACCTCAGTGTAGTCTAACCCATCCTGTTGAGCAAAACCTTGAACAACTAGCCGAGCCTTATTACGTGTCACAATGCCTTTTTCATCCTTTTTGCACCTAAAAACCCATCTGGTACCGAAAGGATACTCTCCCGGAGGTAGATCAACAAGCTCCCAGACCTGGAGTTTGTAAAACTGAAGTAGTTCCTGCTGCATTGCTTCAACCCAAGATGGATCTTTTAAAGCCATTTGAATATTACTTGGCTCTTCTTGAGATACAAAGTAGCTGAACATACATTCATCAACTATACCGGTTTCTTTCATCTCTGCGAATAAACCAGATAGCTTATTAATTTGAGCTCTTGTCTTAATCCTTGCACTTGGTTCACCAATAATGTCCTCAACTGGATGATACTTGTTGACTCTATGCTGTATAGCTTTATCAACTTGAAGATTTACACCCAAATTTGAACCTATTTCTCCATGAGGAAATGGAGTAACTGGTTCCAATTCTTGTGCACTTGTATCTTCAGTATCCTTTGATGAACCATCTGCATTGATGTTGCGAGAAGTTGACACAAGCTCTGTATCTTGATCTTTTCTTGATACCTCATTATTCTTTGATGATGTAGCAGTCGCGGATTCTGAAGGAGTAGTAAACCTTGCTTCGATATTCTGATCACGTAGCAATACTACATCATCCACCTCTGAACTACCTGCACCAAAAGAAATAGGACCATTAAAGGAGATAAACACATCATCATAATTAAACAAGATAGTAGACCCTTGATGCACAGGGGGATTATAGCTAGAAATAACAACATTGTAACCAACATCAACTATTTCAGCCTTTATGTTGTACACCCTCCTATTTGGAGATCCCGGAATGTAACCAAGAAAAATTCCCTCTTCAGCCTTCTCGGCAAATTTGGGTTGGTCACGAACTTTTAAAAACGTGCATGGGACTCCAAAAGGTTCCAACCCAGTTAAATTTGGTTTTCTATTGTTTAAAAGCTCATAAGGTGTCTTATTAAATCTTTTAACAATTAAAACCCTATTTAACACGTGACAAGCAGTGTTAACTGCTTCCCCCCAAAACACAGTAGGAAGCCTTGAATCAGCTAGCATAGTCCTGGCGGTCTCTATCAATGTCCTATTTTTCCTCTCTGCTACTCCATTCTGTTGAGGCTCATAGGGTGCACTGAATTGATGCTCAATTCCTTTGCTCAGACAATATACTTCCATAATCTGATTCTTGAACTCTGTCCCGTTATCACTTCTGATTCTCTTCACTCTTGTGTTGTATTGATTTTCAACTCTTTCCAAGAACTTCATGAGGATTTCAGCAGTCTCATCCTTGGTCTTCAAGAAAAATACCCACGAGAATCTAGAATAATCATCAGTAACTACTAGACAGTAGTACATAAACCCTATGCTTCGAACATTTACTGGTCCAAATAAATCCATGTGTAGTAGCTGAAATGGAGCGGCAATAGAACTCTGAGTCTTCGGCTTGTGTGGCTTTTTAGTTTGTTTTCCTTTTAAACACGGCACACATTTATCCTCTACCATAAATCTCTTATTTGGAACACCGAGAACCAATCCATTGCTTGTAATATAATTCATTTTTCTGAAATGGATATGACCCATCCTTCTATGCCATAGCAGAGATTCATCTTCAGAAGCTTTGGAGAGCAGACAAACTGGCTCCACTGAATCAATTACACCTAATTCAAGACCATAGATGTCCTTCTTTCTTGGAGCCTTCAGTAATATCCATTCCTATGGAATAACATAACCTGGTTTCAAGATAAGAGCTTCCCTGTCTGTAAAGTGAACTGGATTCCCTTTGTCGCATATTTGAGATACGCTCATCAGATTATGCTCCAGCTGCTCAACAAAGTTCACATTATCCATTTTAATCTTCCCATTGACGACTTTTCCAATACCAGAAATACTTCCGCCCTTGGGACCAGCAAAACTAACATAAGACCCTTTGACAGGTGTAAACTCCGTTAACAGTCTCTTGTCACCAGTCATATGTCTTGAACATCCACTATCGACAAACCATAACCCTTTAGTTCTCCTTAGTGGCTCCTTATGTTCAAAAACATCAAGATGTGCCATCAAGCTCGTTTCAGCTTCGGCTACATCTTCGTTCTCAGCTCTTACTGGTTCTGATGATTCAGGTTCCTCTTCTACCCTCTGATGAACACTACCATGATCATTGGCACATACCATAAGATCAAATGAATTATCAGCAAGATCATTCATTTCTTCATCAATGTCTTGAATTATTGCCATGAATGCATGATTCTGATCATCGGTACTAGTCGAACCCCAATTATAAGTACCATCAGATTGAACAACTAAAGCTCTTGAGTTGTCCGTTTCTCCTGAGCTTCGGTTCCCAGTATTAGCATACTGATGTCTGAAATTCTGACTCACTATAGAACCACTCTGATTGAAGTTCTGACGGCCTGTAGCTGAATTGTTGTCCCGTCTTGGCCTCTGATACTCTCTTGCAAAATGTCCAAAACCATCACAGTTATAACACTTCACCTTGGTCTTGTCAAACCATACTTTGCCATTCACAACCTTCCTTCCGGTTCTATCTGTGAAACGCTGAACTCTCAATGTTAACATAGCTAATTGCCAGTTCAGATCCATTTCTTCCAAGTCATCTGGATCAACTTGCTTGTAATCCTCCCTAACCAAATCAGGATCAGTTAGTTTTCCTCCAATTAACTTTTCATGAGCAGACACAAATGAAGCGAGCATGCCCAAATGTCCCTCAGCAGATCTTATGCTCATCGGCATCCCTGTGTAACCCGAGCTTGGAGAACTACCATTCTGAATCCCATTATGCACTACCATGGCCGATTCTGGAGAAGTTACATACATCAAGTTGCTATCAGAATCCGTTGACATCTTCATCTTGTCATCATCTCCACTATAGAAGGCAGTAATCCCTCCATTTGAAGATTTTGCAGAAGGAACGCTTGATTTGCTATGATAAAGTTCAGGACGCTGAACAAAATCACTGCTACCTGCTTCCTTCGACTTTCGTTTCATATCTTGACCTCTCAGCTTTCGAATGATCTGATCCAGAGTCCATGTGCTAAATTCGGGATTTTGTTGGATTGAAGTTACAAACCCTTCCCACTTAACTGGAAGAGCTTCCAACAACTTCTCGATGACATCTTCTGGATCAGGTTTGTACCCAAAGTATGCAAGCTCAACCAGCAGATGACTGTAACGAATCAAGATCTCATCAAGAGGTTCATCTTTGAAGCTAGTAAAGACATAATACTGCTTCTTTAGCAAATCCTTCCTTCTCTTATTGAGATCATCATCACCTTCACAATGCTCTTTGAGTGCATCCCATAAGCCTTTTGCACTGTCATACATTTCAAACAAGTGCAAGAATTCTCCTTGGAGAGCCATTCGGAGTGATCCTAAAGCTTTACTTCCTGCTTCGTAGTCTTTCTTTTGATTGACAGTCATTTGCTCATACGAAGCCTCTTTTCCACCAGAACCAGTAGATTCTTTGTCATTTTGCACAGTGGGATGAACATAACCATTAACAATACATATCCACATCCTCACATCCATTAACCTACAATATGACTCGAATTTGCCCTTCCAACTAAAATATCTATCAAGGCTTATTAACTTGGGCGGTGAGTTGGCCTTTCCGGTTTCGTGATCCATCAGAATTAGTTGATTCAGCAAAGATTGATAATTTACGGGTAATTGAGACGTCATTTTCTCCGAGCTAGCAAAATTCACGAACTGTTTACAAAAATAAACGAGGTCGTAAAAGTTCACGAGGTCGTAAAGAAAAACGAAGTCGCAATTAAATACTCGAGGTCGTAATTGAACTGGCGAGGTCTTAAAGAGCTCACGAGGTCTCAAACGAAACACGAGGTCGCAATTGAACTGGCGAGGTCGTAATTAGCTACCCAGGTCGCAATACGAGCTGGATGAGGTAATACGAGCCCGCGAGGTCGCAAACGATGCTGGAATCCTTAGATCTCTTGAATTCGAAACCCTAAAAACCAACAATAACACCTTCGACTGCTGCAAATACAAATAGAGGTCACAAACAAGATTTCCGATCGTAAACTCATGAAAGAATCACGTCTAAACGACCCTAAATCAATACTGTCTATCACCAACAAGCTATAACCTTCCGGTATTAAACCAAGAGGCTCTGATACCAATTGTAAGTTCCCTGGCACGGATCGTTAATAGCTTGCTCCAGTTATCTTGAGGTGCGGAATCCCTCACAATAACTTGGTGATCAACAAAAAGCCCCTAGATCGCCTGTTGCCTCGCAGATCTTCTTCGGGCTAGCGGAACAACCTTTGACGACTTAACCTGCACAAGTATGCTTGATATTTCGACAAATGTTCAACCCTAAACTCTGTTAGGATTCGGTTTATATAGGAAACACCCGACATGGGCTTCAGCGAGTCGGCCTCGCAAATCCAGCCCAGCCCGTCACTAATGCGAGGTCGCATTCTGTGATTGGCCTCGTATTTGACCCTGCAAATACGGAGTCGTATTCCCTATGGGTCGCATTTCACACTTAGCAGATTTATTACACATTCAATACTTAAACTTAATCTAGTATTCTATGCATAATACTAAGTTCATTAATGACAATCACATTACAAAGACATATAACAATATAAGCCCAAACAATCTAGACTGCTATTGACATAGATGTGCACTTACAAGTATAATCCTCACAAACACGAGGGTTATCCAAGAAAGTGTCACGACAAGTCCCCCAATATGGAACATATCTCTCAGAACTTATAAAGTTATAATCTTCATTGGGTAATTCTCCTCCCACAATTTCAGCCTTAGAAGAATCAGGCACAACATTTTTATAGCCATCACTTGTTTCTGCCTCAAAAACATTATCAACATCAAAGGGAGAATTACCATGGGGACCTTCAAAAGAGGGAGGTTCTGTAGGAAAAGCAGCAGCAAACTCATTGAAAGTATTATTAGAATCAAAAAGCCGAAGCGACTTACCACCAAAACTCTGACGTACAAAACGAGGAGGCTCTTCGAGATTTTTCAAAGAAGAATCTGGCACAGGAGGGTCAGATGACCCCTTAATGGAACTTTTCTTCTTGGGAGGGAGAGAAACGTTGGCAGCTTCATCAGAAGCATGGACCTCCTCAAAAGCAGAAGAACCAGAGGAGGGTACACCTTCAGATCCCTTATCAGATGGTTTAGTAAGATTAACTCGAATCTTCTTTAAAGAAGTAGAAACAGCTTTGACACCATGAGTAGAAGCTTTTGATCTTTTAGAACCAACCACAACAATAGAAGAAGATGGAGCAGTGGATGGAGGAAGGAATGTCACTAACTCCGTAGAAGGAGGAACCAGAACATTGGGAACACGCTCCAATAGAGGACGCTCCCCGGCAGCAACTAGTTTCTCACCAAAAGAAAACACGGTATCTTTTGGAAATGAGACAAACTTACGAAGGTTTACTTCTGCAGTACAATAAAAAAAAATCACATATACAAAAAGAGATAAAATAATAAAATTTGTGAATAAGTAGACTTATGAAAAGAGGAAGAAAAAGGGAACAAGAAAAATACCTTCACCTCCACAAAATACTACAGGCTCCTTATCAGGAGAGAACCAATGGCGACTGACCCCAGTCTGAAGGAGGACTTCTTCAGGGAAACTGCGAAAGGATGCAGGATGCTCAACCAATCGGGCATACAAATCCTCGTCATAACTCGACGAAGCAGAGGATGGATCAGATATATCTTCTTTAATATCTCTCAAGTGCATCTGAATAGGTGCCACCACATGGTCGATCCAAAAGAAGCGATCCTTCCAATCTTTCAAACCATTGGGAAGGTCGGTAACAAAAGGACGAGCGGGATTACCTTTCCCAACCAATTTGCGCCTCTCAAAAGTGAACCAATCCCCATTTTTAGCCAATTTATAAAACATTCAAAAAAGATCCAAAGTTGGTTCTCCTCCATAAACACGACAAAGAACCTCAAACTGGGTAATCTTAGCCACACCCAGTGGAGTAAGCTGGGATATGTGGACCCTAAAATACTCAATAACCGAAAGAAACAGGTGTGTAAAAGGTATGCGGACCCCTGCAAAATCAAAGAACTTGGTGTATAGAGCAATTTTACCTTGAGGTGCACCAGAGATGGGTGAACCAGGAGAAGGAAGCATAGGATGGTACTGATCCGAAATATGGAAGACTCGAACAAACTCTTTAAGGATGCTTTCGGTTAAAATTGAAGAAGTGGAGGACATGTTGTCTTCCCCATGTTGTCCTTCCCCATGGAGGGCGGCGGCTTAAGCAAGAAAGAGGAGGAGAAGTTTGAGAGTTTTTTGAGAGAAAATTTTAGGGTAAGAGAAAAGTTGTGTGAAAAAAATGGGAGAAAAGTAGGGTATATATAGGCCTTCAAAGGGCCTTAAATGCTGATGGGCCAAATCAACTGTTACTAGCCCATAGGGTTCAGGTCCTGCAGAGAACAAGAACCAATGAAAAAAGGACAAGTGGCAACAAAAGAATAAAAAGGTACATATCTCAAATATAGTGCCGCCAAAAAAAAAAAAAAAAAATTAAAAAATACAAATTTGGGCAAAAGAACCAAAAAGAGCTCACAAGAACGTATAGTCTAGCACAACGATAGCTTTGTAAATGCAAGTAAGAAAGAGAAAAAGGATAGGTGTAGGATTGGGAAGAATGTATGAAAATACCTTCAAATGTGTGGCACGTGATCCCATTTAACGGAAAAAAATTGACGACATCAACCACAGGGATAGAACATGCAACAAATTTGCGTACTTTGGATCTATTCCACGAAAATTCATGAGTAGGGATGTAAACCACTAAAATGGACAAACCACAGGGACGAATCGTGCAATTACAAAGCTGTTTGTGGGTGGCAGATTACAAAACTGCCCTCACGTGCAGCTCACGTGCGTCGACTTAACGGCCAAATAATAACGCCATTAGCCACAGGGACGTAACTTGCAAAAAATGTGACAAGTTTAGACGGATTTGTTTAAAAAAACTTAACAGGGATGTAAACCACAGAAAATGGGTAAACCCCAGGACGAATCCTGCAATTAACTCATTATTTTATTAACGGCTGATGAATAAAATCCGGCTAGGATAGCCAATAGCAAAAGACAACTTCATAGTTCATACACACTGGCAAATGCAGACAACATTACTTTCACTAAACCATATAAATACTTACATTGAAAAAATCATTTTAAATAACAGAACTACATTCAAAGCTTTTGTGTGTTTTTTAAAACTCCGAAAGTTCATTACTGTTGCAGATAATCATGGATGGATGTTTATGAAGATTTTGTTTTTTAGTAAACTTGTAAATTGTAATTACTTGGAGTTTACTTCAATTATGTGTATAGCTATCTCTCTTGTATTATGAATGGAATACTTAATTCTATTCTTTGTATATTCTTTCTCTTGTACTAGATTTATGCCCGCGCAATGCGGCGACGGTAGGGGTAGTGATGATGGAGGTGGTGTTGACGTAGTGTGGACGGCAGTGGGGACGGCGGTGGGGGCGGCGATGTTATTGAATGTAAAAATAATTGATGTTAAAGGTGGTAGTGTATTTATTTTAAGTCTTGAGGGATCTATATTGTAAATTATTTCATTAAGAATATTATATGTATATTAGACGGATTTGTTTAAAAAAACTTAACAGGGATGTAAACCACAAAAATGGGTAAACCCCAGGACGAATCCTGCAATTAACTCATTATTTTATTAACGGCTGATGAATAAAATCCGGCTAGGATAGCCAATAGCAAAAGACAACTTCATAGTTCATACACACTGGCAAATGCAGACAACATTACTTTCACTAAACCATATAAATACTTACATTGAAAAAATCATTTTAAATAACAGAACTACATTCAAAGCTTTTGTGTGTTTTTTAAAACTCCGAAAGTTCATTACTGTTGCAGATAATCATGGATGGATGTTTATGAAGATTTTGTTTTTTAGTAAACTTGTAAATTGTAATTACTTGGAGTTTACTTCAATTATGTGTATAGCTATCTCTCTTGTATTATGAATGGAATACTTAATTCTATTCTTTGTATATTCTAATTTCTTTATGTTTAAATATTTTTGGGATAATGGCATACGAATGTAACCACTTATGACAAAATGGTTATGTAATGTATGCACCTATGTTTTTTTGGCTATACTATGTAAGGACCTTTTTATTTGGGTCAATCAATGTAAGGACTTATGTATTTTTTTTTGCTATACTATGTAAGGTCCGTACATATTTTACATAGTATAGCCAAAAAAAACATAGGTGCATACATTACATAGCCACCCGAGTAGATCACTACATTACATAACCATTTTGTCATAGCTGGTTACATTCGTATGTCATTATCCCTACTTTATTTATTAGCACCTTTGCTCTACAAATATCTGAGTTTACAGCCGTGGGTTAAATACAACACAATCACAAAATTATTCAATATTAAAAGATTTTTTCTTAACATTTAAAACTTTTATTAACTAGATTATATCCCGCGTAATACGCGGATAGACATATATAACTAACAAAAACTAATGTTTCATGATAACAAACATAAATAAAAAATGTTGAAAAATGGTGATACTGTCATTTTTATAGTTTTTATATTTTGATTATTCTAGACATCATATACATATCAGAAATATCTTTTATTTAAATATCATAAAATATTAACGATGTAAAACTAAATACTTATAAGAGTTATAATTATAACCAATATGTATTACGTTATATGATAAAAAATATATAATATATAAAGATATAATTTGAAATAACAACAAAAATAAAAATAAAAAAAGGATTTAAAAAGATAATATTAAGTTAGGAACTATTTTCCATAATTATATCATTAAATTAATTACTTTCTATAATTATAAATTGTAGACAATTATTTTCCATAATTAATGATCATATTTAAATTTATTAAATTAAAGCTAAATCTAAAAAAGTTATAAAATGTATATGACATCAACATTTTGATCTAATGGTCTAATTAAAAGTTGAGTTTTATCAAAGGGTTCCAAACTTCTCATTTTGGAATTAAGGTTTCTCTTTTATATATATTTAGAGATTAGAGATTCTGACTTGCGAGAGGCTAGTAATACAACTACAAAGACAGTATAACAAAGAGTTTTAGAAGATTGCCAAAAGATAGTAGTTATATGAAAAAGAATATATATAACTAAAGAAACTAGCTTGGAAATATTCGTATATTTTGGTGATATATAATTTTTATGCCCAACATTTTTTGTTTATTACTTGTATTAAAAATGTATTAACAAAGTCCGTACCTTAAATTTATTTGCGTTGTTGAATTTTATATTTGATACATAATAAAGATAATGCATAAATATTAATGTACCGTTATTTTCTACGATATATATATGTATAAGAAAGTTTAAAAGTTTACTTCAAATAAGTATTAGTATCTAAGAATCATTTACATGCAATTGGTTGAATTTAATCATTAAACACTATAAAATTATCTGTGTATATGTTTTTTTTATCTAATCAATTGTTAAAAAATGATAAATAAGAGCATAATTTTATTTTATGATATATGTCAATAGGGGGCCTAAATCAACAATAACAACAACAAAACCCGATCCTTATATACGAGGTATGGAGAGGTGAGACGTAGATAGTTTTGTCTCTACCCATGGATAGAAAGACTGCTTCTAAAGAAAGACCTCTGACCAAAGGTATAAAAAGCATGAGATGTAAAGAGTGTAGTAACCATACTTGTCTGCTGAGTATCATCTCCTGACCAAAGGTATAAAAAGCATGAGATGTAAAGAGTGTAGTAACCATACTTGTCTGCTGAGTATCATCTGCTACATTAAGAGTAGGAAATAATAACAAACATACGACCTAACATACCTTAGCAATACGGACCTAAATCAAATAGTTGTATAAATTATTGTATAAATTTGATCAAATATTTTTTTTTAACATTATTTTGATCGAATTAAATTCAGTCATTCAAGAGTGTTTTATTTTAAGAAAGAAGTAAAATGAAAGATCTAGAAATCTAAAACCCACTGTATTGTCTTTTTGAGTTTTTTCTTGTTATTTTCCTTCAAAATAACGCGCTTTATTTTTCTTATAAAAAAAGGAAAAAATCAACAGAGAAAACATATTTAATGAAAGGCAATGAATGTGAAACCGAGACCTACATAAGGCCATTTTTTTCCATACATCCTATATTTTTGTTCAAACCAGAGAGTGCAAGACCACCCCATTAATTTTCTCATATATATAACCAAGAAAAGCAATACGTAGTTTAATCACACTAATCACTTACTTACTTCAGTATATATATATATATATATAATGTCGATGGAAGGGCTGTTGGGTTTACTGAGAGTTCATATACAGAGAGGTGTCAACCTTGCTATTCGAGATCTACGTTCTAGCGATCCTTACGTCATCATGCGTATGGGCAAACAGGTCCCCTTTGTTTTTCATTTCAGATTTCTCCACTTTGTTATTTCCGCCGGCCCAATGTAGCTAGGTTGACCATATATTCTGCAAAAAAAAAAAATAATAAAAAAATTCTTCTTTAATTAATTGAGAAAACAATATATTTTCCTTATTGTGATTAAATCCTTTCATTGATGAATAAATACTCTACATGGAAATAAAAGGCAAACGGAAGTTGCGCCACTAATCTTTTTAAAAAAGTTATTTTTTTTTTCTGCTGATATTAATTACCCGAAAGCAGATTCTGTATTTTCGGATAGAATGATGGATTCATAGTTACATTTTATTTATTTTATTTTTATGAGTAATTCTTTGTTTGCAGAAATTGAAGACTAAAGTGGTGAAGAAAAACATAAATCCAGTGTGGGATGAAGATTTAACTCTCTCTATTTTTGACCCTCTTCCTGTTAAACTTGTAAGTTGTTTTCCTTCTTTATCATTTTCATCATTGGGTGACTTTGACTATTTTGTGTGTCTATTTGTGATGATCCATATATTACAAGTTTTGACTTTTATGTACAACTAAAATGACCATTTTACCCTTTATCTATTGAACTCTACTTTCCCTTTGGTAAAGGGTGAAATGGTCAAATCAACCATTTTAGTAGTGTATGACTGTATGGCAATTGGCCAATACTTGATGGTGTATGGAATACTCAATCTATGTATGTTATCATATCAAACGGAGTGATGATGTGACAACTTATATGGTTATCTGATTTGCAAAAAAATGTGAAATTACAATTAATTTGGGGAAGATATCTCCGCACAATAAAAAGAACTTAAAACTTGTTAATCGTTAATATACAAAAGACATTTTTTAAAACATGACATACTCTAAGTACGCGATAAATTAGATATATTTCTATATGTGTACTTGGCATCATTTACACTTTGTGCTTGCAGCCATTGGTGTTTTAATCAATGAGATGATAATGTGACATGCTACTAACATTATTTAAACGATTTGTTAGATACAAAGCTTAGGTTTAGAGAAATTGCGTATATAGTCGATGCAAAGTATTAAAAAGTTCTTTTAATTTCTAACCATGTCTTTGTGTGCGGTAGACATGGAATATTGGAGAGTTAAAAGATCGTGTGGGTTGGATATCCATATTTATACAAATCGTGTTTACACAAAAACATCATATGTCTAATGTACTTGTGATATCCGTTGGTTTTGGTTAATATAAGTGTGAAAACAATTTAGTGTGAAGTCCAAATTTATATATTTTTTTGTTATCGTTTAACCTGTCAAAGAAATGCAGGAAGTCTATGACAGGGATCTGTTTTCCCTTGATGATAAAATGGGGGATGCTGAATTCGACTTCACACCATTTCTGGAAGCGGTCAGGATGCGTTTGAAAGATGACGTCCCCAACAATACGATTATCACAACTGTCAAACCAACGAGGACTAACTGCCTGGCAGAGGAAAGCCATATAACATGGACAGATGGAAGGGTTGTCCAAAATATGGTTCTCAGATTAAGAAATGTGGAATGTGGTGAAATTGAAATTAAGTTGAGTTGGATCGATGTTCCTGGTCGTAAAGTTAATAAGTAGTTTCAGTATCTTGCTTTGCATTCACCGAGTTACTGAGTTTCGATTTATGCCGTCACCTAGTCTGTTTTTAGAGGTGTATTATGTAGATTCAAACGCTATCTATGTAATTTATTTTGTGGACTGGTGTCATTTGTTACAAACTTACAATTGAATGGTAATTTAGGCTTTTGACTATCAGTCAAACCCTCAGTTTTTTTGTAACATTTTGTTAATTGTTTCATTGTTTGTGATCTTGTACAAAAGACATCTAAATATGATATTCGGTTGTTGAAGAACCTTTTGTTGGTATATGGTCCACGATGATTAGTACTTTGTTGTTGTTTGGTATATAGATTCCTTCAATGATGAGTTTTTTTTAAACGGCCAAACTATTGAAAAGCTTGTAACAACCTCAACCGATCTCAAGTTGCTCCAAACCCATTACCACTTTCACCGTAGTCAACCCGAGATACTTTCCAAATGTCTCCGAAAACGCTGCAGTTTTATTTTGTTCTAGTTTGAAGGTCTCGCAATTCACATGTAGTATTTACAGTTCTTACCTCTCTATGCTATTTTTTCACTATTAAGTATAGTGATGATTGATGCTGACAAATATCGAGTGTATCCAGATTCCAGAGTTTGTTGGTGAGTAGATTTAGGTTGAGAATTTAGCAGTGTTTTATATATAAATCTTTGAACCTATATTTTGTATGTCACAAAATGATTGAACTCATTTAGAAGTTAAAAAAAAATTTAGACAGTGACCTTAACTGAAGATGGAAATGTAACAAGCATAAAGGTTCAATAACTTGGTACTTTCTGTGTAGATCCTTATTTTTGTTGGTTTTAAATGATTTTTCTGCATATCTCCCACCTTAAATTGTTTTCAACCAACAATACCACAAATGTATATCCAATGCGACACTTTTAAAAACAACACTTTTTAAATTTTGCATTCTCTAATAAAGTGTTGTATTATCCAATAAATATATTGCATTATCCAATAAAAAAGTATTTCATTAGACCTAAGATAACATTAGCTAGTGCAGCACTTTTCAAAACTGTAAAGTGGTACATTAGTTGTTATTTATATAGCTTAATCTTGTGTCTTTTATCTTTTCTTAGTACCACTTAAGCTTTGTGCAGGTTGTAGAAGAATAAAGACTGGAAGGACCAAAACTGAACAAGTCAAGAAGGCAGGAAGCTCAAGGACCAAGATTGCACAAGACTGAAGATGAGGGGGCTAATTGGAAGTTTGTATGCCTTTATAAACGCAGCTTTCTAGCACCTAGGTTTCTTGAACATTCCCATGTAATTTTGTGCCGTTGTTGTGTCTCTGTCTAGCCGTTATGGCATCATCTTCCTTGTATGGATATTCATGGGTCTGGTTCTAAATTATTTAGGTTCTGAATGTATTTCATTTTCTTTTTATGTATTAAAACTATTTTATAAATCTATCAAGTATTACTTTTGACTATTTACTCATTTTCTCTTGAATCATCTTTGATGATTAGATTTATTCAAATCTTTAATTTTCTGTTCATGGTATCAGAGCCAGGTTGGCTATTATCTCGAATCTGACTTGGGTCGGTTTCGATTGATTCTATTAAAGTCTTTTATTCCGCTTTATATTATTAGGGTTTTGATTTAGGGTTTTCTTCAAACCTTTATTTTACATAAATCTATCTCTTATCTTATCTTCTCTGTCATCTCTTCTACCTTTTCATAGGTTGTGGGGGTTGATTGATTGATTTTATATCATCTGCTCACGTGTAGGACTCCTCTTCTTTAAGGGTTTGCAGTCTTGCCGTTTGTAGTGGATTTTTTGTGGATCTTTTGATTGAAGATTTATTAATCTTTAATTTTCTGTTCATGGTATCAGAGCCAGGTTGGCTATTATCTCGAATCTGACTTGGGTCGGTTTCGATTGATTCTATTAAAGTCTTTTATTCCGCTTTATATTATTAGGGTTTTGATTTAGGGTTTTCTTCAAACCTTTATTTTACATAAATCTATCTCTTATCTTATCTTCTCTGTCATCTCTTCTACCTTTTCATAGGTTGTGAGGGTTGATTGATTGATTATTATATCATCTGCTCACGTGTAGGACTCCTCTTCTTTAAGGGTTTGCAGTCTTGCCGTTTGTAGTGGATTTTTTGTGGATCTTTTGATTGAATGATCTTTCTAGATCTTCTCAGTCACTGTATCCATCTTATATTTGGAATATTTATATTCCTATATCTGCTTCTCTCCTTTATTCTGTCCCTAATATATATTTGAAATTACTGTTGGAGACCCCACTGTAAGTGTTCTCTCCTACCTTGTCAGTAGCAAATATCTTCATGCTTGGAGGGCTCTGAGTGTGAAGTGTTTGGCCTATAGGAAGGGATCCCTTTGTATGGTTATTTCCTTACTTGTTATGTGTGTTTCTTGCTTAAAATAGCTTTATCTATGTTCTAGTTATCTGTTTGAATTATGAGTATCTATATAGACTTTGTTCTGCTTGTGGAATCTTCTTGTATTATCTTAAAATTATATATTAGCTTCAGTTGATTGCTTTATTAGTTGTTGTCTTTTTTGTTTCTGTCTCTTATTGTTGTTCTATTTCTGGTGGAAGAGAGAGAACTAGATAATACATATCTTGGCACTTGAGTGTCCCTGAATCTGGCCTCTTGTTTGGCTGCTCTTTAGGTTTCTTTATTTCTTGTCTTTTGTTTGCTTATCTTCTTTGTTTGCTGTTATGGCTGGTGTGAATGGTGAAACACCCAAATGAAACTATTGATGATTTTGTTGGTGATGTTAATGTGTTTGCAACTCAGATTAGCAAACTTGACTTTGGTGATGAGTTATATTTACATGCTAGTGATACTTTAGGGACACCCTTAATAAACTTTAAATTAAAAGGAACTGAAAATTATAAGGTTTGGGCATGTGCAATGGAACTTGCACTTGAAACTAAAAACAAAATGGGCTTTATAAATGGTTTGTGTGAAAAACCCACTGATAATGGTGTTTTAGCAAAACAGTGGGATAGGTGTAACTCTGTTGTGTTATCTTGGATTCTTGGTTCTGTTACTGAAGAATTGTACTTGGGACACATTTTTTCAAAAAATGCTAGAATTGTATGGGAAGAATTGAAAGAAACTTATGACAAGGTTGATGGTTCCATTACTTTTAACTTGCATCACAAAATACACTCTCTTATCCAAAATGGTAGACCTGTTTCTGAATATTATCACAATTTGAACTCTCTGTGGAAACAATTTGATGCTCTTGTTAAACTGCCTAATTGTTCTTGTAATGCTGCTAAGGAGATACAGGACCATCAGAATCTTTTGAAGTTAATGCAATTCTTGATGGGTTTAGATGATGTGTACTTACCTGTTAGAAGTAATATTTTAACTAGGGATCCTCTTCCTTCTGTTAAGGCTGCTTTTGCTTTAATTTCCAGAGAGGAGTCTCATAGGGGTATTAACTCAAATGAGACTGCTTCAAGAACTCAAAGCAGTGCTTTTCTTGCAAAACCTTTTGAAAATGTAAGGAGAAATCCTGGTAACAGAAACTTTAATAACAACAGATTTTCTGAAAATAGAAGAGGTCCCAATACTTCTCTTAAATGTGAAGGCTGTCATAAACTTGGTCACACTGTGGATAGGTGTTTTGAGGTTGTTAGTTATCCTCCTGGTTTTGGTAGGGATACCCCTGCTAGGAGAAATGTTTCTCAGTCTTTTCATAAGAACTTGTCTATTAACAATGCTATGATGAATGACTTTCCTTCTGGTTCTCAATCTTCTACCACTGGCTCTATTAAGGCTAATGTCAATTCTGCTTCAAGTTCCACATCTGGACCACCCTCTCCTGATTCTCCTATGACCCTCACTAATGATCAGTATTCTAGATTGATGAGTCTTCTGAATGAAAAATCTCAAACCAAAGGTGTGCATGCCAATATGGCAGGTACCTTCTTTAATGGTAATCATTTTTTCAACACTAATTTTAATAGGTTTTTCTATGCAAATGTTTTAAAAAAAAACCTTGTACATCAATCCTGGATGGATTGTGGACTCTGGAGCTAATCAACACATGACATGTGATGATAAACACCTTATTAATGTTGAAGATATCTTTATGCTTGGGTTAACTGTTGGTCATCCCAATGGTACTCAAGCAAAGATTCTTAAAATTGGCGATTTGTGGCTAACTGATAAAATTAAGCTGTTTGGGGTTTTATTTGTTCTAGAGTATTGTGTGAATTTGCTTTCTATGCACAATCTTGCTAGGGATAGCAAACTGTTTCTAGGTTTTGATCAATACAAATGTTATATACAGGACTTGATATCAAAGAAAATGATTGGGAGTGGTAAAGAGAATGGTGGTCTATATATTTTTCAAAGGGATGTTAAAGGTAGTAATATTGTTTGTAATAATGTGAATACTGTGTGTTATCTGTCCACCCAAATTTGGCACAATAGGCTTGGACACCCTGCAGACCCTGTTTTGTCTACCCTAAAAAACTACCTTAAACTTGAACTGTAACACCCCACTTCACCTTGTGAGACCTGACATAGAGCCAAACAGACCAGGGATCCTTTCCCTGTCAGCAGACACAAGAGTCACATGGTTGGTGAACTGGTTCATCTAGATCTTTGGGGTCCCTATAAAGTCCAAAGCAGGGAAGGGTTTAAGTACTTTCTCACTGTAGTAGATGATTACAGTAGGGCTGTGTGGACTTTTCTGCTTAAAAATAAAGAGGAGACTTTTGAAAACATTGTTCACTTTCACTCTTTATTAAAAAACCAGTTTAACAAATCTGTAAAAACCTTTAGAAGTGACAATGGCACTGAATTTGTTAACCAAAGATTCTCTTCCTTTGTTAAAACTCATGGAATTGTTCACCAAACTTCTTGTGCTTACACTCCTCAACAGAATGGGGTTGTTGAAAGGAAACATAGGCACTTGGTAAATGTAGCAAGGGCTCTTATGTTTCAAGGGGGGTTGCCTCTATATTTATGGTATTGTTAGGAGCAGTTTTGCTAAAACTGGCCAGTCTCCAGTTGCATCTGGAGACTACGAAGATTTATCCAGAAATATATTGAAGTCTAGTTGCAACGTACAGTTAACGCAACTGAAGACTTCCTCCAGTTGAGATCTGACCAGATGAAGAATCATTCCAGTTGAAGTCGAAGACAACAAGTGGAAGATAAAGAATGATAATGGCAGCGAAGCCCAGTTGACATTCTACTCAGATACAAACTGGAGAACATCAGTGTAAAGTACTTACAAAGCTTTACACTGATTACAAGGAAAAGACCTTTATGCTTTATGTGCTATTACACGGATAAAAGGATTTATCTATGTATAAAGTACATAAGGTACATAAAGCAGGTTGGGAAAAGTTACTTTATTCTGTAACTTTACACAACATTTTAAGGAATTAAATGCTATTCCTTACATGTTCTCAACCATATTTGTATGAAAAAGTTGACATCCCAATGTCAACTTTGCCTATAAATAGAGGTCTTTGCACAACAAGAAAATAACTTTGCAAACCTGCAATATTCTTGGTGAACTTGTGCAATATTCTCTCAATCACAAAAAGGAACATTTCACAACTTTAAGTGTTTCGATTGTTTAGAGAATTTCCAAGTATAGATCAATTGTATTTCATAGGTTGTTAGGATATTTACATACTTTGTATTATCTTGGTTCCGCAACAACCTTGTAATTTATTTAAAGTTAATAAATAAATTACACTTGAAAAATACATATTGTCTCACCAATTTACTTTACAAGTACTTTCTATTATTGCATTGTCTTTTACTTATTGTCACTTTAATAAGTAATCTATCCAAGAACTTGGTATACACTCACTGCAACTAGTCGTCTCCAGTTCAGTGTTTATATTGCAAAGTAACCCCACCATCGACATAGAGGTGTCTTCAGGTAGTACCATCTATTGAGTTGGGACTTACAAGTGGTATCAGAGCAGAAGGCTAATATACTTGCCTAGATCTGCTTAGATGACTACTACTGAAGGCGGGGATGGTTCTGGTCAAGGTGAAAACCCTCTTAATACACCACCTGTTCAAAATGTTAATACAAACCCTCCTCCTCCTAATGCCCCTAACCATGTCCATGTACATTATTCTAACACTCCTGTTCCCAAATTTGATGGAAATAGTGAGACCTTTGATACATGGAAGGCCAGAATGCTCTTGCATTTTGGTGGGATAGAGAGGTATATGCTAAAAATCCTTAAGGATGGACCTTATATACCCATGTCTCTTAGGGTAAGTCCTCTTCTAGATCCTACTGGAAGAAGAGGTTCCAGAGAAAATCCCAAAGACCACTGGTCTGATGAGGATCGTAGACTTGTAGATCTGGACACCAGACTCAAGAACATGATCCTTGGAGCTGTCCCTGAAGACTTAATTCCAACACTTGTGTTGTTCCCCAGTGCCAAGGCAATGTGGGATGAATTAGTCATTCAGTTTGGAGGAGGTGATGACACCATTGTCACCAGAAAGGTTGCCCTGAACAAGAAGTATGAATCCTTCTTTGCTCTTCCCAATGAAAGTCTAACTGGTACTTACACCAGGTTTTCAAGCCTCATTAATCAGTTGAGAGGCTTGGGTGTTGAGAAGGATAAGGATATTCTTCTTGAAAAGTTTTGTGATATTCTTCCTTCCAAATGGGAAAATATGGTTTTTGTCTTAAGACAAGGTAAAACCCTGCACAGTCACACTCTTGCATCGCTCTATGGAGCCTTCAGATTCACTGAAGATAATAATGCAGCAAGACTGGTGGCTGAGCAGGATGCCATGAACCATGCCCAGAGTCCCAAGGTTGCTAGCATAACTGAGCGACCTTGTGCTGCTTTAATGTCTGCAGAGAGTGTCCAGTCACACTCAATGAAGGAGATGTTAAACAGTTTCTTGAACTCTGGCCTGACCACTGAAATCAGTGATGGTTGTGATGAAACTGACGATGATGATCTTGTAGCCATGATTGCTAAAACCTTTAATAGGTTTAAGCATAAATCTAAAAGATTTAATGGCCCAAACAATGCTTCCACCTCCAACTCTCTGGATAAAGCCAATCTTACCTGCTATAAGTGCGGTAAGAAAGGTCACTTTATGAAGGAATGCAGATCTAGTCAGATGAACAACCAAACTGGTCCCCCTGTCCCTAATTTTAGTAGGCCTGATGATAGCTACAAAGCAAAATACAAAACCTTAAGGACCAGATTGCCCTCTTGTCATTTGAAAGAGAAAATGAAAAGAACAAATGCATGATGGCAAATACTGAAGGTGTAACACCCCAACTAAGGCGGAACAATGAGATGTACAGAAAGTCGAGTATTCAAAACAAAGGATTATAAATAACATTTACCATAGCTTTATTTGATAAAAGAATTTTACAAATGCACAAGCATGTGAACCAATCCCCAAGTACAATGCGTCCACCGTACTTGGATATTAAGTCCACGAGACAATTAACAAATACATGAAACGATTTACTACAATGATCAAGGCGGATTCCATTGCCCATCACAAAGTTTGATCTTTGACTCCAAAGTGCAATGCAAATAATCATGATGCATATAATTCCTCAAAGCTTGCGCTAATTCCTGAAAAGCATGAAGAAAAAGTGTCAACTACGAAAACGTAGTTGGTGAGTGCATAGGTTTTTAAATAATCTCGTTACTTAACCATTTTAAACACTTAGAAAACATGTTATTAGATATCAACATACCCAACCACATGATCGGCAAAAATTCCCATATCAAACCATCAAGTTTTCAAAATACCATAACGTCATTTCAAAGAGTTGAGAATCCATGGTAAATTATAAAGTTCTCATTTGTCAAATTTATCGTGAGAGAAAAAGTATATAAATCGATTAATCATACATCATACCAAAACCATTCGGTCATCAATATTTCAATATCGCCAATTTCAACAACTTTCAAGATTCCATATAAGGTCCAATACCCAAACCGTATGTTCAATCCATAATATCCAACCATAAATAATATCAATAATATTTAGCCAAAGACATAATTTGATGAGTTTGTGCTTGAGCCACTACTAAGACCCTTTCACGTCCAAATAATAATAATATAGGGGTCGTGCCATGGAGACGACCAATAATATATAAAGTAGATTAGAGCACCCCATGACCGACACCGTTGAAGGCGGCCATGTAGGCGGCCAATCAACCTGTCGCCACTGATGTGAGTGAGGGGACGAATCCTAGTTGCGCAACCCTCTATCTACAGGCCTCAATGAGTTAATAGTAGTGTACAAGGGACCACCGTTTGACAGTACTCAAGCTCATCATATAACATATAACACGTTGAACATACAATATAATTCCCATATCATTATCATTATTTCAAAGAATCATTTCATAAGAGAAAGTCATTTTAATTAATCATGCTTTTCACCCCGCAAGTAAAACATATAAAAGAGTTTGAAAGGGGGCTATGACTCACCTTGATATGCCGAGCATTATATCTACTTATCCAAAATGGGTACTTCCCATCTATAGCTTCCTTGATCATATATTCCTTACGCTCCTCATTCGCGTTTCAAAGCCAAGACCATTCCTACGCGAAACTAAGGCGAATAAGGTCCTATCTTAGGTTATCATATAGAAATGCCATGTTAAGTTATGTTATTCTTATTCATCATTGGATGTGTAACCAATTTTAATACGAATTAGCATTTGTGATATCAATTTATAGTTTGGTTAACGTAATTACTTATGTCCATTCTACTTAATCATCCTTTTTGTGTTACTTTGATTACGCTTATCTTTTACTCACATATTCTTCAATATGTCTTATGATTATTCGGGTTTATGAAATTCGCTTAGGTGTTATGGGCCATCACCAATTGGGCCTAAGTGTTATGGGCTTTTAAGTGACTTGGGCTTAATTTAGTTATTGGGCTTGACCTTATTTGGGTTATGTGCTTAATGAGTTATATTGGTTATTGGGATATATGGTTTAGTGGGCCTACTAATTTATGTTCCTTGTGGGTTCACTAATTGGGCCGGTCTAGCCCATTAACTCCTTAGTTCATTACATAGCCTATCACACAAGTTATAAGATTACTTACAAATTTTCTATTTTTATACAACAGGTTTATGAAATGTTGGCCACTAATTCGGGGTTAAAGCTAATTATTTGGACCCTCCTGATTTTTATACAACAACCTATATGTGTCCACTTATTTTTTGAATTTTGGCTTAATTTATAAGGAATGTTTACTACCTCTAAATATTTTTATAAATGGAAGTGGTCAAAACAGTCACTGTTTTGCATACTCGAAAGTTTTATAAAAGTTCTTTGGGTTTTGCTCTTAATAAAAATTCCATGATTTTATTTTAAGTTTAGGACACATTGAAATTACTTTCCACCAAGTATGGCCTCCTGGAACCTTATGTATTAGGAGATAAAAATTGTTAAAGTTGGTAAAATATTCAGACAAAAATACAGTTTTGACCCGATTTAGTAGAAAAATCATATCTTTTGTTTTGTTCAGTATTTTTGGGTGATTCCAGTTGGTGGTTAAACTTAACTCATTCATCTACAACTTTTGTTTTGGAAGTTTTTCTTGAAACGGCCCTCACATGTTCAGTTTATCCGTTCCAAGACAGAAGACTGATTCTGTCAGATTTGTTATTGATTATATCAACTCACCAATGGCCTTTCTTGCTTAATTAACACTTAAGTTTATCACTTACAAGATTAATACTTTATTTTGTAGTACTTTTAACATCAATATTACTGATTATAATCCTTTCAATTCCATCAATCATCATCCAAAGATCCATCTCAAATCCAAACTCCTAACAAGACCAATCTAGTACAAATCTAATGCATGCATGTTAAGATCTAACCATTATACATATAAATAAGCTATAACCTTAAATCTTCTTTTTGAAAACATCATTTTGATGAAAATCCCAGAAGTATAAACATATTTTCTTTGATAGAAAATCATTTTAGTGAGACCCATTTAACCATTTTATAACACATCTTACAACTACTAACTCTTGGGTCTTGTTTATGTTGAATCCTTGAGTCCTTCCTCTAGATCTTTACATGCATGAGCATGTGAGGTAGGATCTATCAACTTTGCCCTCATTGTGTTTAAATCAAGAATAAAATGACAGAAAATATAGTAGAAGTCTTGTAGAATCTTTTGAAGAAAACAAGTTTAACAAGGAGTTTATTATCAACCTTTAGAGATCCGAAATATATGTGCATGGGGGCTGATTTTCGAGTCTTGTGACCACCAAATCGGCTTCAAGCTTGACCTTGGATGATAGATTAGCAAGAAAGATTATTATTACAATAGTTTAGATAAGATTTAAGCTCCATTTTGTCTTGTTAAACCCGAAAATGAAGAAGAAAAGGAGAAGAAAGTTGAAAGAAATATTAGAGAGAGTTGAGAGCATGTGTGTGTTCTAGTGTGTGAGAAATGGCTGGAAAATTGGTATTCCCTAGCCTTAATCACGTGAGAGAGAGACAAGAGAGGTGTGGGGAGTGTGTTTATTGGTTGTTTGGATGGTTGGGTTGATGGCTATTGGTCCATGAGGTGTGTGTATGTATGTATGGTTCAAAATATTGTCTAGATTCATAAAAAGGGTAATTCTTGAACAAGTTATGTACTAGTGATTTTGTTATGTTTATTTTGCTTATACAAGTATTGTATTTGTAATTATATATGTATGCATATATATAGATATGTATTTGTGTTAAGTGCCAATATTTGTTCTTGCAAAGATATAAGTATATGTACGTATGTCGGGTATGTATATATATATTTGTATGAGGTAGACCTTTTATAAAAATTGTAATGTCCATCATTATTAGTTGAGTCGTTGAATTGTTTGGGATACATAGATACTTACTTGTTTAATATATATATATATACATATATATATATAAGTTGTTAATATATATATATATATATATACACACACACACACATATATATTAAGTTGTTAATATTTGATTCTTTGAGATTGACTTGGAAAATTTAATTATTGTGCTTGGCATTTCTAAGATAACTAATCATTTATGGGCATTTCATTGAACTAGAGGGCAATTATAACTATGCCCTATTGTCTAGAAGGCAAATTCTCTTAATAAACCTCTAGGGATAAATAGCTAGATAAGTCCCAAGTAGATTATGCTAGTCGGATTTTGAGGGTTGTTACAGAAGGAAAATGAGAATACTCTGATGACTCATCAGCTGATGATGAAGAGGAAAGGGACATGTGTTTCATGGCCTTGGAAGATCAACAGCAACATGTGGCAAAAGAAGATGTCATCATTGGAAGATGGGTAGACATCATCTTGAAAAAGGTATGTGATTATGATAATCAGGTTGATCCAGAACTAAAACTGGACCTTGCTGAATCATTAAGTGGTGATTTGGCTTTTGTGGAAACTGTTAGAGCAGACAGTGAAAGATATCTGGATACTATCTTAACTGAACTGAACAATGTTAAACCACAATTAAATGATTTACAAAGTGTCCAGTTGGCTCTCAAGGAGTCAGTTTTGAAAATTGAGGCTTTTGAACTTGAAAATCAAAAATTAAAATCTGATCTTGAAAAAGAACAAATGATTATCAAGTCTTGGGTAAAAGCATCTGGAAAGAATTATGATGCATTTTCTAGAACTATTGATGCCCAGAAAAATACATGGAAATCTGGAGATCTTGAAATGGCAGCTCTCATACCAGATCTTCATGCATTGCCTCCAGCTCTTAGGGTTGAAACTCCATATGATCAACCTGAGATTGTCAAAACTGAAACCATTGAGACCACCCCCATTGAGGTTAAACCTGGAGCCAATCAGGCTAGAGCTCCAGTTAAAAAGGCATCTGGTAACAAGCATTTACCTCAGAAGTCTAAGGAGCCCAAGACTCAAAAGACCAAAACTCCAGCTGAACCTAGGTCCAAGGTTCAGCAGCCTGATGAAAATAATATTTTGTCCAAACTGGAAAGTCAACTCCAACTTTTGTCTAGACAGGTTCAGAGTTGTACTGCCAGAATTAAAAATCTGGAAGGAGGTTCATCACCTCCAGTTGAAAAACAAAATATTAAACCTGTGAGTCCCAAATATAGATGATTAACTAAACCCGACTGGCAAGTACAACTAATCTTGATGGACAAGTTAAGTTTACGATCCAGATATGGATAACAAGAAACAATTGACTTAAAGTAAAATGCAAGAACTAAATGGCCGAAACTATATAAAGATATATATATGTATAATCAAGTATGTAGCATTGAGACACGTTGTTTCCTTTCTAATGTATTTGATTTATTGATATATAAACAAATACAAGGATTGTTGCGGAACAAAGATAAACACCCAAGTGTAAGTATCTAAACAATCCTGAAAAACAAGTGATCTAATTAACTTGGAAATACTCGTAAGTTTACTTAGAGTATATCTCACAAGTTGCAATGCAATAGTTTCAATCCATTTGCAAGTTGTGAGAAGACTTTTGTTAGGTCGGAAATCTACCAAGTATAATTTGTTCAGAAATAGCTTGAAGTTTAGTGAAGACGTTTGTACAGAATTCTGAGGTATCTCAGAATTCCTTCACTGAAGCTTCACTTCAGTTCAGATCAAGGCAAATCTGAAGCATTCATTCTGAAGTCAAAGACTGAAGTATGAAGAAGAGAATCATCTCAGAAGCGAGCAAAGAGTGATTCTACCAGATCGAAGACTGAAGCATCTCAGTATAAAGTATTAACAACACTTTACACTGATTACGAGGAAGACTTTTTACTTTACATACCTTTACCCAGTTAATAGATTTATCTATTATTAAAAGGTACAAGGTAAAAGTATGGGTTTGGAACATAGTACTATAAGTCACATCAACTGACTTATATACTCTTCCTAGTATGAGCATGCAAGGAATTAGGTTTAATTCCTTAAATGCTCACAACCACATTTGTACGATCTTGTCCACATCATCATGGACTTGGTCTATAAATACAAAGTCTTCTCACAACTTGCAAAGAGCTTGAAACTTTAGCATTGCAACTTGTGAGATATACTCTAAGTAAACTTACGAGTATTTCCAAGTTATTTAGATCACTTGTTTTTCAGGATTGTTTAGATATTTACACTTGGGTGTTTATCTTTGTTCCGCAACAATCCTTGTATTTGTTTATATATCAATAAATCAAATACATTAGAAAGAAAACAACGTGTCTCAATGCTACATACTTGATTATACATATATATATCTTATATAGTTTCAGCCATTTAGTTCTTGTTATTTACTTTAAGTCAATTGCTTTTTGTTATCCATATCTGGATCGTAAACTTAACTTGTCCATCAAGATTAGTTGTACTTGCCAGTCGGGTTTAGTTAATCATCTATATTTGGGACCCACAATTGGTATCAGAGCCTTAAGGTTGAATTATATCAATTCATTAACCTTTGATCTTCATAGATGGCTGACTTTCAACAAGAACGTCCTGACCCTAATAACACTACTCCACCCCCTGTCATCAACAACAATATACCATCTCACAATGTACACGTACACTTTCCAAACAATCCTGTTCCCAAGTTTGATGGGAACAGTGAAAACTTTCAAACATGGAAAGCTTGCATGCTAAAGTATATTGCTGGTGTTGAAAGACATTTGCCCGATATCTTAAAAGAAGGACCCTTTGTCCCCATGAATGCTTCTACTGTTGTCAGAAATACCGATGGGACTCCTAGGCAGTCACCTAAGGAGAAGGATCATTGGTCTGAGGAAGATCATAGACTTGTAGACCTTGACACTAAGCTACAAAATATGATTTTATATGCAGTTCCTGAAACCCTAATGCCTACTCTTGTTTTACTTGAAAATTCCAAATTAATGTGGGAGGAACTAATGACACAGTTTGAAGGCACAAATGAGACAATTGTCACAAGAAAAGTTGCTCTAAACAAAAGATATGAGTCTTTCTTTGCTATCCCTGGGGAATCCTTAACTCAAACTTACATCAGATTTATAAATCTAGTAAATCAACTGAAAGCCCTGGGTGTAACCAAAGATAAAGAAATTTTGTTGGAAAAATTTTGTGACATTTTACCTTCCAAATGGGAAAACTTAATCTTGGTCTTGAGACAAGGCAAAACTTTGCACAGTCACACTCTTGCTTCCCTTTTTGGAGCCTTCAGATATACTGAAGAAAACAAAGCTGAGAGAGCTTTGGCTGAGCAAGATGCCAAAAACCATGTTTCTACCAGTTCTGGTATGGTTCAGTATTCTGAACCACATAATACTGCTCTACTATCTTCTGAGAGTGACATCTTTGGCTCGATGAAGAAGATGGTTTCTGAAATGTTAAAAACTGGTGTCTCTGCTAATGTTACTCATGACTGTAATGAGGATGACAATGATGATCTGGTTGCCATGCTGGCTAAAACGTTCAATCGTTTTAAGGCCAAGTCAAATCGATCTGGCAAACCCTTTGCTTCCAGTGCTTCTATTGACAAGTCCAATCTTGAATGCTTTAAATGCGGCAAGAAAGGACATTTCATGAAGGAATGCAGATCTAGTCATCCATCATCATCACAATCTGCTCCTAACCATTCTATTTTTCAGAAATCTGATGACAGCTATAAGGCCAAATACAAGAAGTTAAAGGCACATATGGCTCTTCTGGCACAAGACAACTCAAGCAACAGTTGTATGATTGCCAAAACTGAAAAATGGGAAGATTCTGATGAATCATCTGATGATGAAGAAGAAGTTAGGGACATGTGTTTCATGGCACAAGAAGATCAAGGTCATTTGGTCAAATCCGATGTTGAATCTGGTCGCTGGGTGGATATTGTAATGAAAAAGGTCAGTAATTTTGGCTTTGAAAATAATGAGGAACACAAACTGGACCTTTTGGTTCTTTTAGAGGCTGACATCTCTTTTGTTGAGACAGTGCGTTCAGAAAGCCTAAAAATGTTTGAAAATAATGCTTCTGAACTGAACGCCAGTCATGCCAGACTAAAAGAACTGAAAGATGTTCAATTGGCTCTAAAAAGTTATCAGTCTATGGTTGCAACTTTAGAATTGGAAAAGGAAGAATTAAAATCCATCCTTGAAAAAGAACAAGCAATTATTAAATCTTGGATGAAAGCACCAAGGCCAGATGCTGCAATTAAAAATACTTTTGCATCACAAAGAGCATCATATGAGTCTGGTGATCTTCATTTGGCATCTATAATCACTGATTTAGATGCTCTTCCAAAGGAAATAAAACCTGAAATCATTTTTCCTAAAGTTGGCAAGCAGAAAACTGTAACTAATAAGCCCAGGAACAATCTGAGGGTAAATCTGAAACAGCTCAGACAACTGTTTCAGAAAGGAAGGCTAAATCCAAAAAGCCATTCCCTCAGACTTCATCTAAGGTTTCTAAAGACCTAAAGAAGAAGAAAAATTTCTCCCCCACTGAGCCATCTACCTCAGATTCAGGTAAGGCTCAGATGTCTAATGAAGAATCAATTTTGTTAAGGTTAGAAAGTCAATTTTAACTATTGGCTAGACAAGTGCAGAGCTGTAATGCACGTTTAAAAAATGTTGAAACTCCTCCTCTTCAACCTAAACAAAACACAAAACCTTTTTCTAAGCAAACCAAGAAGAAATCTGAAAAGAAAAAGGTTGAAAACCTCATCAAACCAACTATTTTTCTGTCATCTGAAATAATGACTGAAATCCCCTTTGATCCTTCTGTTCCTTATGAACCAAAGAAATCTGAGACTGCTAAGGGAGAGTCTAGTGAACCCATCCAAAGATGGGTTCCCAAAAAGAACTAATCTTTGTTTGTGTGCAGGGAGACCGAAAGAAGAATATATGGTTTCTGGACAGTGCTGCTGGCCGAACCATGACTGGTTATCAGACCCTGCTAGAGGAATATAGGGTGCAAAAGGGGCCCTCAATAGTTTTTGGAAATGATGGTAATGGGAAAACTGAGGGATATGGTGTGGTGAATAATGGTCAAGTCAAATTCACACGTGTTGCATATGTGAACGGTTTGAAATATAACCTGATCAGTGTCAGTCAACTGTGTGATGATGGCTTCAAGGTTTTATTTGATATTTCACAAGGCACCATATTCAACAGGGATGGAAAGGTGGTACTGATTGCACCAAGGAAGGGAAACATTTATGTCATTGATATGAATCCTTCCACCACTGAACAATGTTTTTACTCAAAGGCAGATGAAGACACAAACTGGTTGTGGCACAAGAGATTATCCCATCTGAATTTCAAAAACATTAATAAGTTGTCTAGAAAACAACTTGTTGATGGGATACCCTCTATGTCCTTCAACAAAGACAAGCCATGTCCAGGTTGTGAAATGGGTAAGCAGAAAAGAGCTTCATTCAAGACAAAGCAAAGCTTTAGTATAACTGAACCTCTTCACTTGCTTCACATGGACCTTTTTGGACCAGTGAATGTTCAGACCAGAGCAGGAAAGAAGTACACCCTTGTCATCGTTGATGAATATTCAAGATACTGCTGGGTGATTTTCCTCAGATCTAAAAGTGAAGCTGCTGCTGAAATCATTGCTCTCATCAAACAAATTGAGCTCAAGCACAAGCAAAAAGTTTGTCAGCTCAGAAGTGACAATGGCACTGAATTCAGAAATGCCACTCTGGAATCCTTCTGCACTGAAACTGGCATATCTCAGAACTTCTCCTCAGCCCACACACCAGAGCAGAATGGTGTTGTAGAAAGAAAGAATCGTACGCTGATTGAAGCTGCTAGAAGTATGTTAAATGAATCTGGTCTTCCCAAGAATTTCTGGGCTGAAGCTGTTGCAACTGCATGCTACACTCAGAACAAATCTGTTTATGTCAAAAGACACAAGAAGACCTCCTATGAAGTACTCAGAAATAGAAAGCCTAATATTGGATACTTCCATGTATTTGGGTGTCCAGTATACATTCTGAATGATTCAAGTCAGCTTGGAAAATTTGATGCAAAAGCTGATGAAGGATACTTCCTAGGATATTTATCAAATCGCAAAGCCTTTAGAGTCTTTAACAAGAGACTTGAAAAGGTTGATGAGTCAATTCATGTTACCTTTGATGAATCCAATTCTGCAATTTTTAAAAATTCCATTCCTGTACCACCCTCAGAAAATCCAATAAGTTTTGGTGATTCTGATCCTATTGCTGAAACTGAATAGTCACCTGAACATGCTTCTGAACATCTCCGTTCAGAACCAGTATTAAACAAACCTAGCAACATTCCATTTTATCCTCCAGTCAGTTTCAAACTACCTTCTGAACTGACTATTGGATCAGATGTACATGCTGCCTCTCCTCTGATATCAGGCTCCACTGAGCAACCTCATTCTGAAGAATTTCATGATGCAAGTCATGATCTGCAGGAAGAAGAAGAAGCTGAAAATGTATTTTCTGACGCTCCTCCTGAAGTTACTCAGAGAAGTTCATGCACTGATATCAGTATTCATCCTGGTCAATACTCTAAATGGACAAAAGCACATCCAATCGAGCAAATTATTGGAGAGTCCAGTAGAGGGGTTCAGACCAGAAGAGCCACAAGCGATCAATGCTTAAACGTCAGCTTCTTATCTCTAATTGAACCCAAGAAGATTGACGAGGCTATGCAAGACCCAAGCTGGGTTGAAGCCATGCAAGATGAGCTCAACCAGTTTAAAAGAAACGATGTATGGGAACTCGTTCCTTGTCCCAGTAACCTGAAGAAGGAACCAATTGGGACAAGATGGGTCTTCAGAAACAAGATGGACGAAGATGGTCACATCATAAGAAACAAAGCAAGACTTGTTGCAAAAGGATATGCACAAGAAGAGGGAATAGACTTTGATGAAACTTTTGCACCAGTTGCTAGACTTGAAGCTATCAGAATATTCTTAGCTTTCACAGCTCATCATCAGTTTAAAGTCTATCAAATGGATATCAAAAGTGCATTCCTGAATGGAGAACTAGAAGAAGTTGTTTATGTGTATCAACCACCAGGGTTCATCAATGAAGAAAAACCACATTGGGTGTACAGACTGAACAAAGCCTTATATGGTCTGAGACAAGCACCCAGAGCCTGGTATGATACTCTTACTAAACATCTTCTTAAAAATGGTTTTAAACGTGGTGCAATTGATAACACTTTGTTCATATTGCAAGATAAAAGTGATATCCTTTTAGTACAAATTTATGTTGATGATATTGTGTTTGGTTCTACAAATGAGAAGATGTGTGAAAAATTTTCTAAAATCATGTCTTCTGAGTATGAAATGAGTATGATGGGTGAACTGACATATTTTCTGGGACTTCAAGTAAAACAAACTGAAGATGGTATTTTCATAAACCAGGAAAAATATGTCAGAGATTTATTAAAGAAATATCAATTTAATTCAGTCTCATCAAAAGATACTCCTATTTCTGCTCCATTAACTTTGGATTCTGATCCACATGGAAAACCAGTGGACCATACAAAATATCGTGGTATGGTTGGTTCACTGATGTATTTAACTGCAAGTAGACCAGACATAATGTTTGCAACATGCCTTTGTGCTAGATTTCAGTCTGATCCCAGAGAAGCACATGCAAATGCTGTTAAAAGGATCTTCAGATACCTTAAGGGTGTCCCCAGATTGGGTCTTTGGTATCCCAAAGGCTCCAGTCTAGATCTAATGGGTTATTCAGATTCTGATCATGCAGGTTGCAAGATAGACAGGAAAAGTACCACTGGTGGGTGTCATTTCCTTGGTTGCAAATTAGTAAGCTGGACCAGTAAGAAGCAGACTGCAGTATCACTATCCACTGCAGAAGCTGAGTATATTTCTGCAGCAAGTTGTTGTGCTCAGATTCTATGGATGAAAAACCAGCTGACTGATTATGGTGTTACTTACACAAAGACTCCAATCTTTTGTGATAACACTAGTGCCATTGCCATATCTCACAATCCTGTGATGCACTCGAAAACCAAGCACATCGACCTCAGGTATCATTTCATTCGTGATCATATTCTGAAAGGAGATATTGAATTGCACTTTATTCCCACTGATAAGCAACTCGCTGATGTTTTTACAAAACCTTTAGATGTCAAAAGTGCATTCCTGAATGGAGAACTAGAAGAAGTTGTTTATGTGTATCAACCACCAGGGTTCATCAATGAAGAAAAACCACATTGGGTGTACAGACTGAACAAAGCCTTATATGGTCTGAGACAAGCACCCAGAGCCTGGTATGATACTCTTACTAAACATCTTCTTAAAAATGGTTTTAAACGTGGTGCAATTGATAACACTTTGTTCATATTGCAAGATAAAAGTGATATCCTTTTAGTACAAATTTATGTTGATGATATTGTGTTTGGTTCTACAAATGAGAAGATGTGTGAAAAATTTTCTAAAATCATGTCTTCTGAGTATGAAATGAGTATGATGGGTGAACTGACATATTTTCTGGGACTTCAAGTAAAACAAACTGAAGATGGTATTTTCATAAACCAGGAAAAATATGTCAGAGATTTATTAAAGAAATATCAATTTAATTCAGTCTCATCAAAAGATACTCCTATTTCTGCTCCATTAACTTTGGATTCTGATCCACATGGAAAACCAGTGGACCATACAAAATATCGTGGTATGGTTGGTTCACTGATGTATTTAACTGCAAGTAGACCAGACATAATGTTTGCAACATGCCTTTGTGCTAGATTTCAGTCTGATCCCAGAGAAGCACATGCAAATGCTGTTAAAAGGATCTTCAGATACCTTAAGGGTGTCCCCAGATTGGGTCTTTGGTATCCCAAAGGCTCCAGTCTAGATCTAATGGGTTATTCAGATTCTGATCATGCAGGTTGCAAGATAGACAGGAAAAGTACCACTGGTGGGTGTCATTTCCTTGGTTGCAAATTAGTAAGCTGGACCAGTAAGAAGCAGACTGCAGTATCACTATCCACTGCAGAAGCTGAGTATATTTCTGCAGCAAGTTGTTGTGCTCAGATTCTATGGATGAAAAACCAGCTGACTGATTATGGTGTTACTTACACAAAGACTCCAATCTTTTGTGATAACACTAGTGCCATTGCCATATCTCACAATCCTGTGATGCACTCGAAAACCAAGCACATCGACCTCAGGTATCATTTCATTCGTGATCATATTCTGAAAGGAGATATTGAATTGCACTTTATTCCCACTGATAAGCAACTCGCTGATGTTTTTACAAAACCTTTAGATGTCAAAACCTTTAAACATCTAGTCAGTGAGTTGGGCATGTTAAATCCTTAGACCGGTAATCTTGTTATGAACGCCTCAGTGACACTGATCTGGTTCACCAGTCTGAGCGATCCATGTAATTTTTGCTCTCCTAGCTATCGAACGCCTTTGTGATACTATCTTGGCACTTATTAATTCATGGATCATCACTTCAGGGGGAATGTTAAATATTTTTCAAACGTTAAAATAAACCTTCATTTTTGAGGGGGAACCTTTTTGCTCAGAAAAATGTATTTAACTGAAGCACTTCAGAAAATCAAAAATATTTCAGTTGAATTTTATTAACTGAGATGGTTCAGATCTTTTTGGAACTGACCATGCTCAGAATTTGTTTAGTCATCACTGAAATACATCAATCTTTTCAAGATATTTTTGATACTTGGTCAATTGTGTGTACACGTGACCTACTGCATACTATGTTTTCAACTTACGTTGGTCATGCTTATGTGTCACACAAGTTGCGCCGTAAAAGAGGAAGTAATGAGTACTTTTTCTGAAAAAGTGTTGCAGGGTGGGGTCACTCAAACGTCTCTGCATTAAATGCGGACTTGACCCCAGAAATTGTTTTTAATTGGAAAATAATTTTATATTCCATCTTAAATTCAAATTCCTTTTTCATTCTTTCATTTACTTCGTTTTTCATTTACTTTCCAATCATCAATCTCTCTCTTTTTCACTCTCAAATCCTTAACTCCTCATATTCCTTTCACTTTCATATTTCGATTCTTAAAATGTCTAAATCATCATCTTCTTCACAACCTAAATCGCTCATCAATTTCAAATATACTCCATCGAGTGATGTGAAAACATCTGCCACATGGCCAAAGAATTTCACACCTTCTCAAATTCGTTTTAATATGAGCAATTTCTTGGCTCAACTAAATGTGAAATCCAAAATGCTAATGGGAAAAATCAATAATTTCTGGGAGCAATCCCCATTCCATTATGCGTTGACTGCTAATCCTCAGGCATTGTATCATCGATACTTGCTTGAATTCTGGTACACTGCTGTGGTGAGTAAAGATGAACAATCCATCTCCTTCACTCTCAATGAGGGCACCAAGCAGTGTGTTATCACTCTTGAGGGGTTCAGAAATTCCCTTCATCTGAACTACCTCGAACCTTCCCAGGTGTTTGCTAAAAGACTCAAAGGAGTCAATTTCAGGGAGGTTCTAGTCGCCACCGGTCATGGCGATATGGAGGATGCTGATGGTAATTTGAAGACCTCCGGACACATTTTTATGTCTGGATTTGGCAATTGCTGGAGGTTCTTCTGGACCCAGATTGTGGAAAGTCTTGGTGGCAACCATGGAGGGTTGGACCAACTTTCACTACCCCAAGTTGAGATGGGGTATTATATTTGGAATGGGATACAGGCAGACTTTGCTGAGATTCTTTTCTCTCAGCTCATTACAAAATTAAAAGGAAAAAGAAGCCTGCATATCGCCTTTCCAAGATTTTTAAGCTTATGTTTTATGGATATACTTGGAGAAGCTTATAATGAAGCTGGACCTGAAGCTTCTGTACCTGAATATGGCAGAGATTTCTCAAAGGCATCTATTGCTGAAAATGAGCCTGAACTCTCCTCTGCAATGCTTCAGGTATTCAATAAAACTGTCTCAGCCACACTAGCTGGTTCAGAAAGGTCACTAAGTGGGCTACAAAAGAATGTAGGACCCGTTAGTCGACCTAGAGATAAGTTGCTGAACATTATCAAAAGTCCAGCTCCTATATCTATTGTCCCTGGCGATGATACTACGGTTGAGCCAATCGTTAAAACTGGTGACGATACAACTGCTTCTGCAGCTGTTGAACCAGAATCTGGTGAGGGTACTAGTGACCCAAACCAGGGCATATCTGACCAGATTGCAAAAGTGAATGCTTTCTGGGATGACGATGAGCTACCTCAGGAGAATCTTGATTCTCTTGCTGACTTTGAGTTTGACGAGGGATTATTGGAGGCGAATCAATCTGATTCTGAGCCAGCCACCATCCTCGCAAACGCCCCTCCTTCTCTCCCAGAAATCCAACAAGAACAAGACAATGAGCCTTATGTTCCACCACCACCATCTCATCAAAATCCAATTTTTCCACCAGGCACTACTCCTGCTTATGTCACCGATCCTTCATTTACTCCTTCACTTCTCAATGAGGGCACCAAGCAGTGTGTTATCACTCTTGAGGGGTTCAGAAATTTCCTTCATCTGAACTACCTCGAACCTTCCCAGGTGTTTGCTAAAAGACTCAAAGGAGTCAATTTCAGGGAGGTTCTAGTCGCCACCGGTCATGGCGATATGGAGGATGCTGATGGTAATTTGAAGACCTCCGGACACATTTTTATGTCTGGATTTGGCAATTGCTGGAGGTTCTTCTGGACCCAGATTGTGGAAAGTCTTGGTGGCAACCATGGAGGGTTGGACCAACTTTCACTACCCCAAGTTGAGATGGGGTATTATATTTGGAATGGGATATAGGCAGACTTTACTGAGATTCTTTTCTCTCAGCTCATTACAAAATTAAAAGGAAAAAGAAGCCTGCATATCGCCTTTCCAAGATTTTTAAGCTTATGTTTTATGGATATACTTGGAGAAGCTTATAATGAAGCTGGACCTGAAGCTTCTGTACCTGAATATGGCAGAGATTTCTCAAAGGCATCTATTTCTGAAAATGAGCCTGAACTCTCCTCTGCAATGCTTCAGGTATTCAATAAAACTGTCTCAGCCACACTAGCTGGTTCAGAAAGGTCACTAAGTGGGCTACAAAAGAATGTAGGACCCGTTAGTCGACCTAGAGATAAGTTGCTGAACATTATCAAAAGTCCATCTCCTTCACTCTCAATGAGGGCACCAAGCAGTGTGTTATCACTCTTGAGGGGTTCAGAAATTTCCTTCATCTGAACTACCTCGAACCTTCCCAGGTGTTTGCTAAAAGACTCAAAGGAGTCAATTTCAGGGAGGTTCTAGTCGCCACCGGTCATGGCGATATGGAGGATGCTGATGGTAATTTGAAGACCTCCGGACACATTTTTATGTCTGGATTTGGCAATTGCTGGAGGTTCTTCTGGACCCAGATTGTGGAAAGTCTTGGTGGCAACCATGGAGGGTTGGACCAACTTTCACTACCCCAAGTTGAGATGGGGTATTATATTTGGAATGGGATATAGGCAGACTTTACTGAGATTCTTTTCTCTCAGCTCATTACAAAATTAAAAGGAAAAAGAAGCCTGCATATCGCCTTTCCAAGATTTTTAAGCTTATGTTTTATGGATATACTTGGAGAAGCTTATAATGAAGCTGGACCTGAAGCTTCTGTACCTGAATATGGCAGAGATTTCTCAAAGGCATCTATTGCTGAAAATGAGCCTGAACTCTCCTCTGCAATGCTTCAGGTATTCAATAAAACTGTCTCAGCCACACTAGCTGGTTCAGAAAGGTCACTAAGTGGGCTACAAAAGAATGTAGGACCCGTTAGTCGACCTAGAGATAAGTTGCTGAACATTATCAAAAGTCCAGCTCCTATATCTATTGTCCCTGGCGATGATACTACGGTTGAGCCAATCGTTAAAACTGGTGACGATACAACTGCTTCTGCAGCTGTTGAACCAGAATCTGGTGAGGGTACTAGTGACCCAAACCAGGGCATATCTGACCAGATTGCAAAAGTGAATGCTTTCTGGGATGACGATGAGCTACCTCAGGAGAATCTTGATTCTCTTGCTGACTTTGAGTTTGACGAGGGATTATTGGAGGCGAATCAATCTGATTCTGAGCCAGCCACCATCCTCGCAAACGCCCCTCCTTCTCTCCCAGAAATCCAACAAGAACAAGACAATGAGCCTTATGTTCCACCACCACCATCTCATCAAAATCCAATTTTTCCACCAGGCACTACTCCTGCTTATGTCACCGATCCTTCATTTACTCTTTCACTTCAATTTCTTCACCCCCAAATTCACAACATCCCACCGCCTATCAATTATGATGCCCCAATAGAGAAGGACTTGGATTCTGAAACAGAATCTGAGAGTCCAACTGATACACAACTCAATAATGTACTTAAAGGGCTTGGTAAATTGCCATTTGTTGCTCCTGCTTCTGCACAACCCCCACCTCCTTTAAATGTAGAAGCACAGTTAGAGAAAACCCAAACCAAAGTCCAAAGCCTTATTCTTAGGGTGGAGGATTTAACCAAGTCTTTAATTGCCAATACTAGTTCAGTTGCTGAAATGAAAGGTGCTCAGATGTTTCTTGGAACTGAGTTAACCAAAGTTGCTGGAAATGAAGGACTAGTAGTTGGGAAGCTGAATGAGTTGGTGATGACTTGCAATAAGGTGAGCTCTGCAATCAGAGAAGCCTTCAAACTAACAAAGAGAGATGTGCAAGCTTCGGTTGTTGCCAACTTGACATCTAGTGTTGAGCTGTTGAAGCAAGAGTTTATGGCTGTTGGAAGTGAAGTTCATGAGTTGGTTCAGAAGCCAAGTGTAAATGAAAAAGAACTTGGGGCTTCTATAAGTGTTGGTATTTTGGAGAATCTGAAGTCTGAGCTAACTCAGAACTTAACTGCTCAGATTTCAGAATCTATTTCTGAGAAGGTTTGTATGGAAGTTAGAATGATGATTGCTGAACTGACCAAAGATACAAATGACAAAGTGGACAAGGCTGTAAATGAAGTAAAAGATTCAGTGTCCAAGCTTGAAGGTTCAGTTCAGAATCAATCCAACCAGTTAGATGAAATTCTAACTCTTCTGAAGAAAGAAACTGATATTGCTCCTCCTCCCCCTACTTCTTTCACTGAAGAAGATAGAAAGATGTTGAAAGACTTAAAAGATCAAGAAGCACTGAACCTTAATTCTTCATTCAGATTAAGGGCTCAGTTTGCTACAATGGCAAAGGGTATTTGTGAATGCCTAGAACAACAAAGTTGGGAACCACTAAAGGCAATTAAAACTTCAATTGACCTTTATGCTAAGATGCCTTTAGAGATTCCCAAAGGGGGAAGTGGTGTGCCTATTGGTTTGCTGGCTAGTACTCAAGAAATGATCGAAGCAACCAAGAAGCAAACTGAGGTACAATCTGGTAGCACCTCAGTTCAGGGGGAACAAGTTCAGAAACCTGAATCTGAAGCTGGAAAGAAAGATAAGGGAAAGGCCCAAGTGGTGGCAGAACTAACAAAGAAAAATGCTAAGGGTTCTGGTTTGGTTGTTGGTGAAAACGTTGATGAACAAGGCTACCCACTTCATGATCCAAATGCTGATAGCAAGAAATTAGAGACTTTGCAGAAGCAAGTCTCTAATCAATTTATTATGTGGGGAGAGAATAAGGAAAGAGAAAGGATTCAACACCAGAAAATGGGAACCCTTGATCACATTGATGCTGCAGCTCTTGGTCTCTCACTAGAAAGATATCAGAAAATCAAAAATGATCCAAGAGTGCAGAAGGCTATTGTCGAAATGCTCGAATATGAATATGGGGTAAACTACTCTCCCTTAGAACAAAAGCTGGACCATCTCACTTTCAAAATGTCCATTGAGGACTTGGTGAAAAATAGAGAAAAAGAAATGGCCATAAAGAAGAAAGAGATTCTGGCTGGAGTTCTGAAGGTAGAAAAAGAGTTGTCCAGACCACCCACAAAGCCCAGAACTGGAACAAGGACTGCAAAGAAAGATTCTCGTGATGTTGTCTTTACTTCACTCAAACCAATATCTGATGATGCTGCTGAGATCCAAAGGAAACATGAAAAGGATCAGTATGATCATTATATGAACCATCGATCGCATCCAGCCAAAATCATTGATTTGGAAGTTACAAAGGCTGATGGATTGAAGTTATTTGACTTGATTGTGAAAAGGGAAGGTAGGGCAGCTGAAGAATACAATCAAGTTTCAGTTCACGAGTTTGGGATTTCTGAGCATAGGGAGATGATCCAGATTCTGAAAGGGAAGCCTAAATCTACCTTGATTGGTGCATGGTTAGCAAGAATACAACAAAAGATGCAGGCCAAGGTAGAAATTGAAGGAAGATTGTTTGCAAAGAAGGATCATTCTCCACTGAAGAGAAAACCTACTGAGGCACCTTCTGGTTCAAGGCCTGCCAAGAAGTAGTTTCTTTTCAGTTTATCATGTACTTGTAATATATTTACATTTGTAACAAACATTTCAGTTTGTATATATATGTTGCAAATTGTAACCAATAAGTAGATGGTAAGTTTAAGTTAGAAAACCACAAGTAAAATTCTAAGACATCAATGATCTATAAGATGTACTTAGAAAATTTTTACAACTTAAACAAAAACTTGCATTTCAGACTTACAAACATGTATAGATAGAAGTCTGAGATGCATGCACTATTTCAGAACAAATAGGGGGAATTTGTTAGGTCGGAAATCGACCAAGTATAATTTGTTCAGAAATAGCTTGAAGTTTAGTGAAGACGTTTGTACAGAATTCTGAGGTATCTCAGAATTCCTTCACTGAAGCTTCACTTCAGTTCAGATCAAGGCAAATCTGAAGCATTCATTCTGAAGTCAAAGACTGAAGTATGAAGAAGAGAATCATCTCAGAAGCGAGCAAAGAGTGATTCTACCAGATCGAAGACTGAAGCATCTCAGTATAAAGTATTAACAACACTTTACACTGATTACGAGGAAGACTTTTTACTTTACATACCTTTACCCAGTTAATAGATTTATCTATTAATAAAAGGTACAAGGTAAAAGTATGGGTTTGGAACATAGTACTATAAGTCACATCAACTGACTTATATACTCTTCCTAGTATGAGCATGCAAGGAATTAGGTTTAATTCCTTAAATGCTCACAACCACATTTGTACGATCTTGTCCACATCATCATGGACTTGGTCTATAAATACAAAGTCTTCTCACAACTTGCAAAGAGCTTGAAACTTTAGCATTGCAACTTGTGAGATATACTCTAAGTAAACTTACGAGTATTTCCAAGTTATTTAGATCACTTGTTTTTCAGGATTGTTTAGATATTTACACTTGGGTGTTTATCTTTGTTCCGCAACAATCCTTGTATTTGTTTATATATCAATAAATCAAATACATTAGAAAGAAAACAACGTGTCTCAATGCTACATACTTGATTATACATATATATATCTTATATAGTTTCAGCCATTTAGTTCTTGTTATTTACTTTAAGTCAATTGCTTTTTGTTATCCATATCTGGATCGTAAACTTAACTTGTCCATCAAGATTAGTTGTACTTGCCAGTCGGGTTTAGTTAATCATCTATATTTGGGACTCACAACTTTGTATTTATAGACCAAGTCCATGATGATGTGGACAAGATCGTACAAATGTGGTTGTGAGCATTTAAGGAATTAAACCTAATTCCTTGCATGCTCATACTAGGAAGAGTATATAAGTCAGTTGATGTGACTTATAGTACTATGTTCCAAACCTATACTTTTACCTTGTACCTTTTATTAATAGATAAATCTATTAACTGGGTAAAGGTATGTAAAGTAAAAAGTCTTCCTCGTAATCAGTGTAAAGTGTTGTAAATACTTTACTCTGAGATGCTTCAGTCTTCGATCTGGTAGAATCACTCTTTGCTCGCTTCTGAGATGATTCTCTTCTTCATACTTCAGTCTTTGACTTCAGAATGAATGCTTCAGATTTATCTCGATCTGAACTGATGTGAAGCTTCAGTGAAGGAATTCTGAGACGTCTCAGAATTCTGTACAAGCGTCTTCACTAAACTTCAAGCTATTTCTGAACAAATTATACTTGGTTGATTTCCGACCTAACAAATTCCCCCTATTTGTTCTGAAATAGTGCATGCATCTCAGACTTCTATCTATACATGTTTGTAAGTCTGAAATGCAAGTTTTTGTTTAAGTTGTAAAAATTTTCTAAGTACATCTTATAGATCATTGATGTCTCAGAATTTTACTTGTGGTTTTCTAACTTAAACTTACCATCTACTTATAGGTTACAATTTGCAACATATACATACAAACTGAAATGATTGCTACAAATGTAAATATATTACAAGTACATGATAAACTGAAAAGAAACTACTTCTTGGCATGCCTTGAACCAGAAGGTGCCTCAGTAGGTTTTCTCTTCAGTGGAGAATGATCCTTCTTTGCAAACAATCTTCCTTCAATTTCTACCTTGGCCTGCATCTTTTGTTGTATTCTTGCTAACCATGCACCAATCAAGGTAGATTTAGGCTTCCCCTTCAGAATCTGGATCATCTCCCTATGCTCAGAAATCCCAAACTCGTGCACTGAAACCTGATGGTATTCTTCAGCTGCCCTTCCTTCTCTTTTAACAACCAAGTCAAAAAGCTTCAATCCATCAGCTTTTGTTACTTCCATATCAATTATTTTGGCTGAATGAGATCGATGCTTCATATAATGCTCATATTGATCTCTTTCATGTTTTCTTTCAATTTCAATAGCATCATCAGACATTGGTTTGAAGGTAGAAAGATCAGCATCACGAACACTCTTTCTTGATGATCTTGGTCTAGTCACTTTGGGCTTAATGGTTGGTCTGATCAACTCTTTCTCAACCTTCAGAATTTCGGCCAGAATTTCCTTCCTTTTGATCGCCATTTCTTTTTCTCTATTTTTCTTTAAGTCTTCAATGGACAACTTAAAGGTCAGACTTTCTAACTTTTGTTCCAGAGGAGAGTAGTTCATCCCACACTCATACTCAAGCATATCAACAATAGCCTTTTGCACTCTTGGATCATTTTTGATTTTCAAGTATCTTTCCAATGATAAACCAAGAGCTGCAGCATCTATATGATCAAGGGTCCCCATCTTCAGATGTTGTTCCCTTTCTCTTTCTTTGTTTTCCCTCCACATAATAAATTGATTGGAAACCTGCTTTTGCAATGCTTCCAACTTCTTACTATCAGCCTCAAGATCGTGCAAGGGATAACCTTGTTCGTCCACATTCTCACCCACAATGATTCCAGAACCCTTAGAGCTTTTCTTTGGTTCTTCTACTTCTCGAGCCTTGCCTTTGCCCTTGTCTTTCTTCTGAACTTGTTGCCCCTGAACTGAGGCACTACCAGGTGGTACCTCAGTTTGCTTCTTGTTGCTTCAATCATTTCTTGAGTACTAGCCAGCAAACTAATAGGCACACCACTTCCCCCTTTGGGAATCTCTGAAGGCATTTTAGCATAAAGGTCAATTGAAGTTTTAATTGCCTTCAGTGGTTCCCAACTTTGTTGTTCTAGGCAATCACATATACCCTTTGCCATTGTAGCAAACTAAGCCCTTAATCTGAATGAAGAATTAAGGTTCAGTGCTTCTTGATCTTTTAAATCTTTCAACATCTTTCTGTCTTCTTCAGTGAAAAAAGCAGGGGGAGGAGGAGCAATAACAGTTTCTTTCTTCAGAAGAGTTAGAATTTCATCTAACTGTTTAGACTGATTCTGAACTGAACCTTCAAGCTTGGACACTGAATCTCGTACTTCATTTACAGCCTTGTCCACTTTGTCATTTGTGTCTTTGGTTAGTTCAGCAATCATCATTCTAACTTCTGCACCAACCTTTTCAGAAATGGAGTCTGAAATCTGAGCAGCTAGATTCTGAGTTAGCTCAGACTTCAGATTATCCAAAATACTAACACTTATAGAAGCCCCAAGTTCTTTCTCATTTACACTTGGCTTCTGAACCAACTCATGCACTTCTCTTCCAACAGCCATAAAATCTTGCTTTAACAACTGAACACAAGATGTCAAATTTGCAACCACCGAAGCTTGCACATCTCTCTTTATTAATCTGAAGGCTTCTCTGATTGCAGAGCTCACCTTGTTGCAAGTCATCACCAGCTCATTCAGCTTCCCAACTACTAGTCTTTCGTTTCCAGCAACCTTGGTTAACTCAGTTCCAAGAAACATCTGAGCACCTTTCATATCAGCCACTGAACTAGTATTGGCAGTTAGAGACTTGGTTAAATCCTCCACGCTAAGAATAAGGCTTTGGACTTCGGTTTGTGTCTTCTCTAACTGTGCTTCTACATTTAAAGGAGGTGGGGGTTGTGCAGAAGCAGGAGCAACAAACGGTAGTTTACCAAGCCCTTTAAGTACTTTATTCATTTGTAAATCAGATGGACTCTCAGATTCTGTCTCAGAATCCAAGTCCTTCTCTATTGGGGCATCATAATTGATAGGCGCTGGGATGTTGTGAATTTGGGGGTGAAGAAATTGAAGTGATGGAGTGAAAGTTGGATCGGTGATATAGGCAGGAGTAGTGCCTGGTGGAAAAAATGGATGTTGATGAGATGGAGGTGGTGGAACATAAGGATTAAGATCTTGTTCTGGTGGAGGAGGAGGGGCGTTTGCGAGGATGGCGGCTGGCTCAGAATCAGATTGATTCGCCTCCAATAATCCCTCGTCAAACTCAAAATCAGCAAGAGAATCAAGATTCTCCTGAGGTAGCTCATCGTCATCCCAGAAAGCATTCACTTTTACAATCTGGTCAGATATGCTCTGGTTTGGGTCACTAGTACCCGCACCAGTTTCTGGTTCAACATCTGCAGAAGTAGGTGCATCGTTACCAGATTCAACGATTTGCAACTTTTCTTTAGGTCGACGAACGGGTCCCACATTCTTTTGTGGCCCACTTAGTGACCTTTCTGAACCAGCTAGTGTGGCTGAAACAGTTTTATTAAATACCTGAAGCATAGCAGAAGAGAGTTCAGGCTCATTTTCAGCAGTGGATGCCTTTGAGAAATCTCTGCTGTATTCTGGTACTGAAGCTTCAGGTCCAGCTTGATTATATTCTTCACCAAGAATATCCATGAAACACAAGCTCAGAAATCTTGGAAAGGCGATATGCAGACTTCTCTTTCCTTTTAATTTTGTAACCAGCTGAGAAAAGAGAATCTCAGCAAAGTCTGCCTGTATCCCATTCCAAATATAATACCCCATCTCAACTTGGGGTAGTGAAAGTTGGTCCAACCCTCCATGGTTGCCACCAAGACTTTCCACAATTTGGGTCCAGAAGAACCTCCAGCAATTGCCAAATCCAGACAGAAATATGTGTCCGGAGGTCTTCAGATTACTATCAGCATCCTCCATATCGCCATGACCGGTGGCGACTAGAACCTCCCTGAAATTGACTCCTTTGAGTCTTTTAGCAAACACCTGGGAAGGTTCAAGGTAAAAAAAAAAAAAAAAAAAAAAAAAAAAAAAAAAAAAAAAAAAAAAAAAAAAAAAAAAAAAAAAAAAAAAAAAAAAAAAAAAAAAAAAAAAAAAAAAAAAAAAAAAAAAAAAAAAAAAAAAAAAAAAAAAAAAAAAAAAAAAAAAAAAAAAAAAAAAAAAAAAAAAAAAAAAAAAAAAAAAAAAAAAAAAAAAAAAAAAAAAAAAAAAAAAAAAAAAAAAAAAAAAAAAAAAAAAAAAAAAAAAAAAAAAAAAAAAAAAAAAAAAAAAAAAAAAAAAAAAAAAAAAAAAAAAAAAAAAAAAAAAAAAAAAAAAAAAAAAAAAAAAAAAAAAAAAAAAAAAAAAAAAAAAAAAAAAAAAAAAAAAAAAAAAAAAAAAAAAAAAAAAAAAAAAAAAAAAAAAAAAAAAAAAAAAAAAAAAAAAAAAAAAAAAAAAAAAAAAAAAAAAAAAAAAAAAAAAAAAAAAAAAAAAAAAAAAAAAAAAAAAAAAAAAAAAAAAAAAAAAAAAAAAAAAAAAAAAAAAAAAAAAAAAAAAAAAAAAAAAAAAAAAAAAAAAAAAAAAAAAAAAAAAAAAAAAAAAAAAAAAAAAAAAAAAAAAAAAAAAAAAAAAAAAAAAAAAAAAAAAAAAAAAAAAAAAAAAAAAAAAAAAAAAAAAAAAAAAAAAAAAAAAAAAAAAAAAAAAAAAAAAAAAAAAAAAAAAAAAAAAAAAAAAAAAAAAAAAAAAAAAAAAAAAAAAAAAAAAAAAAAAAAAAAAAAAAAAAAAAAAAAAAAAAAAAAAAAAAAAAAAAAAAAAAAAAAAAAAAAAAAAAAAAAAAAAAAAAAAAAAAAAAAAAAAAAAAAAAAAAAAAAAAAAAAAAAAAAAAAAAAAAAAAAAAAAAAAAAAAAAAAAAAAAAAAAAAAAAAAAAAAAAAAAAAAAAAAAAAAAAAAAAAAAAAAAAAAAAAAAAAAAAAAAAAAAAAAAAAAAAAAAAAAAAAAAAAAAAAAAAAAAAAAAAAAAAAAAAAAAAAAAAAAAAAAAAAAAAAAAAAAAAAAAAAAAAAAAAAAAAAAAAAAAAAAAAAAAAAAAAAAAAAAAAAAAAAAAAAAAAAAAAAAAAAAAAAAAAAAAAAAAAAAAAAAAAAAAAAAAAAAAAAAAAAAAAAAAAAAAAAAAAAAAAAAAAAAAAAAAAAAAAAAAAAAAAAAAAAAAAAAAAAAAAAAAAAAAAAAAAAAAAAAAAAAAAAAAAAAAAAAAAAAAAAAAAAAAAAAAAAAAAAAAAAAAAAAAAAAAAAAAAAAAAAAAAAAAAAAAAAAAAAAAAAAAAAAAAAAAAAAAAAAAAAAAAAAAAAAAAAAAAAAAAAAAAAAAAAAAAAAAAAAAAAAAAAAAAAAAAAAAAAAAAAAAAAAAAAAAAAAAAAAAAAAAAAAAAAAAAAAAAAAAAAAAAAAAAAAAAAAAAAAAAAAAAAAAAAAAAAAAAAAAAAAAAAAAAAAAAAAAAAAAAAAAAAAAAAAAAAAAAAAAAAAAAAAAAAAAAAAAAAAAAAAAAAAAAAAAAAAAAAAAAAAAAAAAAAAAAAAAAAAAAAAAAAAAAAAAAAAAAAAAAAAAAAAAAAAAAAAAAAAAAAAAAAAAAAAAAAAAAAAAAAAAAAAAAAAAAAAAAAAAAAAAAAAAAAAAAAAAAAAAAAAAAAAAAAAAAAAAAAAAAAAAAAAAAAAAAAAAAAAAAAAAAAAAAAAAAAAAAAAAAAAAAAAAAAAAAAAAAAAAAAAAAAAAAAAAAAAAAAAAAAAAAAAAAAAAAAAAAAAAAAAAAAAAAAAAAAAAAAAAAAAAAAAAAAAAAAAAAAAAAAAAAAAAAAAAAAAAAAAAAAAAAAAAAAAAAAAAAAAAAAAAAAAAAAAAAAAAAAAAAAAAAAAAAAAAAAAAAAAAAAAAAAAAAAAAAAAAAAAAAAAAAAAAAAAAAAAAAAAAAAAAAAAAAAAAAAAAAAAAAAAAAAAAAAAAAAAAAAAAAAAAAAAAAAAATCTTGAAAGATGTTGTACTTTC